>JAWPHD010000976.1:0-371035 GCA_037043455.1 Cyrtodaria siliqua
GTCACACAATGTGATACAGGTGGATGAGTGGGGAAAACAGAAGATTGGAGAGGTAGCAACTGAGGCAGATGGGATACTACATCCATGGTCAGTCTGTATTGATAAACTAAAATCAACAATGATGGTTACTACGTGCGATGAAGCCACAGTGAGAGTGTTTGACATTAAGTGAGAGATTTAGCTCATCCTGACATGTTGAACATACAACAGGTTCCAATAACAATAGTATGCTATTAAGAATGTCCGTTTATCTTTGATTTTTAACTGCAATTACCAATACAAATATTGCTATGCAACCTGATACTGAACGTGTATATATATATATAGTTTGTATGTGATTTGTTATATACATAAAGTTGATTGATTACACGTCAGACGATGTAACCGCCGCAAAATGGTTATCAATATACTATTTACATACTTTTCATGAATCAAATAATACCGGTCAAACAACTTTTTAGAAGCAGTAACCTGAGTTGACAAATATTGTTTTCATGAAATAATAAAGAGTGGGATCTTTGGATTAGTGATTCTGAGATAACATTTTCAGGTTGATTGGTGTGAGCCTCACTCCTGATATTGTTCAAGGCTGGATGTTTTATCTCCCTTGCTTAACACATGCAAACCAGGAGTGAGCTGTTTTAACGCACTTTTCAGTTAAAATTGTGCAATATATGATTATGTATGGCAGTTTAAATATACGGATAATATTTGATTAGTAGTTTAATAAAAGATAAACATAAATTGTAAAATGATATCTTGGATGATTAATGAGAGATAAATTTCAATAGTTTAACACACCAATAGTTTAACACACCATTTTAGAAAGAAATGAAATGATCAATCAGGTTGTATTTTATATAATAGAGCATATAATCGGATTTTATAATAATTGATAAATTGCTGTATGTTATGTTATATTTTAGGTTTTTGAATTAATGAAATATTTAATTCTTAAAAAAAATAATTTTAAATAAAAATGGCATTGATCAGGTTTCATATTTATTTCGGCAGGTGATAAATGCTAACTTCTTGACTTGATAGACTATTTTAATTCTGAAGTATTTATATTTACTTAATAAAGCATTAATCAGATTTTATATTTATTCTTTTATTGCATTCTTTCAAACATTAATATTAAAAGTATAAATTGTTACTCCTTTATTCAATATTTCCACACCTTGGCCTTTTTCAAGAGAAAATAGTTCAAGAAACCTTTTCTCTTGAAAGACAGGGGGCTGAAATATTGAATAAAAGAGCAACACTTTGACGTTTTAATTCTACTTCCCTTTATGGAGGATTTATTGATTACAAGATTACATTAACATTACTTATAAAAATCGTAAAAAGCAAATTGTTGTTTTTGCAGATTTTGAGTTTAGTGATTATATTATACCAATAATATATTTACACCTATGGTAGAATGAAGAGGAAACAATCAAAACTATATATGTTTTCTTGAATGATATGCAAGAAAGTTTAAAGTCAAAATGATACTGGCTTAATAAATCGATATGCTTATTCTACTTCTTGATAAATCTTCAAGTTTTCTGTGTGAACCTTTATTTGAAGAATGTATTTTATTATGATTTTGTCATGCTCATTGGAGTAATGTAACGCCCACCCCCACCCCACCCACCCTCGCACCCAAATCCATTTCCATTTCCATTTTTCACGTGTTTTTTTATCATGTTCAATAAATTTAATTGATTTAGATGTTATAGTCGCACCAACAGCTAAGGTCATATGGCGACTTTACAGTTTCCACTGGTGGAGGAAGACCCCAGGTGCCTTCCGGGCAATTTTCAAGCACGGACGGGCACCTGGGTTGAACCACCGACGTTCTGCAAACTATCTGGATAGCTTCCTCACAACAAAACCTCTTATGCCTCTTTATTATAGAGCGTCCAACCTTATTTGTCACCATATGTTTCAAGAGCTATACTAAGAGAAATCTAAAGGGAATTGAATTGAATGTTGTTAAATGGCTCATCAATACAGTATAGGTTATTAAGAGCCGCCCCAGAGAGAGGGGAAGGATACATAGGAATCCGGGAACCTGCCCTACTCTTATTATCGAATAGATTCCTATGGTTCTTTAACGTGCCCGGAGGATAGACCGATACACGAGACCGCCCGGTTTACGTCCCCATCCGACGGACGAGGCTAAGTTAAGTGTCTTGCCCAAGAACACACCGACGGAATTCAGTGGCACCACGAAGGATTGAACCCGGGACCTCCGGTTACAAATCCGCCGCGCTACCGACTGCGCCATGCCAGCCCTCCAAATCTAAAGGGAGTCATACATTTTAAACGTTATTAATTTTACAAAACAAGCTGCACAACTTATACAATCACTATCGATGGTGTATGACAGAGTTAACTTGGTCTTTATGAGAACCAGGAAAAAATACGGGGGTCCGAGTGGGCAACCACCATATTCTCTCACTTACAACGCCCAAACGGGGATTAGAACTTGGGTTGCATTGATGAAAAGCGAGTGTTCTACCGACTACATTACCCAGACACATTTAATGTACTTGATGCATACTGGACCTTAAATTAATGAAAAATAAAATGTAACGCTAATCGATTACAGAGTAGATAGGGCAAATTGAATTACTTGTTAAGCCTATAATCTGAGGGCTATTCCATTAAAACATACACAGAACACAAGGAAGGCAATTTATTGGCATCTATTGGTGAACCATATTTTCCGAAATTTGGTTCTTTAAACTCAATTTTGCATCTATGGGTCGGTGTTCAATTATAAAGTGCCTTCCTTGGGTCACATGTATGTTTTAATGGAATAGCCCTGATTGTTATGGCAAGCCGTTTTCACATTTAATCACTATTCAGCGATATCTCTAATTGAATTACCGATATCTAAAATTCGATTACCGATATCAAAAATTCAATTTTTCTGATAAAAATCGAATAAGCCATATCGCTAATTAAATTACAGGTATCGATAATTCTATTTTCGATATCGCAAATTCAATTAGCCATATCGCAAATTCAATTCAAATCAATATCAACAATAAATTTTCATTTCTGGATATCGGTAATTGAATTTTTGATATTTAGTATTGATAATTTTGTTATCGTTTATTAAATTTTTGATATCACTAGTTCTATTACTGATATCAAAAATTGTTTTAGCAATATCAATAATTTAATAAGCGATACCCAGAATTGAATGAATTTGCGATATCAGTAATTCAATTTTCGATTTCAAAAATTCATTTCTTGATATCGCTAATCCAACCTTCAAGAATCTCAATAAACGGAGCTCCTATTACAGCTTTTCAATCCCAAAATTCAACATGCAAAAATGTCCGCATTTTTTCAAAGATATACCGCAACTTGTCAGAAATTGAGAGGTTGGTGACAGGGGAGATGGAGTGTGTTAAAAAAAGTTTACAACCAACAAAAATACATACACACAACATTTTATTATTCATAACTTCTCAGTACTATGTCTTTCCCTGTCCGATCTTTTTATATTTCTTTTCATAAACATTTGCTTTTTATAAGCATGTATTGAAATATTGTTATTTGAATGAATACAATCAAATGCTGTTATTTGTCACCACCTGTTGTTCATAGTATAGTGCACTCTATTGGTTTTTGAGTGCCACGAAACTTAAATTTTTTGGGGCAAATGAAATTTTGGGCTGGGCAAGTGCATCTTCAAAATAGTTCCAGTTACCTTTACTTGCACTTAATGCTCTGTGGTGAGAGTAAAACTAAAACTGATATTTAACCCAAAATGTTGCGTCAACGTTAAACGTCATTGAATTTCTCGTGCAATGTAACGTCATGACGTTGACGTAACAACCGGTAAAGCTTTTACGTTCAGTATTTCAAAAAAGCTATACTACTACTACTACTACTAATAATAATAACTTTATTTCAAGAAGGTAACATATTAAGACAGCATTTATAAAAAAAAATACAAGTCTTGTTTACAATATGGCCTATATATAAAACTACACAATGTTACAATAAATGCATATAGTGAAAGATAAAACCGTACATGCATCATTATATAACTTCAACCAGACAGACACATTTATTATACTTGTAATGTAAGGTTACACAATACAATAGAGTTTCATTTTTCCATTGAAAGAAAGGATTTGTATTTAAACTTAAATGTACTTAAAGAATGTGAAGCTCTTATGTCAACGGGAATCATGTTCCAAACTACCATTCCTGAAAATCCAAAAGTACGTTTAAGAATATTTGTTCTAGGTTTTAAATGAGCTATATCCTGCCTAGCAGGAGATCTTAAGTTATAATTTGAATTTGAAGAGAAGGTTATTAAATTGGTTATGTAATCCGGAGTTAAATTGTTAAGCGATTTATAAATCCTAACTCCTGTGTGATAATCACATCTGCGTTGAAAGGTAAGCCACTGGAGTTCCTTAAACATTAGTTTAGACGGTGTTTTTATATGTTTCGCGAGAATGATTTGTGCGGCCCTCTTCTGGATTTTAAGTATTCTATTAATAGAGAATTTATTTGTTTGGCCATGTTTTACAACCATAATCAAAAGTAGACATAATATAAGAGTTATAGAAAAGTTTCTTTCATTTCATAGGTTAGGTAATAAGAAATCCTTTTCAATAGATTAATTTTTGACACAAGTTTATTGCATGTTTTAGATATATGAATTTTCCACGATAATGATTCATCAAAGTATATGCCTAGTAACTTTTGTACTTTTACATTTTGAATAGATGTGTTATTTATTTTAAGCAACAATTCTGCACAGTTTGCTAAATGTTTGTTTGAATCAAGTATCATACAAGTTGACTTTATGGGATTAATAACCATATTATTTATCGTACACCATTATTTAACGTGCCTCTAACTAGACGTTGTTTATTTCCGTGACGTCATCGCTCTAACGTCGTTATATTTAACGGATTTTTTTATAAAATAAACGTATTTTATCACTATGTTAATATTTTATTATTTGTAAAATTCAAAAAAATATATACTTACCATTATTTCAGACCTTTACACACAATGGAAAGCGCAGAAAAGCAATAGAAAGGAAACAATCGGCGGTTTCCAAAACGAATCGACAACGTTATCGTCGCCATTTTGTTTTTGTGTATTGCAGGTATGGGGTACCTACGGGGAAATTGTCCTATGTTCACGTCGCGAGACGTAGACGACTATTCTTCAGCGTGCAGGTCAATATAAAATAAACCTTAGGCGAATTTAGGACATATTATTGTGAATCCTTGAAATATTGAGCAACCTGCGTGGACTTGGTAACTAGGGGTTACCAACAAATCTCTCAGTGTGACTAGTTTGTAGATCTGTTGTAAATAGCTTTAACATAAGGGTTACTAAATTGATTCCGGTAGAGTGCCTGAAGCTGGGGAACGTAACAAGCTGAAGTAAAGAACTCTGTTATGCACATTCATCTTGTTTTATTTTGCGCATACAAATATCCTCGCAAATATATAAACTTATTCAGTTTCAGAGTTCAATAAGTACTTCTCAAAAATGTAAATTCTCTCAAACGTGGAAAGAGTATACATGCAGGAGTCACTACTGTGACCTGGTTCCAGGCAAGGTATCCACAGGCCTACTTAAGAGATTTAAGATACTACAGCTGTATATAATAAGACTAGTGGGCGTGTACCTAAAGAAAGTGGGGCAGTTTAACGCTTGGTTTACTATCATGAAACCTGGCTGGAAACCCAAATATAAGGTAGTTTTAGAGCGAACATATCTCTTTTTTCACGAGCAATCGACTAATGCCCCATTTACATGCAGAAATTTACTCATGTAAGTATGTTTGCATATGAAGTATATATACATATGTGAGTAAAAGTATATTTACTTTGTGTTCACATGTGATTAACGTTCTGTATGTTATTTGACATTTATACCCGGCATATGCATTATGGAGATATGTTTGTCTTCAGCAGCAGTCATGCACAGACTAATTATTTCAACAAGAGTACCGCCTAATTAATATATGCCCGTTTGCTAAACATTTTATGTTAAACATTGTCTACGTGTCAGATCAATATGACCTTGACCTTTGACTTTTCAACAAAAGAAACTGATAGGGGATGTTGTTTAACCAAGAGCACTATTTGTATAAAGTTTCACGATTGTAGGTCAAATAGTTTAGGAATATCAGCAACAGAGTTTCTTCTCTGATCATGAACCTATGAACTGTCATGAGTGTGTGTATTATGGTTTCAAAGTTATTTAGCAGAATATAAGGTCATGTTGACATTGACCTTTGGCCTACTGACCCCAAAGACAAAAAGGTTCTTTCTCTCAAAAAAGTCAATGTACCTAGTACGAAGTTTCATGAGTGCGGATGTTATAGTTTCGAAGTTATCACGTGGAATGCCTATTTTCATTTAAGGGCATAGAGACCTTGACCTTTGAACCCTTAAACAATAGGATTTCTCCTCTCACCTAGGGCAATGTACCTATGAAGTTTCATGAGTGTGGGTATTATTGTTTCAAAGTAATTTAACGCAATGCGCATTTCTATATAAAGTCATGGTGACCCTGACCTTTGACCTACTGACCCCCACAACAATAGGGTTCCTCTCACCTAGGGCAATGTACCTATACGTTTCATGAGTGTGGGTGGTTTCGAAGTTATAGTGAGGAATGTGTGTTTCAATATAAGGTTATGGCGATCTTGACATTTGACCTGATCCAAAAACAATAAGATTCCTCCTCTCTCTTAGAACAATGTACCTATGGAATTTCATGAGTGTGGGTGTTATGGTTTCGAAGTTATCGTCCGGAATACGTAATGGTTTACGGAAATCCGTACGGAGTACCCCATACCAGTGGTTTTTTATACCCCCGAAAGGCGGCATGTAGAAGTCGCACTATCCGTCTGTCAGCCAGTCCATCAGTCTGTCAGTCCGTCAGTCCGTACCATCGTGTCCAGTCAATAACTCTGACATTCTTGGACGGATTTTCAAATAACTTCGCACAAGTGCTCACCACAACAAGACGACGTGTCGCACGTAAAATTAAGGTCCATGGCTCCAAGGTCAATGTCACACTTAGAGGTCAAACGTGAAAAAGTTCTTTCAAGAAGTGCTTTGGTGTCCGGTTAATAACTCTGACATTCTTGGACGGATTTTCAAATAACATGGCACAAGTGTTCACCACAACAAAACGACGTGTCGCGCGCAAATTCCAGGTCCGTGGCGCCAAGGTCAATGTCACACTTAGAGGTCAAAGGTCAAAACTACTTCGGGGGCATTTGTCACTTACAGTGACAGTTCTTGTTTTTTCTATACTTTGGGAACATAAACCATACCATTACAATTGGAAATTTTAGCGCGCTTTTACATAAAATTGGGAAAACGTACAGTTTTGTATCTTTGATACTGTTTTCAGTACACTAACGTCAACAGAGGCATTTAAAAGCGTTCCATTCTCAGTATTTGTCACACAATGCTTCTTTTTTTATGCCCCCAAAGGGTGGCATATAGTAGTCGCACCGTCCGTCAGTCCGTTCGTCCGTACAATCGTGTCCGATAAATAACTCGGACAATAATGGATTGATTTTCAAATAACTTGGAACAAGTGCGCACCACAAGACGATGTGTGGCGCGCAAAGGCCAGGTCCGTGGTTCCAAGATCAAGGTCACACTAAGAGATCAAGGTCAAAAAGAAGTACGTTCGTGTCCACCAAATAACTCTGACATTCATGGAGGGATTTTCAAATAGCTTGGCGCAAGTGTTCACCAAAACAAGAGGATGTGTCACATGCAAATACCTGGTCCGTAGCTTCAAGGGAAAGATTACACTTAGAGGTCAAAGTTTAAAAAAAACTGGCAGAAATGTTCGCCAGAACAAGATGATATGTCGTGCGCAAAATCCAGGTCCGTAGCTTCAAGGTAAAGGTCACACTTAGAAGTCAGAATATGTCTTGTGACCCTGTATTTGAATGAAGTCATATTGGTTGTGTTCGGTGTATAACTTTGTCATCGGTTACCTTCCAGTATTGCTGAACTTTTACCTTTTCTTACCATTATGCCCATATATATTTATAAACATGGTTCAAACTGATGATGTCGTCGTATTTTGAGCTGTGTGCATAAACATATCGTTCATATATTCACAAACCACTATGGGGGCATTTGTCACTTACAGTGACATTTCTTGTTAAATGGGGTTTTTATTGTTTGGTTTTTTCTTTCAATAGGAAATTTTTGTCTCAAAATTGGGGAAAAGGATATGTTTTGGCATTGGGAATATAGCCCAGTAACGGCTATAAAAACAGCCAAAAAAACACTGTACCATAATACCTCTCGTATTCTTATAAAAAAAGGGTGAAGTGACTTTCCAAACTTGCACCGAGTTTTATTTTTGCTAATGAACCGCTGGTAGGTCTTTCTTTTGCAGCCATTTTCGACCAGGGATACCATGCAAATGACTTCTGATCTGCACACAGTGTAGGTTATGTACGGTGTCCTGTTAGGGCCATGTTACCATCTCATCTTACCATCGACCATCTAGGTCGATGGTTAGATGCGATAGTCGATGGTATGATGCGATGGTAAGATACGATGGTCGATGGTAAGATACGATGGTCGATGGTAAGATGCGATGGTAATATGCGATGGTAAGATGCGATCGACCATCGCATCTTACCATCGACCATCGCATCTTACCATCGACCATCGACTTATCAATTCTCATGCTGATCAAGATCTCACGATTACCGTAGAAAAATGTCTATGTCGATGGTCGATGGTAAGATTCGATGGTCGATGGCAAGATGCGATGGTAAGATGCGATGGTTGATGGTAAGATGCGATGGAAATATACGATGGTCGATGGTAAGATGCGATGGTCGATGGTCCATCGCATCTTACCATCGTCCATCGCATCTTACCATCGACCATCGCATCTTACCATCGCATCTTACCATCGACTATCGCATCTTACCATCGACCATCGACCTAGGTCGATGGTAACATGGCCCTAACAGGTAACTGAACATGGCCCTAACAGGTAACTGAAGTAAACCAATGGGGAAAAGTGCGGGACACGAATCCACGATTCCTTGCGTACAGGGGAGTGCTTTACCAAATGAGCTAACCGGGCCACCGGGTATCCAATATCACCACACTCCTTCCCTCTTTAACTTTAACGAGCTGAACCAGCTCTTCCGGTCTCTCAGACCCCCGGTGTCACTATCCCTGTTCACCGAGTTATCCTCGTTGCCAGTGAAATAAACCAAGAAGGGAAAGTGCGAACAGTACGGGACTCAAACTCGAGACCCCTTGCTTACAGGGCGAATGCTGTACCAACTAAACTAACTGTGCCACCGGGTTCCCTATATCACCACATTATTTTGGGACATGAAAACCATCAGTTTGTTCATGTATGCAAATACAAATCTGTTCACATGACACAATATACTTAACAAGTAAAGTTACTTGTGAGCAAATATACTTTTGCATCACCTCCTGAGGTGATGTAAAAATACTTTTACTCACGTTACTTTACTCCAGGAGTATTTATACTCACATATGCAAATCTTTTCACATGGCAAGAACGAGTTTCGAACCCATGACTTTCGGATTGACAATTTCTACGCTTTAACACTGGGCTAATCCAATCAGTTGATCAGTAGGGTTATTTTTGTCGATATACTGTTAGCATTGTAGACAATATCCTTTGTTCATGTTGTGTTTGTGATTTAATGCATTTCTAAGTGCACACGTACACCAAAGACCTTGGAAAAAACGCCCCAGAAAATTTAAATTACAATTTCCAACATTAAAAGTATATACGCTGAAAATAGTGCGCGTATGTTTTGTTAAAATAACGTTGGGAAATAACCCAAAGTTCATTTTTAAACACATAGAAACCGGTAGTTAAAATGGAAAGTAGTATTTCAGTTGTCATTGTATCCTAATGGTTATGTATATGGATTGACATGGCGGAGGTACCGAGTTCGAACTAGTTTTCAATGATTAGGACTTTATTATATCGATGTTGCTACAACGCATGACGGATTAAACATGAGGTCCTGGTTTCTCTCCATATAAATTATACTGGTCTCCAGCCATGTTTTCACATGCTTAATTTTGGTAGTAAACCAAACATAAAACCACTCCCATTTGCTTTAGGTACATGCCCCTAGCCTTACCTAGAGATATATTATATTTAATATATTTTATCAACATATGAACAATTGTGCTCTATGTCCACTCACCATAGGCAGAGTTTATCAGCTTCAGCAGTTATTCACAACTTCGTTTAAACTAGTTTCAGCCTCTATCATCTACTAGATTAATCAGTTTTAGCCTATATATCCCCAACATACGTTACATTTTTATAACCAACATGGGTTACATCAAATTCAGACTCTTTCATCAACATAGGTTTAATCAGTTTCATATTTATGCAAGCGAAGACCGAAACATCACTCAGTCTCTTCTGTTCAGATGTGTGTTCATCTAAATTGCCTCGTCGATTTTCGTAACTTAAATATACCGCATTACGGAAATCGACGAATCAGTTCCGTTGTTCGATGTGGTACGGAAAACAACAAACTAAATCCATATAATTGCGAGTTGAAACTTTCTGAATCACTTCAATATAATAATACTTTATATAAATTGTTAAGCCCATATAATCGAGCTGAGAACCATTATTGATCGGTTCTATACGAATAATATTTAATCAAATCTGATCGAGCGTATAAATATTGTGAATCAGTTATATACATTTATAATCAACACGAGATACATTATATGTATTAGTTCAATATTACACTATTGTATAATATAGATATCTAGTAACTAGTCGCATTTTTTATCGAGAGGAGAAATATTCTGAATCAGTTATATACATTTAGTATGTAACGGTATATAAACAACACGAGATACCTTATATGTATTAGTTCAATATTATACTACTTTATAATATAGATATCTTACGGAATCCTGTTAGGGCCATCGCGATCTCGCGTTTTTTTCATTGTAGAATACGGCGAGAATGCGAGATTTATTTCGCATTCTCGCGATCTCGCGAAATTGAAAACGCGAGATCGCGATGGCCCTAACAGGATTCCGTAATATCTAGTCTAATCTCATATTATCGAGGTTTGCACGAAGTTTGGCTTGCAAACCTCGTGTTTTTTTCAATGTAGAACAGGACGAGAATGCGAAATTTATTTCGCAATCTCGTAATCTTGCGAAATTGAAAACGCGAGATAGCGATGGCCCTAACAGGATTCCGTAATATCTAGTCTAATCTCATATTATCGAGAGGAAAACATTTCTGAATCAGTTCGAAAACATAATTTTTTATAATATGGTATTTAATCTCATAATAATCGAGAGGATGCGTTCGACGTAATAGTGCTTTATAAAACTATATTGTAAGTATAAAGTTAAACGTTTGTAAATACAACAATAACATTTTGTTTACAATGTTATTGTTTATTAAAGTGTCACATATAAAATTACATAGATACATACATCACAGTACAATTTAAATGTTTTTTATATCCAGCCGTATACACGACTTATGAGACACAGAGACAACTTTATGTACACATAATTTTCACTTTCAGAATGATCATACAGTGCAGCAGCAGCTGAAGCTTTTCACGCGCACACACCGCATAACTCACTTTTGAGTTTCAAGTGTTTTAACACGAAGTAGTCCCAATTTGCACTCACGTGCAGTTACGCGGAAATTGCAGTTGTCTTTTAAAAAACGTTAGCTTAAGCCAATTTTGAATGCAAAAACAACACAGACAATGAATAAAGTAAGTTTATACGTTAAACATCCCAATAGCATTCGTTTTGACTACTACTGGCATATTTTGCATAGCCTAAATCGCTGTTCAAATGTGAAGATCGGAAATTTTGAGTTTTTTGAAACTGCAAAATTTCCGATTTCTCAAAACGGTCACAGAAAATGGGTAGTCACCAATTTGGCTTAAACTAACAGGAATGATAGATCAGTACCTCTACTACCTTTCCTGAAAATTTCGGCAAAATTCATGACTACCCAATTTTTGAGACCGTTTTGAAAGATGCTCACCCTTTTTTGTCACTCAAAACACACATTATTCAAAATGGCGGCTACAAGCTAAATAAGCAAAACTGAAAATCAATAACAGAAATGTAAAACATGAATATTTTCTACTCCCGGACATAGTTATTTATTTTTCCCCAAAAATAGTTTGCTTTGTTCTCCAAAAAAAAAATCCATTTAATTTTATTACTATGTTCCCTAGGCCTTGTTCCCCAAAAATACTACCAGTAACGGACAATGTTCCATTGTTCCCCCCCAAAAAAGGCCTTGTCCCCAAACCCCCTCTATCTATGACCCCCCCCCCCCCCCCCCCACCCCCCCTGCATATAGCTACAGCAGTACTGTAGAGGATTAGTACATGTATAAAAACAACAATTGATTTTTTTTTCAGGGATCTTTGCAGATGTTGCCGCATCTCCAAGTTCCAGCTCTGAGACTGAGCCTAGCCCTGGGTAAGCTAAAGCTATAAACTTTAATATATTTGACCCCTGTGATATAGTTTAATTAAGCTAATGTAACAATATGGCAATATTTCAGGCCACCCCAGAGAGTGGAATTTAAAAAATGTACCTAAGCTACTTAATCCTTAATACTAGCAATAGACGGAAATTCGGGAATACATTTCTATGGTTCTTTAACGTGGTTTTTTAAATGAAGATTTTAATAAGCTGGAGAAACATGATTTAATATTTGAGTGGCAGACCCCGATTTGTACAGATTTTTTTATTATTCTCATTAAAGTAGCCATCCCACCAACAAGTTAGATTTTATATTATTATGTACACTGTTTCTAAACATACTGATGACAAAGTATATATATAACTTACATATTTTGAGAATCCAAAATCTACATACACAGTATAAACAGCTTTAACCAGCCGGACCAAACCCCAAAACTGGAGTGTCGAATTGAGAGTTACCATCATTTTACGGATATTTAATCACCGGTATTCTAAGAACCTATTAATAAACCTATACTTTAAACATTGTATATGACATTGTTATATGACCTGATCACCTGGATAGAGTTTCGATAAACGGTTTTCTAGTGTAATTTTGTAGTTATTTGGCGGGATAGCTACTTTAAAAAAAAAAGAGGAGTGATAAGGGAGTCTGGTCAGGTTACAAAAACACAATTTCTTTTTTTGTCTAACTATAAGTATAATTGTCCCAGCTCATTGGGATACTTTATTTTTTTTGTTTTTTTATTGATATATTGTGAAATTCTATCATAAAACAATGGATACACGATGATACAACATGAAAGTTTCTCTGTGATGTTGACAGTTTACAGCGATATTATTAAAGACCGCCCAGTTAAATTACAAATAATAGGACACTTTAAGTTTAAAGGGACATATGGCAATCTTGAAGATTTTGTCGAACATTAGTATTAGTTTATAAGTCCAGTATCAATTTCACTTTAAAACTGCTTGCATATAATTAAATAAAATGTAGATGTGTTATTTGTCTTCGTTATTCTACCACAGGTTTAAATATATGATTGTTGCAATAATATCAGCAATTAGTAATAATATATAAATTATACAGTTATACTATAATTATAGAGAATAATATACAGGCATTTCATATCTCATCCTTTCCGTCGATGTGTTCTTGGGAAAGACACTTTCCCTTAGCCTCGTCCTTCGGATGGGGACGTAAACCGGGCGGTCCCGTGTATCGGTCTAACCTCAGAGCACGTTAAGGAACAGTAGGAATCTATTCGATAATAAGGGTAGGGCACAGTTCCCAGATTTCTATGTATCCTGCCCCTCTCTCTGGGGTGGCTCTAAATAACCTATACTGTGCTGATGAGCCGTTTAACAACATTCAATCCATATCTCATCCTGTATTGCCCCGAGATGACAATATCTGCCCGAGAGCTTATATTTGGGCGAAGGCTCTCGGGCACGATATGAAAATGTAATATTTCATTTTATGTATGACATAAAAAAATATATATTTCAAAATATTTTGTTGATTTTAGCAGTGATGGGAGAATAATGATTAAATATTTATTTCTCGCCGGATATAATAGCTGATCTTCCATGATCGAGTGCGGATTTATTAAACGAGTTGGCAAAAATATACAATGCACGGCTTGTCGAGCATCAAATAATGTTTGCTGAAGAGTTTAAAAAATAATAGATGATTTTGTGAGATTCTATTTATCACATAAAGCCATACAAGTTGATGGTAAAATGTTCACATTTCTCTGTGATGTCAATTTATCTATATATTAATACCGTATTTCCTCTATTAGAAGCGCCTTCCCTAATAGAAGCGCCCCACCTGTTTTAAGAAACCGCACCGTCTTCAAAAATGGATTTGATTAAATTAAAAGTTCCTAAAAAACATACACTGTTTTACCGCTAATGGATTTGATTACGGGAGTTTTTTACCTTCGACACCAGTATGGTCTATGATATAAACCTTAAAGCGCTATCATTATCAATACAAATTATCTTTTATTATTAATTCATACGCAACGAACCTGTTTTGTATTAAATCGTCAAGTTTGACGGAAATGTGTATCATATAGATGCAGAGTGATAACAGTAATATACTCAGTACATTGTCAGGTTTAGGTTTAGCCAATACCGGTGTAACATTAAAAGATCGCCGTACAGTAATTCTATAATGAAACAGTCAGAGTGGGGGAGGGGGGGGGGGGGGGGCAGTGTTTATTTTTATGCCTAATTTGGGGCCGTTATTCGGCCCCATTCACAATGCCAAAAAGTATACTTTTTTCACAATTATATCCAAAAATTCTCTTTTTTTTTAGGGTAAATACAGACCAGTTAGGATACTAGTCTTAATATACGCTGGTATTAAAACTAGTCTGTATTTACCAAAAACAAAACTTAAAACCAAGGGATATTAAACTGTGAAATTAAAAGTGAAAAAAGTTCTTTTTCTTTTGTTAT
Organism: Cyrtodaria siliqua; assembly: GCA_037043455.1. Classification (NCBI taxonomy): domain Eukaryota; kingdom Metazoa; phylum Mollusca; class Bivalvia; order Adapedonta; family Hiatellidae; genus Cyrtodaria; species Cyrtodaria siliqua. Next base: position 15,006 of record JAWPHD010000976.1, read on the forward strand.
AATATTTCACAATTTAGACAATTTCTAGAAAAATGCCGCTATTTTTCACAATGGCACAGGCTGCATTCACAAAACACATAAAAAAAACACTGGGGGTGGGGGGAAAATATATTGAAAATTTGTATCATAATAGTAGCGCCTCTCTTCGCACTTTCCATAGCGCCCGGGAGCTACTGTTAGAGGAAATACGGTATATACGACAGCCCAAGTTAAATTCCCTTTAAAAATAACAGGACACTCTGTCGATTCATGTGAAATTCCATGCATATATCATATGGCTTATATATTTTTCACCACCATCCTTTTTAACAACTTGTTTTGTTCATTTCAGAGACACATCATCTGGTTTCCAGATGCCCTTCGTTCTACAAATACCAATGCAACCCTGAAAGACATGGATTTAACCAAAAAAGTTGACTATAATGTGATCGCAAGATTCTAAACTCCAGGAAATATATTAATTTAATTAGGCCAAATCAGAAACGCGGTTAATTTTTCTTCGGCCTTATGCGTTACAGTGTATACTTGTTACTGCGTATCCCGCTTGAGATGTGTTCGCCTGATCATGATGGTGACTTTCATTTGGCAATCCGGAGGACTGAGCAGACGTTATTTTTTTAAAGAATGAAAAAATGAACATAATTATACCTCACAGAGACTCACTATATAATGTGTAAAGCTGTTAAAAAACGCCAAATGTATACAATGTCATACTGCTCACATTCAAAAAAAATAAATATCATTTCAACATATTTTAGGCCATATATGACGATTGATTTTTTTGTTGTCAGTATGAAGTAAATTTCATTATTGTAGTATTTAATAGATGTAAGTTTATAAATATAATATAAATAAAATATTGTATTATTTATTCTTTGGTTCTGAGTTGGATCTATGTAAAAAAAAAGGTTTCCATTTGCATTTATCTGAAACTGAAAAACTGCCTTTTGGGAACACAAGGTCATTTTAATCTATTTATTGTTTATTCAAGCTTTTGAAATAGATCTTTTGTAATTAAAGTGACACATGGGCCGAAGATGGCAATCTTGAAGTGTACATCAAGCACTGAAATTAGCATCTCGAAACATGTTTTGCTGTACTTAGCGGTACTCGTCTGATAAAGCAAATGTCACTGGTCTAGCCTGGTCAATTAAAATTCATCGGGTTGAAGAGTGCATAAAAAATATCCGCATGACGGATATATTTACATGAGAACTGAACACTTATTTTTGTGTCAACTGCTTAGGATGGCAGACACTTATCGATCACTTTGTCCATCGTCCGTCCGTCATGCTTTAACCTGCAACTTAACCTTGGCCATCAATTGAAAAGTATTTTAATTATGTTCATGAAACTTCACACACATCTTCATCTCAAGGAATGTTGTTACACATGTGCAATACCTCTGACCTTCATTTTGGCAGAGTTATGCCCTATATATCAGCCTAACCTGCAACCTAACCTTGGAAATAAGCAAACAGCACTGTCAGCAGGCGAAGCAAGTGTTCATGGATGATGGAACACACTTCTAGTTCAAGGTCGACTTAGTGACCGCTTCCCACTATAAATTACAGTCTGGAAACTGATATTTCCATGTCTATACTAGTTTGACATAGTAAGCCGTTATATTTGTTTTGTCAAGTGTCAGTGTAGACTGTAGTGGACAGTGCGGTGCACTTAAAAGCACAGGATCAGGGTTCAAGACTCAACGGCGCCACTGAGTTTCCTCAGTGTGTTTGTCATTTCCAATTAGCCTCGTCCATCGTAAGGGGACATAAATGCTCCTATATGAAGTCTATTCTCCGAGCATGTTAATTAAGCAAAAGTAGGAGTAGGGCGGTTTCCCAGATTCCAATGAGACACCTACCCTGACCAGATCCGCCTTTTTATTTTGTTTATGGGTGGGGTGAGTGATGGTGGTGGTTACGGGCAGGAGGGGCCGGTGAGGGATAACCAAATAAATTGGACTGCAGCTTTGTTTTAGTATTTAGATTTTAAATATGGCTGCATATGGTGATGCTCGCCAATAAAAAAAAAATAAAAAAAACAACACACCAACGGGTGGCCACCATATCATTCCAGAATGGCCATCAAAATGCACACCGAGAAGTTGAACAGCGGTCAACCTTTTTAAATATAGGCTACAGACTACTTTTGTTACAGACTACTTTTTAGACTTTAGCGTGAGCCCCTTCACCGAATACCGAATACGCACCTGTAGACGTTCAATGAGTGACACTCGTTATATTTTTTAACCGGCAGTGCCGAGTCGAAAATTTTATCGTTTTAGCGTGTAATTTTGATAAAGAAATACCATGATGTTCCTAACATGTAGTATACGTCATGTACTATTTAAGCTTAAACAACATATTTTTAGTATCTCCTTGTATTTCATTAGAAAAGAACACAAGTGTTACCATTTTTAAAATGCCTTTTAACAATGACATCTCTTACGAGTTACTTCCCCTCGCTTCGGAATTTTAAATGGGGAATCTCGAAATTTCTCGCGCAGTAAAGCATCTAAAAGTCAATACAGCTGAAGATGACGAAACTTAAAGGGGAACTAACATTTTAATCATGTAAACTTGTTACAATCTTCCAGATTATGCGTTTAAAAAAAAAGAAAATGGCGACTGTTTCACGCTTTTTTGACGTTGACGGAAAATGACGTACTACTTTCCGTTGTCATGTGTTGCTATGATAAGTGGACGGCGGAGCTAAAAACCACTCTGCTTCCTACCTGAACATCAAACGTACCGTCCTTTTGGGCTTTAGGTAGACGTCGTCATAGGGTCCACAGCCTGTCCGGTCATCGCACAATTAAAGAGGAACGCATAGTGGCGAACTGTAAATGGGTCCACCATCAAGCATGCAGTGCGTTGCAAAATGATAGGGTCATAACCTATCGTTGTTTAAAAATGCCTCTATCCAGTCATGTAAACATTTCAAAATTGCGACATGCACTGTGTCTCATTTATTATTAAAACGTTTGCACGATTTTAACACTGACCCCTCGGTCATTTACGATATAATTTCTCGATCAAATTATTCTTGAGTTTGGGAACGTTTTCGGCTTTTAAAGTTACCTTCCAACAGTGTTTAACATCAATTATCACCTCTGGTCCATTTCGTTTTTTACCGAGTATATATATTGATATTGTATTGTTGGTACTTTTTAATAACGTATTCATCTACTATAAAATCGTGATTCTGCTCAGATGTAAAATTAGTCCTCTGTGTATACGGTGAAATTTGTTAAAACCAAATATTTGAATGTTCCTAATGGCGAATATTCACACGATTAGAAGAATGGGTATACTTCATTACAATATGTATAGACTATACAAAGACAAGATATACTGCATTACAATATGTATAGACTATACAAAGACAATATATGAATCCGGTTATTATGCCCAACAGTTCAGGTAAATCTAATTGCTGCCTCATTGCTTGTGCTAGCTAGATAAAAATCATTTTTGGAAATTGGTTTGTTCCTAGAATTTGTGTTCTTTTCTTTGTAGGGTCACTTGTTTACATTTGTAGGAGGCCATGGTGTCCGCGGATGCCATGGCCTAGGCATAGGAGGCCATGGTGTCAGCAAGACCATAGTGTCCACAGGGGACGTGCTGCAAGTAAATCTCATCATAGACAAAGGGGTCATATCAGTACGATGTGCATTATAATAAATACATAGCATGGCCTTGGCTTCCGTCCAAGGCAGTTACAGTATATATATATATATATATATATATATATATATATATACACTTCTCAAAACTGCTAACTACACCGCTCACGTTTTGGGTTATATATATATCGATGGGTTGAATGTTTTTCAATAAAATAAAAAGGAAATACCAATTCAATCATTTTTACATCATTTCATTTTATTTTGTTCATGGGCAATGCTAGAACTAAACCACAATAAGCAATTACAAACGACCCATGTAAACACTAAAGTCACACTTTTCCCATATATGTAGATATGGGAAAAGTGTGACTTTAGTGTTTACATGGGTCGTTTGTAATTGCTTATACATGTAGATATGGGAAAAGTGTGACTTTAGTGTTTACATGGGTCGTTTGTAATTGCTTATTGTGGTTTAGTTCTAGCATTGCCCATGTAGATATGGGAAAAGTGTGACTTTAGTGTTTACATGGGTCGTTTGTAATTGCTTATTGTGGTTTAGTTCTAGCATTGCCCATGAAAAAAATAAAATGAAATGATGTAAAAATGATTGAATTGGTATTTCCTTTTTATTTTATTGAAAAACATTCAACCCATCGATATATATAACCCAAAACGTGAGCGGTGTAGTTAGCAGTTTTGAGAAGTGTATATATATAAGAACATTTTAATCATATCTTTATGATCAAATACACTAAAGATTCAATTACACTGTCATTTTTCCATATTCTTGCACATAACTTGGTGTATGTAAACGTCTATAAAAGATAAGCAACATATTAAATGATTTTATTATTACACCCATGGCTTTGAAAAAAACAGGGTATATATTAAAATCGCCTCCGTTTGTCCGTCCGTCTGTCCGTTACCGCATCTCCTACTAAACCGCTGAACGGAATTCCACCAAACTTAGGGTATGACATCACCATATGATGACGGCGTGCAAGAGCAACATTATGTTTGACTCCGAGCCCAGAGGCCCCCAGTGGGGTCAAAAGGTCAAAAAAAGTATTAAACTGTCATTTTTTTCATATTTTTGCACATATGTAATCGTCTATAAAAGATAAACAACATATCAAACGATTTTTTTATTTCGCAAACTCGAACGTCTGCCCAGGGGCCCAGGGTGGGTGGGCGGGCGTGAGTGATTTGGGGGTCTTTTTTTTTTGTAATTATCTCTCAAATTAAACATTATGACGATGGCTCTGCACCCAGGGTCCCTCAGGGGGTCAAAAGGTCAAATACACTAAAGATTCAATTACACTGTCATTTTTCCATATTCTTGCACATAACTTGGTGTATGTAAACGTCTATAAAAGATAAGCAACATATTAAATGATTTTATTATTACACCCATGTCTTTGGAAAAAAACAGGGTATATTAAAATCGCCTCCGTTTGTCCGTCCGTCTGTCCGTTACCGCATCCCCTACTAAACCGCTGAACGGAATTCCACCAAACTTAGGGTATGACATCACCATATGATGACGGCGTGCAAGAGCAACATTATGTTTGGCTCCGAGCCCAGAGGCCCCCAGTGGGGTCAAAAGGTCAATTTTTTTATTTAACTGTCATTTTTTTCATATTTTTGCACATATGTAATCGTCTAAAGATAAACAACATATCAAACGATTTTTTTATTTCGCAAACTCGAACGTCTGCCCCGGGGCCCAGGGTGGGTGGGGCGGGCGTGAGTGATTTGGGGGTCTTTTTTTGTTGTTGTAATTATCTCTCAAATTAAACATTATGACGATGGCTCTGCACCCAGGGTTCCTCAGGGGGTCAAAAGGTCAAATACACTAACAATTCAATTACACTGTCATTTTTTCATATTCTTGCACATAACTTGGTGTATGTAAACGTCTATAAAAGATAGGCAACATATTAAATGATTTTATTATTTTTATTATATCGAACTCGTAAGAGCCTACAGTAGAGCATGTATTATCCAATAGTACAGTGCGTAAAACCCAATAGTACAGCATGTAATGCCCAATAGTACAACATGTTATACCAATAGTAGAGCCTATAATAACAGATAGTACAGCATGTAATGTCAATAGCACATATGTAATGCCCAATAGTACAGCGTGTAATACCCAACAGTACAACATATAATAACCAATAGTACAGTGTGTAATACCCAATATTACAGTGTGTAATACGCAATACTACAGCGTGTTATACTAATATCAAGTGTGTAATACCCAATAGTACAACATGTAATACCCATTATTATAGCGTGTAATACCCGATAGTAGAGTGTGTATTACCAAATAGTACAGCATGTAATACCCAAAAGTACATCGTTTAATACCCGATTGTACTATGTGTAATATCAAATAATACAACGTGTAATGACCAATAGTACATTGTGTAATGTCTAATAGTACAGCTTATAATACCCAATAGTATATGTAAATTGGAAATAACCCGCATTGATATTTTCCTCATTGCTTATGTCACCTAGATTATAATCATTTTCGGAAGTTGTTTAGTTAGTAGAATTTGTATTCTGTTCTCGGAAGAAGTGTAACTTGTTTACAATATAGAAGGTCGTACTGCATTGAAATAGTAGTACGGGTTTCATTATAATAAATATATAACATGAATCTTGGCGTTTGTCCAAATTATATTTGTTTACAATTTGCCCCGGGTATACGGTTTCCTTAGCGGTCTATAAAGACGACTCTTTAAAATCAGTACTGTGTATTTGCATAACTATATTTTAAAAAACACGATGAACCCTTACATTGAACAGAGGGCATTAATTAAAGCAGTACATTTGAATTTTGATTTTGTTTTAGAATATTCCATACACTATTTCTGTATAAATTGATAAAAATCAACTTACTGAGCAATTAACCACCAAACCGAAAAAACACTTCCCCGAGGGTATTTACGAACTATTTGTTTGCGACATGGAAACTATTTTAAACTGGGTGATAAAAAATCGCAATGTATTTGCAAAGCAAGCGTCATGTGTAGATATCACCGAGATATTCCGCGTGACAGCCATTTATTCCTCTATGGCCTGATAAAACATTGTTTTGTAATGTATTGGTATACATTAGGAAACTGTTAACGTTCCATCTATATCGTCGAAGCATTTCACATATTAAATTGGTAATTTCATACCCTTTTATTTGTTTAAACAAATTAGTCCAGAAATCTGATTTACCCTCTTTGAAAAAAAGCCAACGAATTGACGTTTTACTTGTTTACTCAACCAGTTGTCCTCTTGCCTTTTGCAATAAGGAATGACATTAACAGGCAGATAACTTGTGATTTTTACATTCAAGTTCTGCATATAGGTTCATTATAAGTTTTTGTGATGAGTTTAAAGCGTCGTCATTTAACGTTCCTATCCCGTCATCAGAAAGCGCCATCAAAAAGCATTTTACAACATCTGTACACCGTCCCTAAACTTACTGAGGTCGTGGTTACATATATAACTTACATATGTTGAGAATCCAAACTCTAGAGACACAATATAAACGACTTTAACCAGCCAAGCTAAACTCCAAAACTGGAGCGTCGAAATAAGAGTGACTAACTCTTAATTATTTTTTTATGAAAATTCAATCACGGGTATTTTAGAAACCTGTGAGCTGTGAATACCATATTGAGTTTAGTTAACTGATGGGATCGATTATAGGGAATCCATCACGAGATAATAGTGGTGTGGTTCTTTTTATGCGAGTGAGTGAAAAAACAAAACTCGTCTAACAAAACATCTAGTGAAGGATTTCCCTATAATCGCACTCAACAGTTAAATAATCTATTGTTGACATTTTAAACGTTTATGACATTAATCGCTTTTTTAACGTTATCGGCGAATGACGCCGACGTCAGCAACATTTTATTGCCGCAAGAGTATTTTAGAACTCAAACAAAGGCTGGAGTATGGAACCACCAAAGTAACTTGACGTATCACATGACAAGGATCGATATTAATCCACACAATCGTGCACAGTATGAAACGTGCGGCAACAGATCGAGCCAGTAAATATCGAGACAGACGCTACATATTATAATGGTTATCATGATATCCTTAAATATGGACATATCTTTAAACATTGTATAATAATACATATGTTTTTGTACCCATTTCATAATGTATACTGTAAATCGCATCCACTCCGAAAAGTTGTCTTTTCGTCACAAGTAACCTTGTTATTTCTTTCAGTGGTGGTCCTCATTTCTTTCTAAGGTGACCCTTCATTTTCTTATATTTTATCTCATTCGTTCTGACATGGCTATGGCTACCTTAGTGATTGTTCAGTGGCTTCGGCAGTTATATAAGGACCCTGGAGTAACTTACATATTTTGAGAATCCAAACTCTATAGACACAAAATAAATTACCTTAACTAGGCAGACAAATCCCCACAACTGGCACGTCGAATTAGGAGTTACTATCTCAAAATATGTTTTACGCTTATTCATTAACGGTTATTTTAAGAACCCGTGAATAAACCGATATTTTTAATTGGCACATATAGACGTTATTATATGATCTCAATACCTGGATAGTGTAAATAGTTTTGAAGTGCAATTTTGCCTTTATTTGGGCGGGTTAGTTTGTTTATTATAAATTCAATTATTGTGTAATGGTTTGATTCGAAATGAAGTATAATGCATACTACGTATTGTGGTATCAGATGACAGTCCAAAATTTGTCATATAATCACGTGATTGACATTGTATCCATATGCTAAACAGCATACCGGGTCCAATATGGTAGTCACATGATTTGTTACGTATATTGTATACCCAGGGTTAGTTAGCCAATATTTCAGTGCGCGCTTTCAACAGAACAAATGAGCATTAACGATCTATCAAAAAGTTATTTAACACACATGGATTAAATATTTGACTTTATCTGGCATTAAATTTTTCTGTCTAAAATGTGATAAAATATATATGTATATGAGATTCACCAAAACTTGATTCTGGACTAAGGCGGTTGTGTAGTAGATCTAGAAGTATTCAAAACGTAAGTTGTTATTTTTATTGACATTCTTCCTTGTTCAAAAATACACCATTACACATGTTAAGATGAATGACTGTGTAAACAGTTGTTTGACATTGCTGTGACTATACCTTTAGAAATGTATTCCATCCATTTCCAGTTTTATTGCACTTCCGATTGCAAAACATATTCTGCAAATAATTACGGAATTTATACTGGAGTATATGGTCATGGAAAGAAAATGTATAGCACGAGCTGGTCGCAGTAGTTTACAGAGTAACTGTATGTAAAAATATAGGAAACATTCTGCAAATAGATTGCAGTGGCCTTGCAAATAAAGTGCAAAATCTGCAAATATTTCGCGAATGGTTGCATGTGTATGATTTTCCCCAATAGTTTGATTCTAAATTCTATAATGCATACACCGTAATTTTGTATCATATGATAGTTTAAAATTCTTCATACAATCATATGACTGACGTTTGTTTTCATATGCTAATTAACCACAGCCAATCAGTTGACAAATCGATGTCCAATATGTTGGTCACGTGTTTGGTTACCCAGGGTTGTTACCAACATGCTAGTGCGCACTCTTAACAAAGCAAATCAACACGCACGACATCCATATAAGTAGGGGGGGAGAGGGGCAAGGTGGGTTCTCATAACAGGATAACGGCAAATTGAATTTGCTGACAACAGTTAACAGTAAATTAAAAAAACACTGAAAACAGTTAACAGTACATCTAATAACAGATAACAGTTAATATTTTTTTTCACAAAAACGGATAACAAAATACAAATTACGCCAAAACCAGGATAACAGAAATAACCCTTATCCTCCCACACTCGTTTGAAAAATGCAAGCTATATTCTGGAGTCTATTGACTGTGTAAACAGTAAACAGATTACAGCATCTTGCAAAAGGCGTACTCGCAATTCATACACTCTTTATTAAACTAGTTAATATGTTTACCAAAACAGGTTATGATCATATAATTTTGCAACGCACTGCATTTTTAGTGGTTTACTCATTTACAGTTCACCACTATACTTACCTCTTTGACTGTGTGATGACTGGACAGATTTTGGACCATGATGACGTCTACCTAAATCCTCAAAGGACCGTTACCTTTAATGTTTGTCTTACATCTTGTCTTGTCGTACTTGTAACAATGTGTTCTCTTGTTGCTCTGACTTCTGCCAAGTCATTGAATACTTACTTTGTGACTTTCTTGGCCTTTTTATATTCATATATACATGATCATTTATCCTCTCACCCCATTTACAAGATAACGGCTCTTATATTTACAAGATATATGTTACAGTCTATTGACTTATAAAGAAATGTGTAAACAGATTGCAACAGATTGCAAAAGGGGTATGTGTGAATCAATAATGATACAAATGGTAGAAACTATTTGGAGAATATATTCCGCAAATGTGATACCTGCTAATAACGTTGTATGCAGAGTATTCAAATAGAGATGCAAGCAGACGCGCCCCTGCTCACAGCATATTTCATTTGTTTGGATAACAGATAAACCTTGTGTTGTTAATTTTTTATGAAATTTGTGGATTGAATTCTGAGTGGTATTATAAAGTCGTTTTGTTGTGTGTATTGTAAAGTGCCATTTAATACAATTTTGAATGAAATGTATAATGCAACAAATCTGGAAAAATATTGAAGAGATGCTGATGGTTCAACAACTAGTTGTGATAATTGTTGCGAAATGGAATGAATTAGATTATCTACACTGCCTGCATGCATTTATAACCAAAATGTGTAACATTATCAACACACAACTTACAACTTGTAAACGTTTTTCCTTTTATATCTACTTTTTGTCTACTGAATAATGAGTTTCGTGTATGTATCTACACTTTAAATATATTTAACTGGTAAATTCTGAATCCATGATAAGTGTATGTTTCATACAGGCACATGGAACCCCCATAAGAACATACTATATACATAAAGTTATGCATGCAATTTACTTATGATCAACCATGGTTCCAAAATTTAGAATTCAGTCTCAGAATTCTTCCAAATTTGTTGAAAGGGAAAGCATATCCCTCCAAAATGTACTTATCGGAAATATTGGCAGTAAATACGAGACAAGATTCCCTTAAAACTTTCGCCTAACCATAAATATTGCTTTATGTAGCATTATTTGTAGTATGCAACACATTGGCAAAAGCTAAGCAATATAATAAAATAGATTACTGAAAAAGGTATCCCGTGGAAGCAACGAACAAACAGAGGGAAAAGCGACACAGTCGGTTTTATTGAGTCTATTCAAGAGAGGTAATATAAGGTGCAACACCTCTAACGTCTCCCCTACACCCACACACCCCACTTCAACGCAACCCAGTACATGCTTAAGCGGTATCTTACTTTACACCCACACTGATCGGACCCCACAATTATTAATGTCCAGTAAGTAATAACACTTCTATACTGATTCTAATGAAACTGCTAAAATACACTTTGTGAATCGTTTGCAGAAGGGTCTACGTTAATGTTTGAACAGTTTTGTCAAATTCAAAGGCAAAACGGTATACTCATTTTGCGTTTATTGATATATACCAATGTATAGTAAATGCTTTTTTTTTATATATAAAGTACAAACAATTATATATTATGCACCCATCTCTAAAAAAAACAATGACTCATTCATATTTTGTGGCACACTGTCATCGTTCGATACTTTGTTGTCTAAACGTATAGTATTATGCTTATCTTAAATCAAAATTAGGTTACCTTTTGCAAATATTCCTCATTAGCGTGTGTGCCTGTCACAAGGTCGCGTTTAGGAGAATATGAAACCTTGCTATGAATAAAGCCAGATGAATGCATTTGTCAAAACATCAATTGAGAAAAATGATAGCAGTCTCGAAAAACGGACTAATTACTACCTACGCTCAATAAATAATTGCTGTAGGTGACAAAGTATGCTCAAAGACATTACCTCAAGTGGATACTTCTTTTTTAATTATTAAGTCTTAGCTTTAAGCTTAATTGAAAAACATATTTGCGAAGATCATCTGGTAAGAGATTCAGGGCCGTTTTGGTCCTCGTGTTGTGTCCGATGAGTGGGCTATATGTATTCGATTTCGAAAACAAAAATGTTTTAACCAGGTTCATTACACATTTTAAATCACTTTCAAACTGAATGGAGCGTGTCTTGAGTTTGGTATTGTTATATGCTATACTCTAGATTTCATTGTCAAACTGAATGAAGCGTGTGTTGAGATTGGTATTGTTATATGCTATAATATAGACTTCCTTGCAATCACATTTCTTCGAACGAAGCACTTGTGTAAATGGGGAAGGCGAGAACATGGTTAGACAAGAGCTTTCGGAGAACAGCGCAGCTCGACTATTCGATTTTTCAGAGAATAGTAAATTATATAGCTAGTATATACCGTCAGAAAACAAGGCTAAAACAATGTGGGGGCGTGGGGCGTGGAGGGGAGGGGGCAACATAGCTATGTGTAAGAACTGACAAAAACAACACAGAAATATGTAAAAAATAAAAAAAATAATATCGACTTTCGAGTGGGGTGAGGCGGGGGGGGGGGGGGGCGGGAGGCAGTGGCAGGGGTTGGGGGGAGGGGGCAACATATATGTGTAAGAATTGATCAAAACAACACAGAAATATGTAAAAAAAAAAAAAAAAAAAATCGAGTTTCGAGTGGGGTAGGTGGGAGGGGTGGGGAGGAGAGGCGGGGTGGGGGGGGGGGGGGGCAACAATGTGTGTAAGAAGCTATGTAAGAATTGACAAAAACAATACAAAAATAAAACAAATCCAGTTTCGAGTGGGTTGGGGGTGGGGGAGGGGAGGCGGGGAGGGGGCAACATGTGTCAGAATTGACAAAAGCAACACAGAAATATGCAAAAAAAAAAAAAAATGTTTCGAGTGGTGGTGGGGAGAGGCGTGGGGGGTGGGGGGAGGGGGGGCAACATATATATATATGTGTAAGAAGCTATGTGTAAGAACTGACTGGGTAGAACCAGTACTGTACACCTCCCGCCATCCGTAAGAATCGACACGTTTTCACTTACAAGTCGAGCTCCCAGTGGGATTCGAACCCGCAGCGGTGAGAGGCGAAGGTTTACAACACAACATCGTTAACCATTCGGCCACGGAGACGCTTTGAATCAGAAACAACCAATAGAAATAACAACCAATAGAAATAACAACCAATAGAAATAACACTGAACATATTAAATACAAGACCCGAAGAATATAATGTTTTGTTTCCTGCCTATAAAAATACGTAAAAAAGTCGAACAGGAAAACAAATGCAGCTTTCGTAGAACACAGTAAACCCCAAAACACGCAAAACAACAACATGAATGGCAGTTTTAATAAGGAATAAAGGTATATGACGTCACAAACACAAAAAGGGTCGACAATAGGCCTAACGCCTTGGCTAGAAAGGCCGCTGGTGTTTAAACCAGGTTCTAAGGTGCATCAAACCTCACACTTACCCTACCGTCTTCACAATAAAACGGGACAGTGTAAATAAAGAAATCCCCGCCATGAACTATAAGTTAACCCCCAGTATGTCCATCCGTCCGTTTGTCCGTCCTCAAAATACGGAACCTGCGAGTTTCTGAAAACTATTTGGGATATTGAAACAAGCTTGTATGTGTTTATCCGTGGTAATATAGAAATGATCATATGCACGTTTTCTTGTTTATAATTTGGTCAAAAATATGGTTGTCATGGCAACAAAATGAAGACAAAAACAGATCCTGCAACTTAGTGAAAACTATTTTCGATACGTAAACACCATTTGGATCCCGGACATGGAGGCAATTATTAATTTGGTAAAAACTGTGGTTGTCATAGCAACATAATGGCAAAGTGCAAGCTAATTAAGTAATTATGGATCCTGTGTTTTATTCGAAAACATGTTGTGTACGTATTTGAAATCTGTTAAAAGTAAAATGTAGTAACTTTCATTAATATCCAGTTTTTGAATTAAGTCCAAATAAAATTATCCAATGTTCCTTTAATTCACATTAGCAAGTGTCTCTTTAATACAAAACAGTAAGTGTCTCTTTAATCCAAATGTTAATTGTCCTTTCAGTCCAAATTAATTTCCAATATTTCCGGCTTAGTCCAAATATCCAATTTCACCGTTATTATGAATGAGCACAATAATAAGTAAATCCTCTCACAAATATATTTTTTTATATTTTTAAAAGCATCCAATTCAAAATTAACTATTTCTGAACAGAACTCAACTCAACTGCTGAGCTGCTCTAAGAGTCTGTTTATATACCACACAAAGATTGTTCCAAAAGCTTCCCCACTAATATAGTCCAATGAAAATAGTCCAAATTTCATCATAAATGAATTTGCATAAAACAGTCCAATGAGAACAGTCCAAATTTCATCATAAATGAATTTGCATCAATAATTTGCATACATGGCAAACATGTTTACATCTATTATATACAATTTTTAACTTTCTTCAAGGCCAAATCAATAATAAACATTCCGACATAGGTAAAACATCTGCCATCAGATGCATTAATTCACGTTATTTAGCAGTTTCTACACGTGAATCTATCAAGAAAATGCAACTGTTAAATTAAAACTGGTAAAATATAAGACTGAGACTATCCTCCCCAACTCCATTTTTAGGATCATGCCATGCCTTACAACATGCTCACTACACAAGATTGCATGTAACTGTGCTCTTTATGGTATATTTTATCAGATATTAATTGTTCCATTTTTCAGGACATTTTCATGCACCATGCAGACATGAATCCCGTTTTACAGTACAGATTCATGAAATTGCATTAAATTATGGGGGTGGGGTAGACGTTTTTTATAAGAAAAACATGGAAAAGGCCCAAAAAATAGTTTTAATTTGACAAATGTGTTAAACCGCATAAAACAGTTGCATATGAACACATACTGTTATGAAGCGATGAACTCAGAATCAGCCTTTTACTTCATCTTATTCAAAATAGACAAAGGCGCTTGTCGACAAGATATAGATTGACACTGTCTGAAACGTTTGCCAAAAAGTGGACACAAAGCCCTACGAAATGAATGAAAATTACTTGATATAATTTCATGTGCATTAATTTTAAAGAGTTATAAGAAATATAAAATATTCCATAATTCAACATTTCTTACACGTTCATATCATTGTATTAGACAATGTGTATGTCTACTTTCATTTTTACCCAATGCATGTTTAGGTCATATGCCACTACTGAATTTCTCATAAGCCTACAATATAGCCTTTTGGCGTTCAGTTCCTATTTCTAAATCACACTGGCTGAAAGAAAAAAAAAAATTCTGAAAGAACTATCTTATATATACTAAAAGTGACCAGCAAATTGGGGATAATGTAATGGTTTCAGCTCTGATATTTCACTGAAGCTGGGCACCCCCAGAATTTTTACTTTTTGCAAATATACCCTTAGTACAATTGTATCTATCAGAAATGAACGTGTTTTATGATGGAATTCATGAGTTGGGTAATTTCATCCAATCAGAATCTACTTTACAATTTGACTATATACCCATATAGACCCTTTAGTTTCTCTATATTTTTTTCAACCAATCAGAAGCCCCAAACCAACAGTCCCTGTGAGAGTGATATGAAGAGGTCTAGAACATCGGCGACACTTGCTTGTTTTCTAAAAAACGTTTGACGCGGCAGTCATTTTACCGAGATTCTGGAATCGTTTCTGATTGGCTGATGCAGACGCATTTTCTGTGGAAGAAGAAATACACTAAATTAATAAATAAACAAAGAGGGAATTAATTTTCATCATTATATCAATGAACTAAATGTGGATGATCCAAAATAATATAATACATTATTTTTACAGCCATGTGTTTGCGGATTCATTTTTTTCAAAAGCTCAAGACGTTTGTATTACAATCAAGCGTCGAAGATGTTCAAGACTAGATATGAAGCTATTTTAGGGCTAGATAGTTAGAGACTTAATGACCTTGTTTAGTTTTTCTTTGGGCATACACGCTATACTCATTTATATTTGTTACAAGGTGAGCAATTACCAGAATGTATACCCTGTTTTGCACCGTTAACGATCACACATATATTTTTAGATTGTGCAGACTTTGATCCTATGCGACACAATACAAGATTACAAGAGGTCAATGACCTTGAAGCTCTACTGATAGGGTTTGATACCTAGATTAGCATTCCTATAAAATGTTATGAAAATCTGTCAAGTAGTTTCAGAGGATTAGTCGCTACAAGTTTTTACTATATAGCTCTATGTAAACAAAGTTGGCCGATGGCGGTCATGTTTAATGTCGAATAAAAATAATTGTATACAAGGATAAACATCATGTCATGCTGATCATTTTAGAAAAAGTCCCATATCAATATCACTTATAGTTTTCAAGAAGTAGTCGCTATAATTTTTTTTTTTTAATCTATTTTAGCCGTGGTGACCATCTTGAATTTCAACACATGTCAGTTACGTTTACGTTTATGTTAAGTAACAATTTCAGCATAAACTAGTACTAGCCTAGTAGGGTGTCGAGGGTTAATTCCGGTACTTTTAATCTCATTTTCATGAGGATGTCTCTTGTTGGGGGCAGGGGTGGGGGTGGTTAAGCTATTAAAATATTTAGAACTTAAACCTATCACATAGAACGCAAAGATAGCTTCCCCGTTACAATACACCAATCGAGACATCAATAAGGAAAATTAAAAGTACTCATGTATAAAATAAAATATCTCTTGAAACCCCAGAATAAGTTTCTGCTGAAATTGTGACTAAATACAGCAAAAAAAACCTGAACATTTAAATGACGGTGGCAAACCAACGTGCCTGTTTCAACAGGTTCACGACAAAACAGAATAATAAAAATGGCTCTCAATTCAACTCAAGTCAATTTTGCTTCCTTAATATAAAGTGAGCCATTTCCTCCGCCTCCAAGAATCGAAATACATTTTTCTGAGCAGGAGAGAGCTTCGTAGAAGTATGTACGATTTAGTTAAATGCTTTTCATTACATATTAAGAAAGCTATGAGGCAAAACATAACTGAATCGAGCGTTTTGATGATTTTTTGCCGTGATCTCAATATACAAATGTATATATCTGTCGTTAGGAAATAAATAGGGTATACATAAATTACACGTAAAGGCTTGATTATAAAAACAAATTGTCATCTAGTACATGTTTTATGAGAGATTTTTTTTCATATAAATTGCATACTGCAGAGAGGATTTCTCACACATGCTTACATGATCGATTCCCAGATTCTGGGAATGGTCTGGGAATGGTTGCTTTGATCCATTGGCTAGCACACGACATTCCTTGGAAAATTCTTAAATGCAAAGTAAATCGTTCACAATATTATAACATACATCGAGGATTTTTTATCGCACGCCTGCATAACCGGAAATCCTCCGCCTAAAAGGAAGTACATCAGGATTGGTATTATTTTTAGAATTGTTCAAATACATTATTTATGTATTTCACTGATAAAAAAAAATGAACCATAAGATATCAAAAGAAATTACACTGAACACATGAAATAAACGACCCGAAAAAGGTATTACCTAAATATGGTGATTCGCCATGGATAGCTAATTTAAACTTGGAGGTAAAATAAATCGCACTGTATCGCAAAGCGAGCGTCACGTGTAGATATCGCCGATTTTTTCCGCATGACAGCTATTTATAACTTGGTGGTTTAAGACTTGTTTTTAATTATTGCGATGTGTATTATAGGAAACGGTTAATGTTCCATCTATTTATGTGAACTATTTTACGCTTTAAAATGGACATTAATACTTTTATGTTGTTGAACAATTAGTCTCAAAAGCCTGGTGTACTCCCTTTAAACTGTTGCCAAAGCAATGCGCGATTCCGGATGTGCAGTATAAAACACACACACACACACACACACTAGAAATCCCTTCCTGAAGGCAAAATAGTGGCACATTTGAATATTTTAAAATGTTAAAATTTGGCCAATGCATTCATCTTCATTGAGATTTAAATAGCATCACTTTAGAATAGTTGTATGCTGCAAACAAAATCCGCACCCTGATATCGTCTCGTTTAAATATGGATTGTGCCTGCTGGATACTCATCCAATATAATTCCAACGCTGTAAAATAACCGCAGGACTACAAGGTAATTTCTTTTCAAGGACATACTGGGCTTAACATACGAAAATGGCTAGTGCCAAAACAAGTATTTTAGCAATTCGAAAAATTACAACATGGTTAACAAATGAATGAATTCGTGTATTTGTACACGGTCAGGGGCGTAGCTAGCCCTCTATTTATGTGGATTCATAATTGTGCTAGGGGGGTCCGGGGGCATGCCCCCACGGAAAATTTTGAAAACAATGGTGCAATCTGGTGCATTCTGGGCGTTCTGAGGTGCTTTTGTCAGAATCATGTGGATTCAGCCGCGTACTCGCGTATAGGCAGCCACGCGCCTGACGGTATGTGACTCGTTATTTTTTACAATAAGATCAGTGTAATAAAAGATTTAACAAACACTTTAGTGACGTAAACGAAAGGTGAGTGTACGTACTGCCATTCTTCTTTGTAATTGTTGTAATAAGACACACTCTGCGTGAGAACATAGTCAAAGGTCATACGAGGCCATGGCCCGACAATAATTAAGGATTACACAAAGGGCCTATTCGTGCATGTTCCAAGTCTATAGTACCATACAGGTAATTCGACCTATGTTCATATAATGGGTTCATAGTATCAATATATCACGCATCGTAGGCAGCAGATACACTAAACTACACAGGGAGGTCCTAATATGCTGTTTCAGTTTGTTATTTTCTTTTCAATATTTTTTACTCTACGGTCATTATGTATTGTATTGTCTATAGTCGTATAAAACTACAATAGCTAAGCATGTGATCAACCCTTTAGTCGTATAAAACTACAATAGCTAAGCACATGATCAACTGACTCTATGATCACTCTAGTCGTATAAAACTACAATAGCTTAGCCTGTGATCAACCGACACTATAATCACTCTAGTCGTATAAAACTATAATAGCTAAGCCTGTGATCAACCGACACTTTTATCACTCTGGTCGTATAAAATTACAATAGCTAAGCACGTGATCAACCGACTCTATAATCACTCTAGTCGAATAAAACTACAATATCTAAACACGTGATCAACCGACTCTATAATCACTTTAGTCGTATAAAAGTACAATATCTAAGCACGTGATCAACCGACTCTATAATCACTGTAGTCGTTTAAAACTACAATAGCTAAATATGTGATCAACCGACTCTATAAGGGACCGGGCAATATTTATTGGGGGGTTGGGACCGGTGCAAAATGGCATGGGACAGGTACTTTTTTTGTCGCGACAAACCATGGGACGATACTTTGTTTTCTGCTAGCTTGCCATGGGACGTACACTTTTTTTAAAGTCAAATTCTTTCCCACCAAAAAAACTTTAAGCAATTACAAATATTGAAGCGCCCGTTTTTATAATTTCCGCGGAATCCCAGAAAAAGCCTCGGAATAAATTCGGAATTCCGGTCTTCGGAGTAATGGACATAGGTTTTAATAGAAAATAATTCGGACTTCGGAAAAGAATAAAAAATAAATTCCACGGACAGATTCATTTTCCTCTGAAAGTCTTCGGCTTTCCGATTTCCTCGGACAAAATTGTCCGAATATGCATTTCTTCGGAAAACATTCAGGCATCAGCAATAGTTCGGAAACTACTCGGACATCGGTATTTCCTTCGGAAAATATTCGGGCATCGGTATTACTTTCGGAAAATATTAGGACACCGGCATTTCTTCGGAAAATATGCTGACATCAGCATTTTCTCAGACATCGGCATTTCTTTCGGAAAATATTCTGACATTGGTATTGCTTTCGGAAAATATTCGGACATCCGCATTTATTCAGAAAATATTCGGACAGAAATAATCTTTAAAATTAAAAAACAATTAAAATTTATTTTTTAATAAAGAAAAGCGGAACAAATTCCACTTTTTACTAATCATTCTTTCCTCTTATTGGACATGTATCCGATTTCTGATTTTCTTTGACAAAATTACGATTTTTCGATTTGGTTCAGAAAATATTCAGATTTAATTTGTGTTTACCAGCAGAAAAACATCTCACTTCTGTTGTTGAAATTATTCCAATTGCTGCTTTATTTCCGGAACAATCTGGTTTTCTTTGGAATTTTTTCTTGGAATCAAATTTCTGCAGAAGCAAATCTGTTAATTATATTAGTCATGCATATTGACAAAAGGTTCATAATGGCCTTCTGCAAATGTATATAATGTATTATTTCAATTTGTATTCATATACTAAAAATTAACCTTGTAACTGCCAGTTTTGAAGAACTTTTTCTACATTAGGCGAACGTGGTCGTGTCCGAAATGGCCTGCTGAGTTACTTCCCTTATATGCATTATCGCCATTTACATAAAATGAAAACAAATTTTGTTGCACGGTTCACATTCAAAATATCTTGTTTTTGTTGAATGTTATACATGTAGCGACTGGAAATATAGTACAGTACTGAATCAATGTAATTTAGACTGTATTATGTATATCAGAATACCTGTTCGGTTTAAAATAATTATATTCTTATACGTCATGTATATGCAGACAACAGGAACTGTATGTTAAAAATGGGCTGATAATTAAAGCCATATAAATCCCTGGTTAAAATAATAATGATAATAGACTTTATTTATTGAGGGTAACACATTTAGTTTATGAACTAATCTTCCCTGTTGCCTCTTACAGGTCCTGCTATTAATTAAGCTCAAAATAATGCTTTGAAAGCTTAAACATCATGCACAAATTCTAGCGGAATCTTGAATAACTTTTTAATAATAAGTCTTACTTTTGTGATAGATCTACAGTACATGCTGCTGTATATCCCTGCTTTTATGGTATCTTGCATGAATAATGTACATGTATATCCTTGTTTTATAAGTTAATGTATCACTCCTAGGTCACTTTTAAAAACAATATTTCATAATTATTTATTATTGTTCCAAATAGATATGCCAGATATTTCTGTATACACACACTCTCTTATGTTTGAATATAGTAGCACCAGTTCGATTGGCTAATAAAAGTCACATGACTAACTGTAACACAGTCAGCTCCTAAGGTCTTAATTAATTTACACACATCAGATGTGATCAGAGTAACATTATAGCATATGGGTATCATAAATTTATTAGTATGAGTGGTCATCTGTATTAATTAGCTTATCTGAAGTATTCATGATCAAAAGTGTATCTCGAGAATAAGCTAGTACAGGGTCCTTATATATAAGGCTGGTCAGTACTAAATAATCCGGGAGTATGATTTTTTAACTCTTTCTGTAAATAAGCACTTACAATATATACATAAAACACTTTTATAGTGTAGAATTTCTGTGTATCAAAAAGAAAAGATCTAACTAGCACAAAAAAATTGACTGTCATAATTATATGGCCTAACATGTGCTAAGAATGACGTAAAACACCATTCAATGTAACTTGTTAGAGAAAAGCACACGTTGCATAACAGTTTCTAAGTTAAAAAAATACGTTTCACGAATCCTAGATTAGTTGTAAATTTCGCGTTAAATTAAATGTATTTGGTGTATGTGCGTAAAATACATCAATTTCACCGCAAATGTTTCAATTGAAAAAATAACTTAAATGATGCTGATAATGGTAAAAATTTCTAAGTTCTTTTCCGAATCAAAAAATGTCCTTACACTGAAGCAGTTTCCGAATGATAAATCGACTAAGTTCTCATTTGCCGAAAAATTATGTAATGTCCGAATATTGTCCGCGGGAAAAAATCCGAAGTCCGACAGATATTCCGAAGAAATGTATGGTTTCCGAATTCGGACTTATTTTCCAAACATTTTATGTAATTTCCGATATATTTCCACGGAAATCTTCGGAATTCCGATACCAGATGGGTATAATAATAAATGAGTGATATTAGACCATAAAAGGCCCACATACCAAAAACATAGGCTTCTGGCGACTGTTTGCTGCAACTCTGCGGCAAACATTGCTGCAAAGCTGCGGCAGACAAGTTTGCGTCAAAGTTGCGGTACATTTATACCATGCAAATAAAATATGCAGCAAACAAATATGCAAATGAGGTTCTGGTGATGTTCACCGCAACTTTGCGGCAGACCTCATTTGCATAGTAAAAGTGTGCGGCAACTTCTCAGCACACTTCATTTGCATAACACTTTTAGCTGTAATCTTTTGGCGATGTTTGCTGCTACTTTGCTGCTACTTTGCTGCAGACCTCATTTACATCGCAAACATTTTGCAGCAAAGATTTTATGCAAATGAATTGAATTGGGGTTTTAAGGCGCAGCAACACATGAAAAGGTTATATGGCGCCTAACAGGCATGAACATGCCAGGCTCATCTTCCATGTACATCGAGATAAAATATGGAAAATCTGAATTTAAAAGACTGGTGATAGTAAGGCGTGCAGTAAAAAAAATAATCGGATTGGTAAAATTTGTCGCAATGTTGTGGTGAACGTTGCAAATAAATAAATGTTTCTGGCGAATGTATAGCTTTTTGGCGAGTTTGCGGCAAATTCGACGAAGATTACCATAATGTTTGCGGCAACATCACTGCTAGTGGCGAACATTGGCGTACAATTAATAATTGTTATAGTGAACAAAATTGTTCACTGCAAGCTTGCAGCAAAACTCATTTGGTAAGGAGAGTGCTTATTGACCAGGCAATATTTATCTGGGCATTGGGAATGGTGCAAAATGGCATGGGACAGGTACTTTTTTTGTCGCGACAAACCATGGGACGATAACTTTTTTTCCGTTTCCTTGCCATGGGATGTACATTTTTTTTTGTATAACATTTTTATTTGCACCGGTCCCAACCCCCAGATAAATATTGCCTGGTCCCTAATCAGATGTTGACCTTGCGCTTATAATAATGCCAACTATGTAGTTCAAATGATTCATCCCGATAGACGAAGAAACGTGACTCGTTTGCTTTAAAATTATGTTCAGTGTAATAAAAGTTTAATACAAATCGTAATAGAGTTGGTAGAAAAAGGCGCGGGAGTAAAAATGCGATACGAGACAAGAACAGCAAGAACAGTAATTACACAGAAATAAGAATATATAATTATATTGTTTTTGTTTACTAGACTCTTGTTTGGCGTCTGTTTCATTTTAAATGTAATATTTTCTACAGTGGGTGTTTTCTAATAAATAGTGATGAGAAAGATCCTTTGGAAGAAACAAACACAACCAAGAGAATAAAGTAGCAAACTCGGTTTTATTGAGTCTGCTCATGAGAGATAATGTAAGAAGCAACACCTATCACGCCCCCTAGCACCGGCTTATCGGTTATTCTACTTCAAAGTCACCTATATTGGGCTCGTTGATCACAAAGAACCAGCAAAAAACTACTGATCCATAGCATGGGGAGACACTAAACGAACGCTAGTGTGAATGTTAAATTTATTTTTATTATATTATTATTATAAATCAATATAAAATGAATGCATAGTATTAATGAGACACAATAAAACAGATAGTATGTATACTATAATTAAAAAATACAGGCAGGACATTGTGTTTTGTAAAAATGCTTTTATCACTGTAAGAGGACTGGGTTAAAAAAAGGTCCTACCTACTTGAAACATTTTGGGTCGGAGCACAGCAAACCAACACTGTTTTAAGGATGGCCTAATATTAACGCCGATATTAATATTAAAGGGAATGTAGCGACACAGCCAAACAATCTTTATTATTGAGAATTCTGAAAAAAAAATTGTCATGTGTGAAATAATTCTGAAAATCGGATGATAAAAATAGAAGATATGATCATTTGAAGGTTCTGTTGAAACGGATATGGAAGCCGCCATTTTAAGATCTATGACATCTCAGGTCTAAAGGATCATATATAGAATATTTATAAATATGAACATTTACTGATTTATATGGGGAAAATGACAGCAAATGTATGAAACATAATGTATACTTAATAGCAATAATGCTTTATATAATCAGTAAAGGATTTTGCATTCATTTGCAATGAGTTTCTTTGCTTTTAATGCCATTTATCCATATTTCATATATGGTAATAAGGAACTAATATTACGTCATAGATCTCAAAATGGCGGCTCCCATATCTGTTTTAGAACAATCTTCAAAAAGTCATATCTTTTGTGTTTATCATCCGATTTTGACAATTATTTCTCCTTTTCCCAAGTTTTTCAGAACTCTCAGTAACAGAGCTTGTTTGGCTGTGTCGCTATATTCCCTTTAACGCCGATATCTGTAAATAAACATAATGGTAATCATCAATAGGTATAGTGGCAATGAGTTATAGTTTCAATCACTGCCTCGATCAACTAATTTTTGATAAAAATAATGTGTGCGTGGTTGTACTAGTTGGTGTGTGCATGTGATTCTAACGGTTTGAAATGACTCTCTATCAGAAATCAGTTTTTGAGGTTTTAAAGGGACACACGGAAATCTTGATTTTTTAAAAACTCACGGCGTCCCGTTAGTTTTTCTGCATAAATTGCATTTGTTCAATCACTAATATTAATTATAAGAATAGCATTAAAATAATTGTTTTTGCATATTATTAACTGCTGATTAAATTGCACCAACAATATATTTAAACCTTTGGTAGAATAAGACGAAGAAAAGAAAAGTCACAAAATTATTTAATTATATGCAAGCAGGTTTAAAGTCAAAATGATACGGGATAAATAAACCGAGACGCAATTTTCAGTACTTGATAAATACTTCCAGATTGCCGTGTGTCCCTTTAAACAAACAGCATTTATTCTAAAAGGTGTTATTTTCAATTAAACGATTTACACCTGTGAAAATACAAAGGGAATTTCAGTCACCCTTCTACAAAAATCATTGTGCCCTCATTTTATAGAGTATTAATTTGTGTTATTGTGTTGCAAATTTCAACAAATAATTTAATAGCACACCTTTTGGTACAATATTAATTGGACGTTCCCCAATATAACTGTCAATTCTTAAATGTGCAATTAAATGTCGATTACATCTAATAATGACTGCTAAATTTGGACCTAACCCAACTAATTTCTATTGTTCTTAATGTATCTCTGATCTTTCACAAGTCTGTATTTTTTATTTTTAAGCGAACAGGCGGTAATTGTGAAGAATTTACCAAACATTAATATACGCCTCAGTTAACCCTGCTTACAATAGAAATAACTTTATCCAGCATTAAACATTCAGTACAAAGCCAACGCAATATGCATGTACAATACAGTGAGAACAGGAAACAAAATATGAGGAAATAAGAAACAACAATCAACACTAAAAGTTACAGAGACGCGTTTTTAGCTTTTTAATGGCAAACAGGTTGAAATGTGGTGAAGAATTTAAGTTTGCATTTCATTTCGTAGTTAAAGGGAAACACGGCAATCTTGATTTTTTTTTTTTAAAAATCACGGTGTCCCGTCACCTGTTCACATAATTTGCATTTATTCAATCATTAATGTTAATTATAAGAATAGTTTAAAGCCATTTTTTTCATATTATTAACTGTTGATTATATTGCACCAATAATATATGAAAACCTATGGTAGAATAAGACGTAAACACGGAAAATCAAACAATCTTTTAATTACATGCAAGCAGGTTTCAAGTCAAAATGATAATGGATAAATAAGTCGAGGCGCTAATTTCAGTGCTTGATAAGTCCAGACTCTATTGTGACCATCACTTCAAGATACGTTTCTTCAGATTGCGCGTGTCGTGCATGTTGTCGGAGGGACATTAAACCTTAGAACGACACACGTACACACTGTCAGTGCTTGATCAAAACTTCAAGATTGTCGTGAGTCCTTTTAAATGCATAATACACATATTTTGATACGTTTCTAATTGTTCTGTTCGAGTTGACAAACATTAACGCATCGAATGTGATTATCGTGGGCCATCTGTAAAAGTATGAGAAGGTCAATGTGTACGACAACGCATCCCGTATTAATGTTCTACCAAAAAGTGCCTTTTTTATATAGATAGTACACTACTTCTTGTGTATATATGGAGACACCAGAAGAGACAGACACTGTATAAGGCTCACACAGATTAACGTAAATCGCTAGCTGAGGATTTGGAGATCCGTACTATAGACATCGTATCCCCTCAGAACGGGATATCGATCTGCATGTCAGTGCATACACGACCTTACAGTGTAATGTACACGGCCGTGCACGCTACGTATATGGGGCTGTTCCCACCCCCACCCACTTCCTTTGGTACGCAGTATTCAGGGTAAATTTAGAGAGTATTCAGTACCCACGGCCCGGGTTAAAATAGTATTCAGTTCTCGGGTTATCCATGTTAAATAGTGTTTAGTACTCGCGTCTAAAATGAAGGAGTATTCAGTACTCAGCTTTTAATTTCTTAATTAGAGAGTATTGAGTACTCGGTGTGTGTGGGGTGGGGGGGGGGGGTGGGGGGGTGGACACCCACTACATATATAAGACATATACTCTTAGTATCACGAAATAAATTCTGAAGAGTATATCTCACTGCTAAAGGTACTAAATAAACTTGACAGGTTACGGAATATACCGTAATAACTGCCGAGAATAGGTGATAACTCTATGACCCATATTCATAAAGCATCTTAAGTGGAAATTATTACTTAAGTCAAAATTTAAGATTTTTACATGTTTTTATATATCCGTATTAACCTCACAGGGGCACTACAAAACATCTGTTTTAAGATACATATTTAGCTGTAGGTTTTACTTATCCATAACCTTATTAACAATATTAAGAAAACGTCTTAAATCGATAGAAAAAAGTGTCTAAAGGATTGATGAAATTTGACTTAAGATATTACTAACAAGGTTTATGAATATGGCCCTGTACCACAGCGAGTACCATATGTGAACTAGACTGTCCCTATATATTTTGACACATTCGAAATAAGGGATTCTCCTTCACAACAAACTAAGACAATAAATATATTGTCATTGATAATACAAATAATTCACCATTTCATAGCCGGAGCCTCCGGCTTCCGGCTATATTTATCCCGGACTCAGAAAGCTGCTATGGGTGTTGGACTGTATATCTACGTCATTTTACTGTTCATAAAACAGTTGTATTCTAGTAAGAATACCGGGACGCAGTCAATTTGGTATACAGGCATTTTATGGGTCTTCTACTACTTGATTTAGGTATCAATTTCAGGGATACAGTCTATTAATCTTTCTCAGCATACAAATACAGCTGGTTCCAAATCGTTATCGTCACTGATTATTGATTGATGTTAAACTATATTAAAGGGACAAATCTTGTTTTTTTAAAAGCTCGCGGCGCCCCGTTAGCTTTTCTACATAACTTGCATTTGTTCAATAATTAATATTAATTATAAGAATTATATAAAGGAAATTGTGTTTGAATATTACTAATTTGTATGTGTGTAAAGCTATATCTTTTTGGTGCTGTCTGATTTTAAAATATGCAACACCTCTTCAATCATTAAACAAAGTTGATGAAACTTTAACTGAAGCATCTTCGTTTAAATAGGTCTGTTCCACTGCTAATTATTATCATGAACTACTAATCAGATTTCAATAATAAAAATCATCTCTGACATTAAATCCTTTCTTCTAATGTAAATTTACACATTGCTAAAAACTGAGATTACCTTCACAGACGCTCCAATTGCTATTATAGTATTATTACGTTGTCATTTGTAGAACGCTGAGGTCTAGTGGTAGAGCGTTGGACCCATGATCCAAAAGTCGTGGGTTCAATCCCCGCCATAACCATATGTGCTGTGTCCCTGAGTAAGACACTTTATCTGCATTGCTTAGTACTGGTTCTACCCAGGAAGACAATCAAGAAGTACCTTAGAAGCAAATCGTTTACAACAGGTATAGAATACAGTAAGTAAGAATACTCTAGATGTGTGTTTATAACTATGATAATTTACCAATTCTTCATATTCTAACCATGATCTTTTCCCAATTCCCCACATTTTAATCATGAAACAACATTCTGTTTAGTGATCCATTACACATACTATTTCAGATGTCTATCATATTCATATTATAACATCATACAACACAGATGGTAAAAAAACAACATGTTCATTTTGTCTCATTTTGTCTCATTTTATCTAGTGCTCAAATCGTTCATGATAAATGTGCTTCGATCGTTGACAATTACAAATAAACAAATTCTAACATATACACACTGTTCGTTTATTTGTATCATATTCATTCCCCTTACTGATTTCTCATGCAACTGTTCTGACTTTGTATCACAGTTTTCTTGTTGCAACTGAAGAAGACCTTTTAAGGTCGAAAGCGCTATTGCAAATCGGGACATTGTCTTCCTGAGTGAAATCATGCACGACACGTAATACACACGTCTCTTACATACCTCTAGGTATTTTGCTTGTTTTTTTTAAAAATAAATACAATAGAGGGCATGTGTATTACCTCATAATACTATCAAATAGTACACAAGATACATTTATACGAAATAATGTATATATAAACTCACACTACTGTATACTATATATATTCTATACAGCAATTGACTAATTATATATAGCAATTGGTTAGACTGGTCAATACACAGTTTATGACCAAAATATATAATATCATTGATTTAGGAAAAATTGGGCAATTACACTAGTGATTAAAAATCGTGTTTACCTTGTTTATCCTCTTTCTATGCAATAGGTGCGGTGCAAAATCCTGCTAAGTGCGAGCAACGCACAATTTATCCGGCAAGTTTAGTTTTGAATAGGTACCGTGATACTTGTCACCGTGATGTTAACTCGGTATCCGTACGCCACCGAATAACGAAACTACGTCGTCGATTTCCGTAATCCAATATTTTAAAGAAACTAACCCGCCAAATAACGGCAACATTGCTCTAGAAAATAGTTGATCAAAACTCGATCCAGGTGTTTAGGTCATATAATAATGTATATGTGCCGATTAAAAGAATATAATTTTTCATGGGTTCTTAAAATATACTTGATAAAAATATGCGTAAAATGAATTATGAGTTGGTAACTCTTAATTTAACCAGGGCTTTATATTCTGTTTAAAACAAATGATTGAAAGTCAGTTTATGACTTATTGCATATATAGCGTGCATACGTTTGTCCAGTTATTTAAGAAGTGGTAACTTACGTCTCTGGTTTGTCCTTTTGCTCCATTTTCCCACAGACATATTAATAAACCTTGTTATTAGATCTGTGATTTCCCCAACATTTCAAAATCTTCCCGACTTCTAATAGCCGACCGGTTTTGGTCCGTTGTGTTCTTACCGCTCTTTTTGGTTTTATTAATTTTTAAGGGGAGACCACTCTAAGTCAATGAAATTTCCCGCTCTCAAAATATCAACGAAAGCAGACGTTTTACACCAATAGGCCTATATAACAAACATGACAACATGAACACCTTGAATGGTATCATAGATTACATAATAACCCGGCGGAGCAGAGTAATTCCCGTTACCCGGCAGAAAATACAAATCCAGAGTATGGACATAATTATTTTCTTTTCAAATATGAGGGCCTTCCAGGGGTTTTGGGGGAACACGCTAATATAGACATTTATTGTATACCTTCATATTGTCCCGTTTAGTTTGCATTGAGCTAATCGTGCAATATTCTACGATATTGCACACATTGATATTGCACGGGAACTTTTGCTTGTGCTTGCTAAGAGCCGCGAAATAGAAATAAGGAACTACTTTCAAATAAAAATAACGGAATCCTTCATATAGTGTCAACAAAAAAATACGAGTTTTTTTCAATCTTTTATGGCAAAAATTGATAAAATAATTCAAATGGTCACTCACCAACTGTTTTTAACGTTATCGAATGGTAAACAAACTTCAGATAGGTAAAACAGGCAAAAATTAAAAATAAATATAATTTAAATATAAAACAATCAGTTATGGTCTACAATGTCAACCAGAAATAACCCTATTATAGATAAAAATGCAATCAAAATCATCAGAATAAAGCACAGGAAATGGACAAAATATAAACACTGTAAAAATGATATGAACTATAATGAATATAAATTAGCAAGGAATAATGTTGTCTATGAGATGAGAAGATGTAAATATGTCTATGAAAAGGATTTGGCAACAAAAATCAAAACTGATAACAAACTATTCTGGAAATACGTCCGATCAAACACCAAAACAAAAATTTCTGTTAGTAACTTAGAAAACACCAATGGCGGTATAACAAGGAACGACAATGAAAAAGCCGAAGTACTTAATAACCATTTTGTATCTGTATTTACCA
Source organism: Cyrtodaria siliqua (assembly GCA_037043455.1). Lineage (NCBI taxonomy): Eukaryota > Metazoa > Mollusca > Bivalvia > Adapedonta > Hiatellidae > Cyrtodaria > Cyrtodaria siliqua. The sequence goes on from JAWPHD010000976.1 coordinate 45,009, forward strand.
ATGAAAATATTGATATTATACCAATACTGGAAGAAAAACCAAATTGTTCTAAATTAATAAACATCAACATTACAGAGGAAATTGTCAACAAACTATTATTTCAAATAAAGTCTTCTAAATCACAAGGACCAGATAATCTCCACCCTCGAATACTCAAAGAATGTGCGAATATATTGACTGCACCACTTACAAATCTCTCCAAGAAATCATTGGATGAAGGAAAATTACCAGAAATATGGAAAACAGCCAATGTGACTGCAGTCTTCAAATCAGGGAAAAAGGCTAAGCCGGAAAATTATCGACCAATCAGTCTTACACCGATATCCTGTCGGATAATGGAAAAAATTGTTCGAATGGAAATGGTTGACCATTTAATCGAGAACCAACTATTATCAATTCACCAACATGGTTTCAGACGGGGCTGCTCCTGTGCTACTCAGTTATTGGAGTGTCTCGATGACTGGTCAGAGGCAATTGACTGCGGTCAAGAAGTCGATGTCATTTATCTGGATTTTAAAGCGGCTTTCGACAAAGTACCCCATAAAAGCTTAATGAGTAAGGTTAAATCTATGGGAATAACTGGTAAACTTTATGACTGGATAGAGGACTTTTTAACAAATAGAAAACAGAGGGTGATGGTCAATGGGCAGGTCTCAGAACTCAGGGATGTCACAAGCGGGGTACCCCAGGGCAGTGTTCTTGGGCCTGTTTTGTTTCTTATTTACATCAATGACCTCCCGGACGCCATGTCCTGCACCGCCAAACTTTTTGCTGACGATACTAAACTGTATACATGCATAAATAGCCCACAGCGTGAGATAGACTTACAAGACAGTATCTTCACTGCATGTGAATGGGCTAAAAAATGGCAAATGATATTTAATGCCAAAAAGTGCAAACACTTACATATTGGTAATAATGATGAAGAATCCGATGTATTCTACATCAAGGATAATTCGAATAAAATAGAAGAAATTACCAAGGTAACACATGAAAAAGACCTTGGAGTAACATTTGACTCAAAATTAAAGTTCTCCTATCATATAAGTGGTAAAGTATCTAAGGCCAATAGAAACCTCGGTCTAATATATAAAACTTTTACATACATGGATAGAGAAATGTTTCTGTGTTTATATAAGTCCCTTGTTAGACCACACCTTGAATATGCTACGGTGGTTTGGTCTCCATACCTAAAAAAAGATATAATTGTCATAGAAAATGTCCAAAAAAGAGCGACTAGGATGGTGGAAAACCTCAGTAACTTTTCATACCATGCTAGACTCACTATGCTAGGACTACCAACCCTTGAGTATAGAAGAGAGCGGGCTGACGTGATTCAGGTTTATAAAATCTTAAATAATATCGATACAGTTGACAAAAATAAACTGTTCACTCAGGCCCCTGAGCTTGGAACAAGGGGAAATTCCAAGAAACTATTTAAAAAAAGAGCAAGAATTGATATTAGGAAATATTCATTTGCTTACAGAGTCGTAGAATCTTGGAATAAACTCTCTAACACTGTGATTGAGGCACCCACCATCAATTCCTTTAAAAGTAGGCTAAATTTACATTGGGCAAATCATCCAAATAAATTCAACCCAAAAAACTAATAAGGAACCGGAAGTCCTTCACTATGATATAAATCATAACTAGACTGGGAAAACAACATCAAAAAGGGCCTAAGAAACCTGTTGGTTTAGACTGGCTTCTACTACAGTATGAACAGTATGAATGTATGACAAATGTTTTGGTGTTTAAATCATCAAAATCCGCCAACAAATAATGAAGTTATAAGAGTTTAAACTTGAGACCTATCAAAATATTGTCTGTCATATTTTATGCATAAACGTCGATAAATACACCGCAGTAGTCGCGTCAACTTACACAGCGGTGTACAGTGTGCTACTTAAATCTACACAAAAAACAGTTATGGTTGTGTTGTTTGTGTCTTTTGCGCTCATTTGCGCTCATTTGCGCTCCTATTGGTGACATCATAAATGTTTTTGATTGGTAGCCTAAAGATAGCTTGACATGTGGGTATGTGTGATTTTCTTCGATAATGATCACAAGTGAAGTTATTCAGCTCTAAAAATAGTGTATTTTCTATCCAATGAAATCTTCAATAATCCTGGACTTTTCCACAAAAAAAATTTAGAACGATAAATTATGACCTTTGAACTTACTTTTACGCACAAAATTTGTTACTTGTAATTTGATTGGTTATGAATAATTAACTTTCAAAGAGCACCTGTGTTGTGGAATACACAAAGTCAAAGGCGCGCCATTTTGGTGTTCAGCATAAATTGGTCGATTTCATTTAATTATTTAACGTCACAGACAAAACATTTTTATTTTTAAATAATGTTTAAATTCAATCTTTTTTCTTTATGAAACTTTCATAAAAATAATGAATTAACTACATTTTATGGCAGTAAAACGAGTTTGAAACTAGTTTAGTTTACATTATGACAGATATAAACTGCGCAAGCGCAGGATCGTTTGTGGTACCTACTTCAGAAAATCGCTTGATGTTTTTAACGACGTCATCCGACGTCGATGTCGTTTTCGCGCAAAATAATCATCCACACAAAATGAAACTGAATGGCAAGATAGGAATTCCAACAAAAGCTATAAAATAACACAAATACAATGAAAAGTAATAGTCATACAATTAACATTGATCAAAAACAATATGAAAGCATACAATAAAAAGGTTATTGAATTTGTATGGCTAAATATTACTTGGAACTCGTTGTTTTGGCGCAGAACGACTCGCAAGCTCGTCATCCTTTGCCAAAACAACTCGTTCCAAGTAATATTTAGCCATACAAATTCAATAACCTATAGTATTTTTTATGAACAAGGGAACAGTGTCTCTTATTTTCAGAGAACGGCACCTTTTTAGGAAACAAGGGAACAGGAGTTTGTAGAAAATAGAATTCATCCGAATGAATTTTGGGGAAAAAATTTGCAAATATGTTTGGGGAATAAGGGAGAGGCCCTGCCAGGGTGGGTCCATGTTGCCTGAAAATATGACCCCATGTTCCCCAAATATATTTTGCTTTGTTTACCACAAAATATTTGTTCAATGTTCCCTTGTTCACCAAAAATAATATGAACTAGGTACTACCTATGTGACGGGCAAAACCATGACGAGTCTTTAATTGCAATTGCTAACTTTCACATCCAGTCACTTGTTTCAAATTTCCGAGATGTTGAAATATCAGTAGGTGGAAATAAAGGGTACGTTTCAATTTATGGGGGGGGGGGGGGGGGTGGGGGGGGGGACGGGTTGGTGGCAAACGTTTTGAAAAAGATATTTGACAAATCCAAAAAAAGTATGTTTCAATTATTGGGGGGAGGGCCAAACTTTTTCAAAAAAGTTATCCATGCTCAATTACACCAAAACATACAACATTATATAGGGAAAAACTTACTTTTTCAAATTACAATCTGCACCCCCAACACTCCCCCAACCCGGGGTGGCCCCCAGCTTCTACGCCTATGATATTAAAACATAAGTTAAATTAAATGTATGCATACATACTGATGTTTCAAAATCAGGCAGCACCAAAAGAAAAGACATAGCTGTATGCAAAATATAATGTTTTTAATATATATTGATCACTACAAATAAGTTTTATAAAGGGCTAAAGTCAGTTGAGCATCAACGATAAACACCGAGTTTACCCCCTACCAGAATGTGGAGGTGTTTTATGTTATTGATCACTGATTGGTCAAATTATTTTGATGATGTCATGTGAAAGTTGTGAATACAAATTATAAGTTAAACGGAGCATACACACACAAAACCAGAACAAAATGAAGATACTGTACATTTTATGAATAAAGTACTCACTCGTCAGGGAGGGATACATGATTTGAGATAAGGGAGGGAGGGGAAGGGGCACGACCTTTAAAAAAACAATAAAAACAAACGGATCCCCCTCTCCTAGCTCCCCTACACACACACACACACGCACACAATATGCACGCAACACACACAACCGCCTTTTCTCGTGTATTTTTTATGATCTCAGTTTTAGGGGTGTGCAATTTAAAAAAAAATACAAATATTTTTGCATATTTTTAACTTTTCAGATTTTAGGGATTTCATAGAGCAAGTCTACATAGCATTCAGTCAACTTTCATTTGAACCACGTGTGTCTATTTTAATGACGAAGAGAAAAGAATAGAACAATCTTTAAAGAATAGTGATGCATTTTCGACCATTTTAAATATAGATATCTACAATAAACATTTTGTTTCTATAGTTTCTGATAACTTGTCTCATTTATTTGACGTCTTTTTTTTTAAAAATATCGACGTTTATAGTAATGCATCCGGTAGACTGTGCATATCAAATCTCGTAAACCTACATCTATGCCTTAAGAAACTGGTGCCATGTTTGATCATAATGTTTCTAAATCTAAATCGGCGGTAAAAAAAATAAAATGAAATGATAGGACAGAGAGAAGCATAGATCGAGTGCAGGCAGAAGAACGGTAAAGTTTCCAAACTGCGTTAGTCTGAACCACTCACTCTCGTAGACGCTTATTTTATGCACTAGACACGAACGAATAATCCGCTGACCGTTCAATTTTATTACCAAGCATGCGCGTAACGTTACAATTTTCGTAACGTTACATAATTTTTGGCGCCGTCGTGACGTTATATAGTGACGTCGGAGGTGTTTTTCATAACGAACTGACGTTGACTAGACTGTCATGGTCCTTTGCGCTTCTCTGCAGAGTTAACAGAATAGAATAGAATAGACTAGACGTTGACGAAACTAAATCTCGTTATTCGTGATGTTATTGTACGTAATCCAAGATGGTGGCGCCCAACAAACTCATTTATTTGAAGGAAAAAATCGTTCATAGCTTTTTGATTATTTGACGATAACGAAAAACACAAACTTGATAGAGGCTAACCCCAGGAACATGTGTATGATATTTCACAAGAATGGAATAAGTGGTTTCGGAGGAGATGTCGTTTGAAATTTACTTAAATTTGACCTAGTTTTAGCTATGGCGGCCATCTTGGATGACTGGCGGCCGTGTTAAAACACAAATCTGAGAGGGACTATCCCAAATATCATTGTGTTTAAGTTTCATCAAAATCTTTCAGGCGGTTTCAGAGAAGATGTAATTTTTATTATTTGACGATAACGAAAAACACAAACTTGATAGAGGCCAACCCAAGGAAGATGTATATGATATTTCAGTAGAATGGAATAAGTGGTTTCGGAGGAGATGTCGTTTGAAATTTCCTTAAATTTAACCTAGTTTTAGCCATGGCGGCCATCTTGGATGACTGGCGGCCGCGAAAAACACAAATCTGAGAGGGGCCCTCCAAAGTAACATTGTTTCTTATTATTTATGACAGTGGTACTACATATATAACAGCAAGTTCAGTATCAAGGGAGATAATAGTTGTGCGAGTCCTCTAATACTACTGGTCTGCACTGTGGGGGCGGAAACTGAAAAGCTGAACTAGAAGTATAAATCGGGACGGCCGGTCTATAACTACCCATGCCATTCTGTTCCAATGATGATGGTGGTACCTACGGTGGCATGAACGGTGGCACATAGGGTACCTGTGGCTTAGTTATAGGTGACAGTGGCTGTGGTAACCGTACCAGCGGCGGCTGTGGCAACAGGGCTTTTTTACCTTATATAACAGAGGCCGCTTCCCAACAGAAAATTGGACTGTTTTTTCCCAACTGTGGCAGAAATATTTCCCAATCTGAAAACAGCAGTCTCAGAATTTGAGAAAAAGCATGAATTCTGCAGTGTGTTTTTGGCTGCTAAGTAAATTGCGACTTGGAAAAGTTAATTCTTATGGTAAATAATGGATGACAATGTAAATAAAGTATATTAATGTCATATTTACTTAATTTATGATACCTTGTATTTTTCCCAAAATGAGAAATAAGCGCGTTCTTTTTTCCCAAAATGGACAGGCCTCTTCCCAATTTTGTGGAAAAAAGCCCTGGGCAACCGTGCATGCGGCGGCATAGCATACGGTACCTTCGTGATAGCACCGGTCTCATGGCTCAATTTATCAACAATAGCCCTTTGTTCATTAGCTGGTGTTTGAAACAGTGTCCTGTGCTTTGGCACTGAAGTCAGTTGGTATTTTAGTCCGTAGGTAGGTTATAATAAAAGTGTAATCTCTACAGACAACGTTATTATTTCAAACATACATTATAATCGTTTCTACGTTTTCGGTAGGTTATAATAAAATTATAATCTCTGCAGAAACATTATTATTTTAACCACACATTATAATTTACTTAACATTTTTATTATTATAATCACCGCATTGCAATCTAACTCTTTTTTATTATAATCGCTGCATGCAACTTGTTATTATAATAACCAACTCAGCGCCTTTATTATAATGTTCGCCACATTATTATAATCTACCTAAAAATAAAAACTCCAAAGTCGAACATTATTATGATTATAATTATCATAATCACACACAAATAAGATCCTATTACATGTTAAAAAGATTAAGTAGGTAGCGAACATATGTTATTGTCTAAAAATAGTTTATATTTGCGTGTTTTTTTTTCTCTCAATACTCTTAAAACCTACTAAACTACCTTGAATATGTATTTGTTGATATCAGATACAGAACAGATACTCTCCTTTGCATCCGTTATAAATTACTATGTACTATTCTAATATTTCGTATTTTAAACAAAGTGGTAAATACGACCGCTGACTAGTGAGCGTACAAAACAGATATATGAATGAATGAATGAATGAATGTCTTTATTTATAGAGGGTGACCCAATTAGCCAACACTAATCTCCCTTGGGGCCCTCTGCAAAGTCATACATATACATGTACAATGTAAAACATATATAACAAAACAGTGATATTTCCTTTACAATATTGCGCATACATACATGCAAATACACACACATGCACACACATTTACAACTATATGCACACATCATTCTTAATATATATACAATAATTATATACATGGTTTGAGGTGGTGGTGTGCATAATAAAGTACCACACAGTACACAAGATGTCAGTAATTATCTAAACTGCCAAACATAACAATACTTTTACAATAATTACATTATGATTGTGTTTTCAGTCATTTAACGCAGTTAGATGTAAAGCTTTTTAAAGAAGTACATTCTCTAATATATGAAGGAATGCTATTCCACACAATTGTTCCAGCGTATGACATACTCCCTTTAAATAGTTCTTTGTTTGGTCTTGGCGTTATATAATTTAATTCGTAAGCAGATCAAAGATTTCTCTGCGAGATAACAGTAGGATGAAACATATCACAAATATATGACGGGACTGCATGTTTTGATACTCTATACATCAATTTTGCCTTTTGGAGAAATATCCTTTGCTCGATATTAAGGGAATTAATGATAACTAGTGCTTCATTTAGTGTGGTATATTGGTCGCCTAAAATAGTACGACATGCTCTTCTCTGCAAACGTAATAACAGTTGTATGTTAGCTTTCTTTGTATTTCCCCATATTATATTACAGTAATCTAGATGAGGTTGAACATATGCCTTATAAAATATTATCCGGTAATTTAAAGGAATATATGATTTTATTCTTGACAGTAGCCAGATGTTGGTTGATATTTTCTTACGAATATACATAATGTGATTATCCCACTTCAAGTGTTCATCTATATGCATTCCCAGAATTTTATCACCTGTTGTAAGTTGCAGTTCAATGTTATTGTATGTTAATGATAATTTGTTATTAACAAGTCTTGCACGCTTTTGAGGTGTAGTAACTAATAGCACTTTAGTTTTTTCTGTGTTTAAAACCATACCATTATTTAGGCACCATTAAGCATTGAGGGTATTTAAAGCAGTTTGAAGATTTTGCTCAATTACTGCTTTTGATGTGTTAACATCGTAGATAGTGGTATCATCCGCATACATGTCTGTATTAGATACAGTACCATCAAGACATATAGGAAGGTCATTTATGAATAATAAGAATAGGAGAGGTCCTAAAATAGAGCCTTGTGGTACACCACATGTAATTAACTGTTTATCACTCAGAGAGAACCCCATTTAGGGAAACATTTTGTTTCCTATCTGTTAGATAAGATTTAAACCACTTAACTGTAGTGTCACTACATTTATAGATCTGCATCTTTTTTAAAAGAATGTTATGATCCACTAAGTCAAATGCTTTCCTAAAATCAACCATTATTACACCAACAAATTTACCTTCATTTAATCCTTTTAACCAAATGTCAATCATATGAACTAAAGCCGTTTCGCAGCTGTGGCTTTTACTAAACCCACTTTGAGATTTACATAGTAATTTATAATAATTTAAAAACTCAACAAATGAGTTGTGCACATGTTTTTCAATCAACTTGGAAAGAGTTGGTAAAATAGAAATTGGTCTGTAGTTGTTTACATTATCAGATGCACCTGATTTGAATAAAGGATTAACCTTAGCAGCTTTCCACGTATCTGGGAAAATTCCCTGTCTTATACTACAATTAATAATATATGTAATACTTTTTGATATTACATTGGCTGATAATTTTAGTAATTTAGGACCAATTTGGTCAAGTCCCGTGGATTTGGATGTATCTAGGCTGAGAAGCATTTTACGAGTTTGTTCTTCTGTTATGAAAGGAATGTTAAAGTACATGTTGTCCGGAACAGTGCGATTTACAAATTGCTTTACTTTTGTAAAGTCTGAGTTTGAAATAGGTTCTTTTAAATTTGCAGCTATATTTACAAAAAAATTATTAAACTCATTTGCCATCTCAAAATTATATGTTATTTCTTCATTGTTTTTATTGATCTGATTTACAGAATTTCCTTTTTGAGAAGTTTTTGTGGAGGCACCTAGTCTGCGAAATTAACTTTTGGACTTGGTTGTCCTTCGGGCAACCATTTCATCAAAATTTGGTTGCCCGAAAGGAAAAATGGTTGCCCGAAATATTTCTTTTAAAAACGGAAGGCTTTATAAATTATTACTCTGAAGATACATGTTTATAAATGTAAACAAAGCAAAACTTGATGTCTCTATAATATTTATTCAGAATTTATTCTTTCGTATATTTTGTAAGAAGATTTTCTGATTTTCTAAGTCATTCTCAGAAAATTCACAGTCTGAGTCATCATCAGAGTCATCATCAACGCCATCATCTGTTACATAGCGCAACATTGACATTTTGTCACAACCGGAAACACGTTTTTACCGACGCATGCGCTAATTAGCATATTGTTGATGTTTATTTTATTTCATTGGATGGAATAATTCACGAACCGTTCGTGAATAATTGTAGTTTTCCGTTGCTCGGAGTGACGGAATCCGACGAGTCCGCTTCGATTGGTTGCTCTATACAAAATAAAGAATTCGGCAAAATCTGATCAAAAACGAGGTCGTGACCTTCCCTAGAGGGATACAATTAATTTATCAATTCCCCGTAGCATTTATACCGGTGTCCCAGTAATTTTCTCAAAGTCAATATGAAAAAGCAGAAATCGTGTTTCCTGTTCGACTTTTATACTTGTTTTGATCATTGCGCTTTCAGAAAGTTTGGTTGTCCGATCGATAAGAATATGGGAGATGGAAGTAGCAATGCAAAACCCGATAGGTGGCGCCGCGTAAGCTATATTTAGAAATATGGAGTTGGGTACGTCAAATTACGCATCTTTTAAGTGCTAAGACACTTAAAAAGTGGAACTTTTTATGTTGAATATAGGAAGAAAACACTGCATACATTACATAATTGACCTCACGGCTTTTGTTATTTATTGGTAGATGAAAAATAAATGGAAGCGAAGTGCGGTTTTTGGAAGTTCAGTATTAAATCGGATGATTACGCTCTAGTTTATGTACAAATAAAGTACTTCAGTAATTAATCTTCAATTTGTTTTATATCTAATCTCACAAAATATGACGTACTCGTGGTGTATTTGCGCATTTTTCAACACCTGCTAACATCAGAAAAGACAACTCTTGTCATGTGACTGTAATGCGCATGCGTGGTACTACAAACAAGATCGTCTTTTTCGAGTCTTATTTCGGACTAGAAACTTGTTCCCACTAATAATTCTCATGAATTCTTTAGTGAAATAACACTTTAAATATTTCATACACATGTTATCATTCATCACGAAAGAACTTTTGGCTTTTTTAGGCTAATTTACTCATTTTTCAGAATTGTTCAAATTTGACCTTGACATTGTCACGATAAGTCATGTAGGCCATCTAACGCGAGTACTCATTTGTTTACATAGCAAAGATGACGGGTTTAACACCAACTTTTGAAAATAGTAGCACATATTTAAAAGAAAAAGGGAAAGAAACATTCATTTGACACATTACTTTGTAAATAAAGATCTGCATGACTTCATTGCAAGGAAAAAACAATATTTATCAGCTAGGTTGCTTTTTTCAGAAAAATTGATGAAAAGGCTTATTCATTTTGGCAATTGTTGGACACAAAAAATATTTTTTTTGCATGTGGGGTGGTTCATAAACTTACTTTTTTTTCCTCAATGGACTATTTTGATGATACTATAAATTTAGAAAATACTAATCAGTTTCCCAATATTTTCTAATTTGAAAAATGCGTTTGCATTGCTAATGGAAGTCCCTTCGAGGTATTTTTTAAACATGTGACACGATCATGAACATATTTAAATAAAAGTGAAGCCATTTTCTTTCAACTATGTACGTTATTAAGGGTGAAATATTATAATAAATTTTAATAGTTTAAATATCAATGTTCTCCAGAAGTGGATGGGACACCGTTCACTTATATACCGAGTGCAGACTTTGCATCTTTGCAACCCTCTTGTCAATTTCTTTTTAATATATTTCACTTTCAAAAAGGACTTAAAAACAGATATGTGCATTTTTATTTTAGTCAAATGAATTTATTTTGCTCTGACATGCTACATTTTTTTAAAATATTGTCCTGGTTGTATAAAGAGCCAATAACCAAACAAACATATTAAGCAAAGTATTACAAAAGTATTAAAACACTGTGATTGACCTATTTTTGGAACATGTCGAGAGAAAAAAATAAAAAAATAAAATAAAAAAAAATCCCTACCTACCTACCCTATTTTTTTTCCCAATGTTACCTGAACCACACATATTATTTTGTTTGGCCTTACGTTAATTGGTAATTAAATTTAAATAGTATATACCCAACTATCGTTTAAAAGATGTATCAAGGGAAATGGTGATGTTGATATATATGCATGTGATTCATATAATTTACAAAATCGTGAATAAAATAAATTGTTTAAACTAAGGGAAATGGTTTTACCACACCTTTACATTTATCACAGACATATCAATAAACTTCCTACCTGAACCAACAAAGTAACCAAAATATCACGTGGCACCTTAACTTTTCCTTCTATCTCCACTCTCAATTATTCACTGAGTTTGATGAGAATACATTCAAAGTACTCATAGTGAATAGCCAAATGGGATTATAATAATTTATGTTTCTTTTCAAAATACGAAATTGTATAAGAAGATGTTTAAAGTTAAAAAAGTCATCAGTTTTCGATTTTTTCTTAAAAATCAAGGTTTTGACATAGTCAAAGTTTTCGTCAAACTCTTTTTTTGCTCTAAATGTAGGAGTAAGAAAATCACTATCATGGGAAAGAAAATTAAACTTGTGATGGTATTTGGCATGAATGAAACTTGTATCTGTAAAACCTTTTATGATATGACATTGTGTGTTTAAAGTTGGGAAATATTTAGTGAAATTTTTGCACTGCCACCTGAAATTAAAATTTTCGTAGTGTCCAATCTATTTGTTATAAGGTCTAAAATGATAAAAATAACGTTATTTTATTTAACAATAAATGGGTTGTGATTAATATTATATATAATTTAATTCTCAAATCTTTTCATAAATATCACACATTTATTAATATAAATATGTTATTAATTCAAAACAAACGCTTTCCATTTCGCCTGCAAACATGACAAAGGACACATTTTACAAAATGTCTTCTCTTAATTAAAGGTGCGCAAAGTCGCATATCACGATAGTGCTGTGTAAATATTATGATTCAGTGAAACAACACAAGCATAATAATTATAATATATTATTGTAAGCAGACATATGTGATGAATAAATTATTAATTTACTTTGTTCATGCTAAGTATATATAAGTTAACCCGAATCGATATATTTTAATCCCACAGACTGTTTTACTAAGCAGGAAGGATGCAATAATTACTCGCATTTTGCATCTTAAGTAATTCAAAATTTCCTTTTTCCAAAAACATTTGCCCATTTCGCCATCAATACGATCAAAAATGTCCATTTCTCCGCTATTTCGCCCTAAAACGCCCATTTCGCCGATAAATGCCCACAATCGTGAACGTTCGGCCAAACCCGTCATTCCTCGGAATGCGAAGCGTGTACGAGATGTTGCGAATGGTATTTTAGGGGTACAATAGTCTATTATATTCTGTGAAGAATCATTAGAATATGTTAATCAATACAAATATATGGGTGTAAACATTTGTTCTAATGGAAAATTGTTAGCAGCAGAGAATGTTTTGAGTCAAAAAGCTCACAGGGCATTGTTTTCAATAAAGCAAAGTATATTCGATAAAAACATTAATCCCAATTCCGTTTTCAATATTTTTGATGCACTTATCTCACCAATAGCATTATATAATACTGAAATCTGGTTTGGATATAAACCTTGTAATCAGAATAAAAGCTTAGATGATTTATTTGAAATGTCTTTTAAAAGATATCATGAATTTGACAAAACCTGGTATGAATTTTACCGTTTGGTAAATATTTACTTGGGGTTCACTCTAAAGCCTCCAACGTTGCTACATTAAGTGAATTTGGTAGACTCCCAATGCTTATCATGGCCATTTATAAGGTTATTAACCAATGGCTACATGTGTTAAATTCCAAAGATGACTCTTTAGTTAAAAAAGCTTATATAGAACAAGTCAATAGTAAAGGTAAAATGTGTTCATGGATTAATTTTGTCACGGTTATATTGATAGATTTAGGTTTTTCCCCATGTGGACAGATCAGTTTACTTTTAATGAAAAGTCATTACTTACAAAAAGTCATGTATTAAAGATAAGCTAAAAGCAAGACATTTATCTTTTTTGGAATTGTAAAATGAAATCTGTAAATACTGATTGCATGAGTAAATTAAGAACTTATAAGCTATTTAAGAAATAATATGTTTTTGAACCTTACCTAAATATAATATGTGATAAAAATATAAGAAAATTGTTATCCGCATTTAGGATCAGTGCACATGAACTTGAAATTGAAAAAGTTAGATATAACGGTAAACATATCAATGATAGATTATGCAACTTATGCCAGACTATAGAAGATGAAATTCATTTTATGTGCATTTGTAAAAAATATGCCAAACAAAGAAATCTGCTTTATTTAGAATTAACCAAATATGGATTACCAATTTGTAATAATCCTCAGTTGGATTTTTTTAGTATTATGTCTAGCACAAATGCTAATATTATAAGGCTAATTGGAAGATTTATGCATCAATGCAATTTAAAAACTAAAGACTAACAGTACCCTAGCTATAATATATTTCTCTAATACTGACTGTATTTATATATGTTGTAATTTACTATGTAAATTTGGTTTTAACTTTATATATTTATTTTCTTTGTTTTGCCTTTAATCTTGTAATAGATATAATAGCGCAATACAATTTATTCTATTATATTCTATTCTGTTCACTATTGCAGAGAAGCGCAAAGGACCGTAACACAGTCTAGGTGTACAACAACAAGAACAATGGTGGATAATATTGAAAGACGTGGGGAGGGTTGGTAGGTATTTTTCAAGTATTACGCCCTAAGAAAGATGGAGTACCTTTTAAAAATGCTAAATTCTATCAAATTCTAGTTTAGTTCAGCATTGGACGACATGGCTACGTATAGAAAACGTCTTATAACGATGTTATAGTGAACAATTGCATCATGAAAAAAGAGCAAGAATAAATAAAAATCAATACTACAGTATTGTTTGGGGCGCTTGTTTCAGCCAAAGTTTTTTCTGAAGTAACTTGAGCAATTTAAATAATACGAACATCAGTTATATATCATTAGAACTGGCATTTTTAGTGGTAAATAAAACTACTTTACTTTTGAAAATAGGTTTAGAAATAAATATTTTACAGCCAAAATGATTTTTGATGGGGCTCTTCCTATGTAAATTCCTTGTTGGTGGGACAGCAGAAAATTACGAAATATCAAATAATTTCAGTATTCCTTCATATTTTGCTATAAAACTTACAGGGTGTCTTAATTTACTGATATCCAACAATTTAAAATCTTTCTTGGATAAAATTTCTAAAAAAATATATATTTTAGGCAGCAGAATTTTGCACTGAAAATGACCCATCAAAAACAGCTTTCGCACATGACATTTTTTATTTCTCAACTGATTTTGAAAATAAGGTATTTTTATTTACCACTAAAAATGTCTGTTTCACTGATATACAACTTATTTAGGTAGTAGATTAATTTTATCTTAAAAGTTCAGAAAAACTTTGACTGAAACAAGCGCCCCAAACAATAGGGTAAAACCCGGTACGTTCGGAAACCCTCGTAAATAATCGTCTGTGTTTGCATAGCCATATCAGTTGGGCGCTTTATTAGACTTGTCATTAGTTCAGCAACATTGTCAACACATGTTTAATAGATTTTAGCTATATGACGCAACATAATTTTCAATGAAACAAAGAGCTAAAATAAGCTATAACCAGGAATATGGTACATTTGGACGTTTTCCGGTACATTCAGACACCTTTGATGGTACGATCGGACAGCCATGATTGTGGTGTGGTCCCTTCCAGCTGATAAAGACACCCTTCTGCGCGCTCAATGTTATGACTGACGTCATAAATTATGCTAAACCCACTGAGCGACTTCGATCATCAACAAAAGTTACTTTAACCAGTCTCATTCTGCAGGAAACACCCCCCCCCCCCCCCCCCCCCCCCCCCCCCCCACTTCTTTTTTTAATGATTTGATCGTAAAATCTACAGTACAGCTCACGCGAAAACCACACTTCACGCGATTCGCCGAGTTTGGTCATATCGAGTGAAAATCTACACCGAGTCAGCCAAACAGTTCGGCGAATCCACGCGGCGAAGTACGCCATTGTCCAGTCACTCGTTGTGATCACACTCCGAGTTACTCCGCGTAGAATCAATGAACCATGAGTGCACACCTGTGGTGATTTATTATTGGGGAAAATTGAATTTTCCGACAACTTTGAGGGGGCAAGTTTTCCGACAGAGCGCTTGAAAAAGCCAAGTGCCATAAAAAGTACAAAAGATGAGACGCCGAGTGCATTTTTTCTGTGCAAAGTTGACACGACTGATAAATACAATGAATAAATTTCGAACAAATACGTATTTCAAACTTTAATGCATTTAATCACAAGTTGTGTCGTTTCTGTTGTCAAAAGTCAATTCTTCTTCGACCGACATAAATACTCATGATCCTTGGCCATGTATGTACTTATAACAAGGCGGCACTAGCAACGGATTTATGACTCGGAATTCTTTACAATTTTTTTCTGACTAAAGAACCCATCGATGTATTTATAATAACAGGAGAATAGTAAACATTTGTTACAAATAAAGAGTATTAAAAATATAATTATAATTTTCAGTATAATAATTACTGATTGAATTTTATGTTCATTCGCCACGAAGCCGGTAATAGGAACCGCCATATAACTGTCGTGACCCAGTATACATAATCCGGCATTCCAATTTTACCACATCCGCTTTTCAAAACAAAAGTAAAATTTGTCTTCTTGTCTTCTACTCTGCCGTAAGTATGCGATTTGTACATTCCTCACTCGGCGTGAAAGAGCAAAGTGTGGGTTTGCAGTACAGCTCACTGCGAAACCCACACTTTACTCGATACGCCGAGTTTGGTCGTATGGAGTTCCACACGGAGTCAGTGTTTGTACTCGGCGAATTCACGGGCGAAAGTACGCCATTGTCGAGTCACTCACACTCCGAGTTACTCCGCGTAGAATCCAATTAACCGAGTGCACACCGTGGTGATTTATTATTGGGAAAAAATCTGAATTTTCCGACAACTTTTCAACTTCTCCGATATCGCACTTGAAAAGAAATCAATCACCAGAAAAAGTACAAACAATGAGACGCCGAGTGCATCTTTTATGTGCAAAGTTGACACGACTGATAAATACAATGAATAAATTTCGAAACAAATACATATTTCAAACTCAGTTTTACATAGATATGTATAGGAAAAACTTAAAAATCTTCTTCTCTGAAACTGCAAGAGCCAGAGGTTAAATATTTTGCATTTGCTATAAGCTTATAATCCTCTACCAAGTTTGTTTAAATGGTGACCCTGATGTCAAACTTGGCCAGCGCCCCTGGGGTCACAGTTTTATATAAACTTATATATATAGGAAAAAAACTATCTTCTCTGAAACTGCAAGAGCCAGAGGTTTAATATTTTGCATTTACTATTAGATTATGGTCCTCTACCAAGTTTGTTCAAATGATGACCCAGGGGTAAAATTTGACCCCACTCCGTGGGTCACAGTTTTACATAGACATATATAAGGAAACACATTAAAGTCTTCTTCTCTGGAACTACAAGACTCTTATGGTCCTTTACCAAGTTTTGTTCAAATGGTGACCCTGGGTTCACATTTGGCCCTGCCCCAGTGGTCACGTTTACATAGACTTGTATAGGGAAAACTTAAAAAATCTTTTCTCTAAAACCACAAAGCACACAGCTCTCATATAATTATTACATGTAGCCCTGGGGTCACATTTGGCTCTGCCCAAGGTGTTATTCTCTAGCACCTTCATTTTATATTTGATCTTTACCAAACTTTGTCAGTGTCTTAAACTGTCTATATCAATGTTGTTATACACAACAGAGCCCACATTTCTTGAACAACCTTAACCAAACTGCAAGATTGTATATGACCATAAGATTTCGAAGAAGTTCGATAATGTGCCAGTACTCAGATGATCGCTTTAGGGCCATCTTGCCTTGGCCCTCTTTTATTGGTTCAAATTAACTCAGGTGAGCGATATAGGGCCATCATGGCCCTCTTGTTTTTGTTAATATTCCCTTTCCCTTCAATTTTTTGTTTTGATTTTTAGCTCTACTGGCGTAAGGCCAGCAGAGCTTATGGGATGGCAAGTTGTCCGTCGTCTGTTAACTTCTGCCTTGTAAACATTCTAGGGCCTTCATTATTATTCAAATCTTTACGAAACTTTGCCAGTGTTTTTAAATCAATGAACGCTTGGAAAAGTTCGAAAACCGGCAAGATCGGAATAATTTCACTGGAGTTATGGCCCTAGTTTTGCTGAGAAATGCCATATTAAGCCTTGTGAACACTCTAGCACCTTCATTTATTATTTGATCTTTACCAAACTTGTACAAATTGTTGATATTAATGAAATCTCGGATAAGTTTGAAAACCGGCCGAATCAAACTAGTAACAACGGAGTTATGGCCCTTGATTTAGTTAAAAATGCTATATTTTGCCTCTTTAAGACGATAGGGTCTTCATTTTTCATCCGATCTTTACCACATTTTACCAGATTGTTAATGTTAATAAAAGCTCGGACAAGTTCAAAAGCCAGCCAAATCGGACCAGTAACAGCGGAGTTATAGCCCTTCATTTTGTTAAATATGCTATATTTTGCCTTGTTAAGACGATAGGGCCTTCATTTTTTATCTGATCTTCACCAAACTTTACCAGATTTTTTGACTTTTTTTCTTTTATTATTTTTATATTTCTTTATTTTTTTTAATTTTATTTTTATTTATTTTATTTTTATTTTTTTTTAATTTTTAATATCTCTACTGGCCAAGTTCGAAAACCAGCCAGATTGGACCAGTTATGGCTCTTGATTTAGTCAAAAATGCTATATTTTGCCGCTTTAAGACCATAGTCACTCGCTTCATTGATGTTATAAGAGCCACATTAGCCAGTAGAGCGTCCACAGGCGCTCTTGGGCCGCTTGTTTGTTTTATTGATGTCCAGAATTACATCTTAAAATTCATGAAATTATATTGGTCTTTTTAGGACCTTTCCCATTGCAATATTATCTTGCCGTTTTACTATAATACAGCTGACTAGGTCCCTTTTCATTTACTACTGATAACATTAAAATGGAATTAATATTTAAAAGTTGGACACCAAGAGGTCGTGGGTGTAACACATATTCCTGGACCGCAAATTCATGCCCATATTGATTGATATTTTGTCAATAAGCTAATGTCTATAAATAAATGTGTTTATTCATAATTATTTAAGTGTATAATTCTATTCATACAGAACAGGATTTTACCACTGATCGACGTCTGCATTGTTGAACAATGGCGGAAGAAAGTAAAAGAATACATCTGAAGTTGCTGACTGACATTGTCGACCTTATCGACACAACCAGTACAGATTGCGAGAAATTCATTACGCATGTAGGGCGTTTTTTAGCAGAAGGTGAATTAGCACGAAATCCGACATTACTGGATAAATTAAAAGCCATGCAGACAAAACGATATTTGGGAGTTGGGAATTATGGTAATCTCAAACAGGTGGCAGAAGATAGTGGAAACATGGATGTTCATGAACTAATTATAAAAGCAGAGAAGGAGATTTTGAAGATAAACTTCGGTAAGTTTACATTCTATACATGCTGAAATACATGGTTTTGTTGTACTGAATTAAAAACACATAGGGGTGCCAATGTGGCACCTTTGGGCATTTTTTTCTATTTATGGAATTTCAAAATGGTCACCAAAATAATATTTTTGTCTGGATTTGATATGTTACAATATTTAAAATATGTATTTCAGTGTTCTCCAAGAGCACTTATACGATGGCGGACTGCCACGCTATCGCCACATACCGCCATGCAAAAGAAGCTTTCTTTTTAATTTTTAAAAAAAAAAAAATACACTAATAAATTTAGCGCACTTGATGTAGAACACAAAGGACTTTTACCAGAAATTCATTTGGACGTAAATGGACCTGTGCAACTACGAATTGATGCAACAAACACCATAACGTAACCTGAATCTAGACCGATTTGGTACTCTGTGGTTACATGTAGTTAAGTAATATCACGCAGACGCTTGTCATCCAGTCTTCAACAATAAAGCAAGCGCCTCAGTCATATTGACCGAACCATATAGGAGAGGTATCTCGTCCAACATCCGGGTGTCACTGTCAAAATGGCATCAAAAACACAAAATAACGGATTTGCACGGCCACCCTATAATTTCTAGACTTGGAGAACCCTGTATTTAGAATTTAAATATGGAAATTTGTAGCGTTTTATGTTGTACTAATTTGTGCTATCATATTCTCAGAAGTTTGCTCTTGCAAACATTGTTATAATTTGGTGATATGACCATTCTGAAAACGTTCTTCATGTGTCGTCCCAATCATATCTCTCTAAGCAATGCCCTCAAGCCGTAAAGAGGAGCTGGACTGGCCCGGTGGATAGCATGGTGGACTTGAAAACCGGAAGACCCATTGTTCAAGCGTCACCTATGCTACTGAGCTTCGTTGGTGTATTCTTGGGGAAACGCTTTGCCTTAGCTGTGTCTTCAGATAGGGATGTAAATCAGGCATTTCCGTGTTTCTGATTATATCCACGAAAAACTTTTAAAGAACCATAGGAAACTATTCAATAGTAAGATTAGAGCATGTTCCTGGATTCCTAAGTATCCTTTTCCTTCCTCTAGGATCGCTCTAGATATAGATATATTTAGTTTGTACGTTTAATTTTGAGATGGTACATGTATATCGATCATTTAATGGTTGGCGACGTGACAGCAGAGTCGTTAAACAACATTTAAGAACCATTAAACGTTTGATCTACAGTATCAAAATTCAAAAGATCAGACTATTCAATCCTATTCTAAGTTAATAAGTTAACCAGGGAAAACATCTAAAGCTGTTCAAACAGGCCAAATCAAGGATAGAAAATCATTTCATGTGGGTCATCATCTTGATTTATTGGACGTTGTTCAATGAAATTAACATTATATCTGTCATCCAATCAGAATTACTCTCTCTGAAATTTGTACGTCGCAAACCTTAATGACTCCGTCAGAATAAAGGACATTTCTAAGTGCATTAGAATACAATTGGCGGGAGGTGTACAGTACTAGTTCTACCCAGGAAAAGTTTTGTGGTCTGCCTCCACCACAAAAAATCAACCGTCATATATAACCTTACATGTGTTGAAAATGACGTAAACCACCATACAAACAAACAAAAAGCATTATAATAACCTATAATGTGTTGATGAGCATTCAACTTATCTGTAGAGGCACCATAAATACGGACTACGAATTTACCTCGAACAACTACGGAATTCCAGGTGTTCCGCTCAGTTTTTGCATTCATGCATTTTCGGCCGTTTCTGGTCATTAAATATACTTTTTAGCTCATGGTCATTGTCGCTCTTTGTGATTGTGAGCGATTTTCAAACGTCTTCATGACTTTGTTTTGCCCGGATATGGCGGTCCTCAAAATATAGTTTTAGAAAGGGTAATTTAGTAAAAACTCCCTGCATAAAGACAAACATAAATACACAAACTACAACCACATGTACATAAACATTTACCTTGCGTTATCCGAGCTTAGAAAAAAGAAAAAAGTGTTTTTGGTTATGCATTTGTTTAGAAATTATGCCTGTCGAAGTCAAGATCGGCTGCAACTTAACTTGTATGTGCTGTTCATAGCATAACAGCGTAATATGGAATAAATGTGAGAAGTTCATTATTTACTGACCGTTTTTACTGTCAATAGACCAGTTAATTTAACATAGTTTTAAACACAGCTGATGGGTCAAACATTTAGAAAGTTTTTTTAATCCAGGAGCTTGCCAAGGTTAAACATGGAAGAATTTTGACTTCATTGTACACACCAAAAAAAAGTTAATAAGTCCAATAGGAACAGCAGCATTCAGTTGATGATTCTACTTATAACAAATTTGTGTAATTTTATGAAATACATGTATCCATTCTGATCACTTTCAGTTTATATATAGATTACTTGATTCGTCATATTTTAACGGTTCATATTTATGTTTTTGCACCTTAACACATTTAAGGTCTTTTTCTTTAAGTTTTAAAATTAATGCTCTTGATTGATGTAGAATATTTTTGAAGTGTTTTCCCCTTATAGGGTGATCCTTTGTATACTTTGTGTGTCCCCATAATACCCACTTACAGTATCAAATCTCACATGTCAAGTAAATTTTACATTGAAATTATCAGATAATCTAGGAATAATTAAAAATTTAAGTATGTAAAATAAAACAGTTTTCTCCAGTAGTCAATAACTCTGACTACTGACAGACACTGAAAACGACTGTCATGTAATCTTTAAACTACTGATGCCGACAAACTGGGGTAAACAGGTCTGTAACTCTTCAACTTCTGTAGCCATGTTCATCAACATTCATGGGTAGACTGGCCATATGATGACAGGATGAGTCCTGGTCATTTTGGGGTCAGTAGTTCATAAGTTCACGGTTGTATGACCTGATCATGAAAAACCCTTATTGAATAATTTGCATGATAACTCAACCTCTGTGCCAATGTTCGTAAAATACCATCATGATCTAGTCTACAGTGACAGGATGACCTCAATTTATTTTAGGAACTGTCAACAGCAGATGAACCCTTTTTGTGTTACCTTTGTAGACATTTAGGGATCTCTTTTTCCGGCTTCGTTGTTCATCACTCTTTTGTCTCTGTTTAATAACTTGTGAAGGATTTCATCCACCATCTTTTAACTTATTTAACTTGATTGTCCTTGTTGAGGGGATGGCCTCTATTGATTTTGGGGTCAGTAGGTCAAAGTTCAAGTTCACTTTATATTTCTTTTATTACTACTAAAAGCTGTTCCTGCACTTTGCAAACATCTTATTTTTTACATGAAGACTAAAGCATAAAGTAATTGGATCTATATTATATATGAGTAGCAATACTGTGCATGAATCAGTTTATAAGCATACTGTAGTACATACTATAGGGTTAACTCTATTGACATTTTAAGCTCGACTTTTCCGAAGAAAAAACCGAGCTATTATCATCACTTGATCATCGTCGTTGTTGTCGTCGTCGTTGTCTGCGTCCCCTGGTTTAAGTTTTTATGTAAGCTTGTATCTCCCAAACCACATTACATAATGGATTGAAACTTCACACATGTATTCAGCATCATTAGTTGACACCACAGAGTCGAGTGATATAACTCTTGCTTTTATTTTGACAGAATTATGGCCACTTTTATACTTTTTTTGGACAGAATTATGGCCCCTTTTATACTTAGAAAACTTGGTTAAAGTTTGTATGTAAGCTTGGTTAAAGTCTGTATGTAAGTTTGTATCTTCCATACCACATTACACAATGGATTGAAACTTCACCCATATATTCAGCATCATTAGATGACAACACAGAGTCAGGTGACGTAACTCCTGCTTTTATCTTGACAGAATTTGACAGAATTATGGCCCCTTTCATACTTAGAAAACTTGGTTAAAGTTTGTATGCAAGCTTGTATCTCGCAAATAACTTAATAATATATTAAAACTTCACACATGCATTCAGCATCATTAGTCAAAACCACAGAGCCAGGTTCTATAACTCTTGCTTTTATTTTAACAAAATTATGACCTCTTTTATTCTTTGAAAATTTGGTTAAAGTTTGTATGTAAGCTTACATCTCCAAAAGTACGTTACATTATGGATTGAACCTTCACATATGTTTTTGGCATCGTGTATATCCCAGGTTTTTATTATAACAAAATTATGGCCCCTTTTATACTTAGAAATCTTGGTTAAAGCTTGTATTTAATTGATGGAAACCTTGTTTATCAATTGTAATTTCACCAAAGTCGAGCGTCTGCACTGTTGGCGGTGAACTTGTTAATTTTGCGACGGTATATCAGAAGTTTAATGGTCGCAAATTTTGTTTAATGGTGACGCGTTAGCAGAACCGTTATACACGATTTGCGACTGTTAAACAACTGATACACTGTTGCAGAAGTCAATATTTCAATACTGGTTTATCCGTTTCTAATGCCTTTCTGTGTTTTGACAATTTTTTTTCTCATTAACACTTTCAAATAAAACTAAATGACTGTTTAACATCACATGACTGGATCTGCACTATTTAATAGCAGCAATTTTTTTTTTGTCAACCAATCGGATTGCAGGATTTTTGTCAAGTGCGTTAGAAAAGCAAAATAACTGAGCTCTTTATATTTCTTTTCCAGGGTTGCTGGGTGATCATACTGATGTTAACGTTGCCAGTACCTCAGAATACATACCAAGGGAGAAGATAGATCGAGAGAAATTAAAGGGTATGCATCAAGGATTTCTTTTTTATAAGAATAAAATTATACAAGTGCACCTATAGTTCATGATTGCCCTTGATTGTTGGAAAAAACACACCTGACAGCAATTTTATGCAGTATCTTAAACAGGTTCAGATGTTCAAACTTTACTTTAAGCCTCGTTACAGTAAGAAGTTATTCCTTCATTATGTTGAAATCATAACATTTTAGCTTGTGAACATGATAATTTCAGTAGACCATTTCGGATTTCACCAACTTTTTATAAAAGCTTGTTTCCAAAAGATTGTGTCACACATTATATACGATTGTGCCGAGCATTTCTTGAACATGTAAATATTGTTTATATTTCATAGTACAGTTGGTGCCACGCAGATTACGATTTTTTCGCAGCATGCCCGCGGCCGTTTTTCAATCGAAGTCACAAATCCCCGCGATCGTCACCCGAAATATTGGGGGGATTCCCCGCGACCGTAAAAATTGACGCAATTGCAAAATCCAGTCTCTAAAGAAATCAATCACCGCCATTCTCTGTGATATGTTTGCGGGGAAACGCGGGGGAAAAATAGAGCAGGGATAAATAAAATTGATAAATACAATGAATAAATTTCGAAAGCAATACGTATTTCAAACTTTTAATGCATTTAATAACACATGTTTTTCGTTTTTGTTGTCCAAAAGTCGCATTTCTCTTCAACGGACATAAATTGGCTACCCACAATTCTTTGCGATGTGTGTACCTATTAATTAACAAGGCGGCACTAATAACGGGTTTATGATCTGGAATTCTTAAAAAAAAAGTTGGATTATTTCTGACTAAAGAACCCATCGATGTATTAATAATCAACAGCAGAATAGTAAAATTATTTACAAATAACGATTAATTTAAAACATAATTCTAATTTCCAGTATAAGAATTACTAATTGTATTTTATGTTCAGTCACCGCGAAGTCGGTAATAGGAACCGCCATATAGCTATCGTGACCCAGTATACATTATCCAGGCATTTGAATTTTCCCAAAACCAAAACTAAAATTGTCTTCTGCTTCAATTTTTTAATAGTTATTGAATAATAATGTATTAAATTGACTGCAAAATTGTACCACGGGGAGTCGCGGTGGTCAAAAGTTATTGTCCCCGCATTGAGTGGACTGTTCGCCGATCGCGGGGACAAAATCAGTGTGTCCGCGTGAGATAAAATCCCCGCATTAAGTGTGATTAGCCGTAATCAACATATACATTGTAAATCCTTAACAAAGGGTTGCATTAAATAAAGAAGTAACACTGTCCCTTTATAATGTACATGTGGTATCAGTAGAAGCATGATGAAACCCCCGTGTCAATCCAGATAATCCATCATAAAGTTTTAGTTTCATATTTGACTAAACTAGGCGCAATGATCCATACATACTTTATTATCGAAGAATAAGAGAGCTTAGGCCAAACTTAAAATATGTTTTGTTTCCCCTCCTGCGACCCTGGTCTTATTGGTATAGGTAGGTATTTAATTATTTCAAAACAGATTTTTGTTTTTCTTTTCTCACAGGTTTTAGATATATGCCTTAATAATATCTACTATTCATAAACAGTTGTTAAAAATGACGATTCAAACAGGTAAACATATTTATTCATGTAAGTATAACGTTCACATGGTGTAATTGGGTTTTTCCACATCCATTTGGCAGTGTTCTAGCATGTTTTTAGCTCTACTGATCAAAGATCAGCAGAGCTTATGCCGTGGTGCGGTGTCTGTCCGTTCGTCCGTCTGTCCGTAAACTTTCTTTTGTAGCGACTACTGCTCTGAAACTACTTGACGGATTTTCATGAAATTTCACATGAATGTTGCTCTTGATGTGTAGTTGATCCTAGAAAAATTTCAGGTCAGCCGGAAATTCAAGATGGCCGCCACGGCTAAAAATAGATTAAGACAAAACAGGTTTGTAGCGACTACTTCTTGAAAACTATAAGTGATATTGATATGGGACTGATTCTAAAATTATCAGCATGACATGATGTTGGTCCTTGTCGAAAATCGTTTTGATTCTACATTAAACATGGCTGGCAGCAGCCATCTTTGTTTACATAGAGTTCTGTAGTAACAACTTGTAGCGACTACTCCTCTGAAACTACTTGATGGATGTTGATGAAACTTCACAGGAATATTGCTCTTGATATCTAGTTCATCCTAGCAAAATCAGGTCGGCCGGAAGTCCAAGATGGCCGCCACAGCTAATAATACATTTTTAAAAAACAAATTTTTAGCAACTACTTCTTGAAAACTATAAGTGATATTGATATGGGACTTTTTCTAAAATGATAAGCATGACACCATGTTGGTTCTTGTGAAAAATCATTTTGGTTCGACATTAAACATGGCTGCCAGTAGCCATCTTTGTTTACAAAGAGTTATATAGTAAAAACTTGTAGCGACTACTCCTCTGAAACTACTTGAAGGATTTTCATGAAACTTCACAGGAATGTTTCTCTTGGTGTCTAGTTGATACTAGCAATATTTCAGGTCGGCTGGAAATTCAAGATGGCCGCCACGGCTGAAAATAGTGTTTAAAGGACAAGTTTGTAGCGACTACTTCTTGAAACTGTAAGTGATATTGATATGAGACTTTTTCTAAAATGATCAGCATGCCATGATGTTGATCCTTGTTGAAATTTATTTTGATGCGACTTTAAACATGGCCGCTAGCGGCCATTGGCCATGTTTGTTTACATAGATTTATATAGTAAAAACTTGTAGTGACTACTCCTCTGAAACTACTTGACGAATTTTTATGAAACTTCACAGGAATGTTGTTCTTGATGTCTAATTGATCCCAGAATTTTTTTAGGTCGGCTGGAAATTCAAGATGGACGCCATGGCTAAAAACAGATTTTTAAAAAAAAGTTTGTAGCGACTACTTCTTGAAAACTGTAAGTGATATTGATATGGGACTTTTTCTAAAATGATCAGTATGGAATGATGTTGATCCTTGTCGAAAATTGTTCTGATGCAACGTTAAACATGGCCAGCGGCTATCTTTGTTTTTATAGAGTTATATAATAAAAATTTGTAGCGACTACTCCTCTGAAACTACTTGACGGATTTTCATGAAACTTCACAGGAATGTTGTTCTTAATGTCTAATTGATCCTAGCAAAATTTCAGCTCGGCCGGAAATTCAAGATGGCCGCCACGTTTAAAAATAGATTTAAAAAAAACAAGTTTGTAGCGACTACATCTTAAAAAACTGATATTGGTATGGGACTTTTTCTAAAATAATCAGCATGACATGATGTTGGTTCTTGTCGCAAATCGTTTTGATTCGATGTTAAACATGGCTGTCAGCGGCCGTCTTTGTTTACATAGAGTTATCTAGTAAAAACTTATAGGGACTACTCCTCTGTCACTACTCGACGGATTTTCATGAAACTTCACAGGAATGTTGCTCTTGATGTCTAATTGATCCTAGCAAAATTTCAGGTCGTCCGGAAATTCAAGATGGCCACCATGGCTAAAAATAGATTTTCAGACTATAAATTTTGATATGGGACTTTTTCTAAAATGGTCAGTATGACATGATGTTGATCCTTGTAAAATTATTTTGATTTTAAAGTTAAACATGGCCGCCAGCAGCCATCTTTGTTTACATAGAGTTATAATGAAAACTTGTAGCGACTACTCTTCTGAAACTACTTGACGGATTTTCATCTAGCTATCAAAAACCTATCAGTAGAGCTTCAAGGTCATTGACCTCTTGTTTGAAGTTATTGAATAATTATGCTTTAAAATGACTGCAATTAGAAAAAGTTGCACCCTTTACCTGTGCAGTTTCGACTCTGCGAACTCCGAGTTTGTCTACGTGAAGTATCATGGCGTAAGTACGCCAAGAGCTCTTCACGTAGGTGATTCCCAGTCCGAGTAGTTTTATCATCAAAACTCCAGGTAATTACCCGATTTGTAAATTCCTCAGACAATCGATATGTAAGAGTAAAGTGTGGGTTTCGCGGGAGCTGTACTTTAGATTAAAGGAAAACAAAATAATTTTCCTACCTACCTAGCCATCTGAAAAATTTAATGCCGGGTGTGGGCTAACAAAGATATTTTTAAGTGTGGCCTTAGTGTTTTGTTTTTTTTGCCGCAGGACGTACGCGCTTGCGTATATGCATACACAGTAACTACGCCTCGGACCTATTCCATACCCAACGAGTGTGAAAAATATATAGATTTCATTCATAATTCATTATTGCTTGTTTTGAAACTATCAATACGTGTGTCTAAGTATTGCTGTTGGTAACATACAAATGTAACCCGGGTTTTAATTTTTTAATGACAATCAAGTATATTATGCGGAAATGAGCACCACAAAATATACTCCACATGTGCACACAAACGAACGACAACAATTGATGCAAGAAAACGTTAACAGCCAGAAAATGACCAGAGAATCTTACCTGATTGTATAATACAATAATAGAGCTTAATATATACATACACTTACCGGTACATCGAATCCATCAATTGGGTTCCTTTGGCATTTCATTATATCAAACAAATACTTGTCATTTTGGCATTTTTGTAACTTCAGTGGAGACGTCGACCTTGACATCTACAAACATGTGCTTTCGGATATAAATAGGCCATCACGTGATGGATTGAAATCTATTTTCAGAAAACGAAGTACTAAAAAGCTGGGTCTGTGTCAGTTCCCGGTTTTCATCGATGAGAATTATCTACAATAACTGATTGAAAATAACTATTGTCGCCATTTTGTTTTTTTGACTTAACGGGAAAAAAATGCGTACACCACCTATAAGGTGTTGGTGTAGGCAGAACCTACTCCGCTGACTGCTGTGACAAAAGTGATATTAGAGATCAGGGTACGAAAATTCCACTCGTCCGCTCATATTGGCTAGTGAAATTCGAATCCGGATCGAAACCCATGAATCGGTCGTCCGAGAGGACGAGTAACATTTCAGTAGAAAAAAACAACAAATAAAATAGTTCTTACCTAGTTTATTAAGCGATTAAATGCATTTAATAATCGCAACTCTGTTTATTCAGCGATAAAATGCAATTTAAGTCAACCGGATATTGGGAAATTGACGCATTTCCGTTTTGGGACATTATAAAATGCGGATCCCGTTCTAATTTCTCGGAGCGCGAACGTTACGGTGTTTGATGTCTTTCACAGGGGAAATCTTTAAGGGCACTTAAGGTGACTGGGTCCTGGCCTTCAGGAAGGGGAATTGCAAAAAGTATGCTGTTTTCCTGTATTGGAGTTGAACATTTTCTAATAAAAAAATAATTTATGAGGGGAATTTTTCACAGGTAAAGGGGAAAATATATACCATGTCAGAGTAACCGTAATGACCATGATCAGACTAGTGAACTATAGAATATGAATATAGTCATCTATAATACTGGTCAAAGTTTCATAATTTTCATTGATTTATATAAAGAAAAAAACAATATGTTATGATGTTTCCCTTTGTTTTATTTATATATAATAGTGTTAAATGATGGTATCTGACTACTTTAACTTATAAAATTTACAATCAGAGCAGGACGAGTAAACATCCTATAAAGACGAGTAACATGTCAATGCCACTCGTCCTACGAGTATACAGTTAAATATATTTCGTCCCCTCGAGAGGGCTTTTAGGCGGGAAACTAATAAAAGAACAAGGTTAGGTAACTGGTTAGGTAACCTATTCACATCACACCACATTCATACACATACTATAAATATACATACAACATACGTGTACACTGAAAGTAGTTCAGTGTCCAGTCTAAACTGTCCAGGTAAATACAAATGCTAAGGTTCAGTGGTTACTATAATGAAATGAAATGTAGGCGCTATCTTTAAAGGTACAGTAGACATATAGTTAAATAAACACCTGTTGACATATATGAAAAAATCAATATATTTTTCGGGCACGATTTCCAGTATTTTGCATCAAACATATTTTTTTTGAGAAAAAAAAAGGAAATTTCAAAACAGACAATCACTTTAACAATATATATTTTCTCAAAATTTCGTAGAACTGGCACCAGTGTAAATACAATCATGCAAACGTTATGGAAAAATTGGTGTCTGAAAAACAGCGTCAAAAGTGACGAACCATGCATTCTTTACGACGTCATATCTTAAACGCCTTAATGATTATCAAAAAAATAAATTCTGTTCCACATTTAGAAAAGTTTACATTTTAATTTGGTATACATTTCATATGCAGTTTCAAAAAAAATCATAAGTGTGATTCCACCTTAATTCTAATAGAAACTGAGATATACTAATTATCTATATACATTTAAGGCAGTAAGAAAAAAGATGAAGCCATCAAAGTCATAACTAAGACAACAAAAAGAAAATCGAAAGAAATTGAAGAAAAAAATGAACACAGCACCAAAAATGCCAAACGAGACCTAACAACACCAAAAGAAACAGAGGAGGCATATATGAAAGAGAAGAATGGTAAGACGAACATTATACATAATTACTAAAAACATTGAATGATTGATATTTATATTTAAGTGAACCAATCATCATCTATATGTTAAAGTGACACACGGCAGTCCTAAATTACTTTTTATAGCTACTGCCTTGTTGGTTAGGGAATAGTTTTAGGGGATTTCTTTATTTACACTGTCCCGTTTTATTGGGATGACAGTAGGGTAAGTGTGAGGTTTGGTAAAACCTAGAACCTGGTTTAAACTCCCAGCGGCCTTTTTTTGCCAGTGACTCTTCCAAGGCAATTGCCCTTTTATCAACCCTTTTTGTGTTTGTGACATCATATGCCTTTATTCTTTGTTAACATTGCCATTCATGTTTGTCTTGCGTGTTTTGAGTTTACTGTGTTCTGTGAAAGCTGCATTTCCTGTTCGACTTTTATACTTATTTGTTTGTCATCAGGCTTTACAGTTACACCTCAATTTATTAATCCAGTATCAGTTGGACTCTAAACCTGCACATATTTAACTAAAAAGTAATGTCTATTTGGGATTTTTCAGAACGCACTTTGTTATTCTACCTTAGGTCTAAATTTGTTGATGTAGTATAAGCAGTAATTTTCTAAAACAACTTACCTTGAACTTTTCAAATAGTTATTAAATATGTAAGTTGTATAGAAAAACTAGTTAGACAATGCAAGTTTTAAAACAATATCAAGAGTGCCGTGTATCACTTTAAAGCCAAATATACTACGCCTTTCACAACAAGTTAGAGAACCCCCATTTTGGAAAATTGAATTGGGTTTTACGGCGCACATACTAGTAGCACAAACACAGTTTATATGAAATTACTCGATCCTATTGATTCTAGAATTATATTAACAAAATAATCTTATTTGACATATATATGTATTAATGATAAGAAAGTTATACAAATATTTAATCAGAATTTTTGTATTAAATTCTGCTAAAGTTTTGGGACATTCTAAAATGCGGATCCCGTTCTAATTTCTCGGAGCGCGAACGTTACGGTGTTTGATGTCTTTCACAGGGGAAATCTTTAAGGGCACTTAAGGTGACTGGGTCCTGGCCTTCAGGAAGGGGAATTGCAAAAAGTATGCTGTTTTCCTGTATTGGAGTTGAACATTTTCTAATAAAAAAATAATTTATGAGGGGAATTTTTCACAGGTAAAGGGGAAAATATATACCATGTCAGAGTAACCGTAATGACCATGATCAGACTAGTGAACTATAGAATATGAATATAGTCATCTATAATACTGGTCAAAGTTTCATAATTTTCATTGATTTATATAAAGAAAAAAACAATATGTTATGATGTTTCCCTTTGTTTTATTTATATATAATAGTGTTAAATGATGGTATCTGACTACTTTAACTTATAAAATTTACAATCAGAGCAGGACGAGTAAACATCCTATAAAGACGAGTAACATGTCAATGCCACTCGTCCTACGAGTATACAGTTAAATATATTTCGTCCCCTCGAGAGGGCTTTTAGGCGGGAAACTAATAAAAGAACAAGGTTAGGTAACTGGTTAGGTAACCTATTCACATCACACCACATTCATACACATACTATAAATATACATACAACATACGTGTACACTGAAAGTAGTTCAGTGTCCAGTCTAAACTGTCCAGGTAAATACAAATGCTAAGGTTCAGTGGTTACTATAATGAAATGAAATGTAGGCGCTATCTTTAAAGGTACAGTAGACATATAGTTAAATAAACACCTGTTGACATATATGAAAAAATCAATATATTTTTCGGGCACGATTTCCAGTATTTTGCATCAAACATATTTTTTTTGAGAAAAAAAAAGGAAATTTCAAAACAGACAATCACTTTAACAATTTATATTTTCTCAAAATTTCGTAGAACTGGCACCAGTGTAAATACAATCATGCAAACGTTATGGAAAAATTGGTGTCTGAAAAACAGCGTCAAAAGTGACGAACCATGCATTCTTTACGACGTCATATCTTAAACGCCTTAATGATTATCAAAAAAATAAATTCTGTTCCACATTTAGAAAAGTTTACATTTTAATTTGGTATACATTTCATATGCAGTTTCAAAAAAAATCATAAGTGTGATTCCACCTTAATTCTAATAGAAACTGAGATATACTAATTATCTATATACATTTAAGGCAGTAAGAAAAAAGATGAAGCCATCAAAGTCATAACTAAGACAACAAAAAGAAAATCGAAAGAAATTGAAGAAAAAAATGAACACAGCACCAAAAATGCCAAACGAGACCTAACAACACCAAAAGAAACAGAGGAGGCATATATGAAAGAGAAGAATGGTAAGACGAACATTATACATAATTACTAAAAACATTGAATGATTGATATTTATATTTAAGTGAACCAATCATCATCTATATGTTAAAGTGACACACGGCAGTCCTAAATTACTTTTTATAGCTACTGCCTTGTTGGTTAGGGAATAGTTTTAGGGGATTTCTTTATTTACACTGTCCCGTTTTATTGAGATGACAGTAGGGTAAGTGTGAGGTTTGGTAAAACCTAGAACCTGGTTTAAACCCCCAGCGGCCTTTTTTTGCCAGTGACTCTTCCAAGGCAATTGCCCTTTTATCAACCCTTTTTGTGTTTGTGACATCATATGCCTTTATTCTTTGTTAACATTGCCATTCATGTTTGTCTTGCGTGTTTTGAGTTTACTGTGTTCTGTGAAAGCTGCATTTCCTGTTCGACTTTTATACTTATTTGTTTGTCATCAGGCTTTACAGTTACACCTCAATTTATTAATCCAGTATCAGTTGGACTCTAAACCTGCACATATTTAACTAAAAAGTAATGTCTATTTGGGATTTTTCAGAACGCACTTTGTTATTCTACCTTAGGTCTAAATTTGTTGATGTAGTATAAGCAGTAATTTTCTAAAACAACTTACCTTGAACTTTTCAAATAGTTATTAAATATGTAAGTTGTATAGAAAAACTAGTTAGACAATGCAAGTTTTAAAACAATATCAAGAGTGCCGTGTATCACTTTAAAGCCAAATATACTACGCCTTTCACAACAAGTTAGAGAACCCCCATTTTGGAAAATTGAATTGGGTTTTACGGCGCACATACTAGTAGCACAAACACAGTTTATATGAAATTACTCGATCCTATTGATTCTAGAATTATATTAACAAAATAATCTTATTTGACATATATATGTATTAATGATAAGAAAGTTATACAAATATTTAATCAGAATTTTTGTATTAAATTCTGCTAAAGTGGCTAAAAAAGCTTAGCCAAAAGTGGCTAAACAAAAATCCAATAGGCTAAAGAAAATTGAGGTGGTTTACATCTTTTGGTCCAATGAAGAGCCCAGGAAGCCATCAAAACGTATGTCACCTTAATGTCGATGTTGTTCCCGCTACCCAATTCTAAAGCCATGTTTCATTTCTAACTACGCGACACGAAATGAAGCTGTATAAATCTAAAACAATTACACGGTACCGAGCAGAAACAATGAGGGCAGAACTAATGTTTTACACGCATTTTGAAAGGTCAATCTGATGATGTTCAATCATTGGCCAACAGTTACACGCTGGCACACCTCGGGCCAATTGAAACTGATCCAGCAGGCTTTCAAAAATGCAACTTTTGATATAAAATCAGAGTCTTGATGTGTTTAATTTTGATCATGTCCAGGTAAATGCTTGTCGTTTTCAACGGGGCGACAAAGGTCTAAACGGTACAACACAGATGAGCATTTGATTAGCCGCAGTGGAGTTTCTCTAACTTGTTTTGCAAGGCGTAGTAAATAAATATAAACAATATAACAGAGACAGCTGAAACAAGCATTGCCCGTATTAAAGACAGGCCTTGTGTGTATTCACAAAGACAGGCATTATCCGTATTCACAAAGACAGGCATTGTCCGTATTCACAAAGACAGGCATTGCCCGTATTCACAAAGACAAGCATTGCTCGTATTCACAAAGATTGCCAGTGTTCACAAAGACAGGCATTGCCCGTATTCACAAAGACAAGCATTGTCCGTATTCACAAAGATTGCCAGTGTTCACAAAGACAGGCATTGCCCGTGTTCACAAAGACAGACATTGTCCATATTCACAAAGACAGTCATTGTCCGTATTCACAAAGATTGTCCATATTCACAAAGACAGGCATTTCCTGTATTCACAAAGACAGGTATTGTCCGTATTCACAAAGACAGGCATTGTCCGTATTCACAAAGATTGCCCGTGTTCACAAAGACAGGCATTGCCCGTATTCACAAAGATTGTCCATATTCACAAAGACAGGCATAGCCCGTGTTCACAATGACAGACATTGTCTGTATTCACAAAGACAGGCATTGCCCATGTTCACAAAGACAGGCATTTCCAATATTCACAAAGGCAGGTATTGTCTGTATTCACAATGATTGCCCTTATTCAAAAAGTCAGGCATTGTCTGTATTCACAGACAGGCATTGCCCGTATTCACAAATACAAGCATTGTCCGTATTCACAAAGATATGCATTGCTCGTATTCACAAAGACAGGCATTGTCCGTATTCCCAAAGACAGGCATTGCCCGTATTCACAAAGACAAACATTTTCCGTATTCCCAAAAACAGGCATTGTCCGTATTCACAAAGACAAGCATTGTCCGTATTTACAAAGACAAACATTGTCCGTATTCACAAAAACAAACAGTGTCCATATTCACAAAGACAAGCCATGCCAGTATTCACAAAGACAGGCATTGTCTATATTCACAAAGGCAGACATTACCCGTAAGCACAAAGGTAGGCATTGGCCGTATTCACAAAGACAGGCATTGCCCGTATTCACAAAGACAGGCTTTGCCCTTATTCACAAAGACAGGCATTGTCCGTATTAACAAAGACAGGCTTTGCCCGTATTCACAAAGACAGGCATTTCCCATATTCACAAAGACAGGCATTGCCCGTATTCACAAAGACAACCATTGTCTGTATTCAAATAGACAGGCATTGCCCGTATTAACAAAGACAAGCAGTACCAGTATTCACAAAGACAGGCATTGCCCATGTTCACAAAGACAGGCATTTCCAATATTCACAAAGGCAGGTATTGTCTGTATTCACAATGATTGCCCTTATTCAAAAAGTCAGGCATTGTCTGTATTCACAGACAGGCATTGCCCGTATTCACAAATACAAGCATTGTCCGTATTCACAAAGATATGCATTGCTCGTATTCACAAAGACAGGCATTGTCCGTATTCCCAAAGACAGGCATTGCCCGTATTCACAAAGACAAACATTTTCCGTATTCCCAAAAACAGGCATTGTCCGTATTCACAAAGACAAGCATTGTCCGTATTTACAAAGACAAACATTGTCCGTATTCACAAAAACAAACAGTGTCCATATTCACAAAGACAAGCCATGCCAGTATTCACAAAGACAGGCATTGTCTATATTCACAAAGGCAGACATTACCCGTAAGCACAAAGGTAGGCATTGGCCGTATTCACAAAGACAGGCATTGCCCGTATTCACAAAGACAGGCTTTGCCCTTATTCACAAAGACAGGCATTGTCCGTATTAACAAAGACAGGCTTTGCCCGTATTCACAAAGACAGGCATTTCCCATATTCACAAAGACAGGCATTGCCCGTATTCACAAAGACAACCATTGTCTGTATTCAAATAGACAGGCATTGCCCGTATTAACAAAGACAAGCAGTACCAGTATTCACAAAGACAGGCATTGTCCGTATTCACAAAGACAGGCATTGCTCTTATTCACAAAGACTGGCATTGCCTGTATTCACATAGACAGGCATTGCCCGTATTCACGTAGACTGGCAGTGCCCGTATTCACACATACAGGCATTGCCCGTATTCACAAAGACAGACATTGTCCGTATTCACAAAGACAGGCATTGTACGTATTCACAAAGACAGGCATTGCCAGTATTGCATTGTCCATTTTCACAAACACAAGCAATGCCCGTATTCACAATTATTGTATACTTTCATATTGTCCCGTTTAGTTTGCATTGAGCTAAGCGTGCAATATTCTACGATATTGCACGCATTCATATTGCACGGGAACTTTTGCTCGTGCTTGCTAAGAGCCGCGAAATAGAAATAAGGAACTACTTTCAAATAAAAATAACGGAATCCTTCCTATAGTGTCAACAAATAAATACGTGGTTTTTTTCAACCTTTTATGGCAAAAATTGATAAAATAACTGAAATGGTCACTCACCCACTGTTTTTAACGTTATCGAATGGTAAACAAGCTTTAGAAAATGGCTTGTTGTTTTTAATGACGTCATCCGACGTCGACGTCGTTTTCGCGCAAAATAATCATCCACACAAAATGAAACTGAATGGCAAGATAGGAATTCCATCAAAAGCTATACAAATAACACAAATACAATGAAAAGTAATAGTCATACACAGGGCAAGAAAATTTGTTTCTGAGTTACTCGTCCTATGCAATATTTGAATGGCCAAATTGATAAATTGTTAAAGAAATTATCTGAATTTCTACTCGTCCTGCATCAATGAGCACTCGTCATAGCGAGCGGACGAGTGGAATTTTCGTGCCCTGATACAATTAACATTGATCGAAAACAATATGAAAGTATACAATAAAAAGGTTATTGAATTTGTATGGCTAAATATTACTTGGAACTCGTTGTTTTGGCGCAGGACGACTCGCAAGCTCGTCGTCCTTTGCCAAAACAACTCGTTCCAAGTAATATTTAGCCATACAAATTCAATAACCTATAAGACAGGCATTGCCCGTATTCACAAAGGCAGACATTGGCGCTATTCGCAAAGACAGGCATTGTGCATATCGTGATGAATACTGGTGACAATAGAAACTGTTAACATTGATGTTGCATAGTCACCAGGTCCAAGCGCTAGGATACAATATGTGTAACAAGGATTTTACCAAAAACAAGCAATACCAATATTCATAAAGACAGGCATTGTCCGTATTCACAAAGACAGGCATTGCTCATATTCACAAAGACAGGCATTGCCCGTATTCACATAGACAGACATTGGATTTTACCGTTATAGTTGAGACAGATTTCTACCTTTTCAAAGGATTTATATTATAGAATGACTTTCTTAGGAAAGTGTAGAGATCGCAATAATTCCAAATATATTCTGTCTGCCATTGAATAATATATTTCCTGTATTAAGTATGTTATTCCTTAAATATTCAGTGTGTTTTTCCATATATAAGTTGTACCGAAAAACGGCACCATTCCCAGTGGCAAAATTGGAGTGAAAATAATTCCCAATCTCAATCTTCGTTGTTAAATATTTTAAAGGGGAACTTTAAACAGCAAACTGGGGGAAATATATTCTTTTAGGGGAGGGTAATGAAATACTACAACAGAATTTATACATGGTAATGTGTTTGCAAAATATTTAAAGCTACAATATTGGTTTTGGTTGACAGTGAAAAATTCCCAATTGAATTCAAAACGACACAAATTTTCCCAATTGAATGGGTACCAGTACATGTACCATTCCCAAAAGGATGAATAAAATCACTGATATTTTAAAGTTGATCAATGATAAATGCCTGAAAATTGAGATATTGGCTTCCAACTGATTGAAAAAGATAACAACGCACCACATTGAATAAAACAATATTTGCAAAATGTTGATTAGAGCAGAACTAGAATGAAGTTAATAAATGTCATGCTAAAAATTTCCAGTGACTTAGTAATGTCATAACTTTTTAAGTAGTTTAAATATTTATGATTAGAAAATAAAACATAAACCCTCAATACATTAACCAAAATAAAGAATCAAGCTTCATTCAGACTTTATTATATAATATTGTAATATAGCGACGTGAAAATTTCTAACTCAAGAATAGTCTTTAATATGTAGTTTATTAAACTACTATCTATTTATCTTTCACAATAATCTATACACAGTTAAAAACCAGAATAAATGTTCAACTTATTTATAAATGTACAAGTTACAATTTGTAAGCAGTTCTAACATTCAAAAGTGCGAGCTAAGCAGTCAAAATGAATCAGAATGAATATCTATCAATCTGTAAGAATCTCCCGAATGAAGGCAAACTCGTGTCTTATATAGCATAGCTATGTCCCACCTTTTGTCTGTCACATGTACCCTCAACAATGAACTGATTATTTAACTTACTTTCCAAACTGCTGATACAGGGTCTTTATATAAGCCTCCCATTGTTTCATCAAACAAACCTCCACTTAGACTATAGGTTTTGGTCATGCTGTTGCCAAATATACACTTAATTAGGTTGACCATAAAGATGCTTACACAGCCATCCCATTGTTTGTTAGAATACAAGGCGACCCTATTACCCTAACTGTTCATCCTAATGCCTGAACTTTCATAAGTGTTTTTGATCCAGGATAAGCGGTCAGCACTTTAATAAGCTACCAATTATTTTGAATGGCCATACATGCTCCACTTATATTTACATATGTTGGTCACCTCGTTCCTGACACAGTACGTGTATTGACCAGACATGAATGCGAGATATTAACTTACTTAAGACCCCAGCTGCTATAATACAATATTTCTCTTGGCGCTGGAACAATGCCATGTAAATATGATGTCAACATTAACGAAACGTCATTATGTTGATGTTAAATCTAAATAAAATTGAGGGCCATATCCCATAATGATAGCCCTCAATTTTGAAATTTTGTCTCGATCTGGGACCAACCATCGATCTGTGTCAATCATATATAAATATATTAAATCAATTTGACATTTCACATATATGAATAGATGGAATTGAATATCCCTTTAAATGTAGTGTTATTAGTCCCCCACCAGTCCCGGTGGGGGACTATAGGTTTGCACCCTGTCCGTTTGTCCGTGCGTCCTTCCGAAATGCTTGTCTGGGCCATATTTTCAATACTATAAGACTTTGAGATACCAAACTTGGTATGTGAATACCTCTTGGGATAGCAGTGTGTTGTGTACCAAAAAAAGGTCACTGTGACCTTGACCTGTGACCTCTGTCATAGAAAATGTTCCGAAATGCTTGTCCGGGCCATATTTTCAATACTATAGGACTGAGATACCAAACTTGGTATTTAATACATCTTGGGATAGCGGTGTATCGCGTACCAAAATAAGGTCACTGTGACCTTGACCTGTGACCTCTGTCATCGAAAATGCATGTCCAGACCATATTTTCAATACTATAACACTTAGAGATACCAAACTTGGTATGTGGATACATCTTGGCAGAGCGGTGTGTCGCGTACCAAGATAAAGTCACTGTCGCCTTGACCTGTGACATCTGTCATAGAAAATCCTTGTCCAGACCGTATTTTTAATACTTAGAGATACCAAACTTGGTATTTAATACATCTTGGGATAGCGGTGTATCGCGTACCAAAATAAGGTCATTGTGACATTGACCTGTGACCTCTGTCATAGAAAATGCATAGAAAATGCTTGTCCAGACCATATTTTCAATACTATAACACTTAGAGATACCAAACTTGGTATGTGGATACATCTTGGGATAGCGGTGTGTCGTGTACCAAGATAAAGTCACTGTGGCCCTGACCTGTGACCTCTGTCATAGAAAATGCTTGTCCAGACCGTATTTTCAATACTTAGAGATACCAAACTTGGTATTTAATACATCTTGGGATAACGGTGTATCGCGTACCAAAATAAGGTCATTGTGACCTTGACCTGTGACCTCTGTCATAGAAAATGCATAGAAAATGCTTGTCCAGACCATATTTTCAATACTATAACACTTAGAGATACCAAACTTGGTATGTGGATACATCTTGGGATAGCGGTGTATCGCGTACCAAGATAAAGTCACTGTAGCCTTGACCTGTGACCTCTGTCATAGAAAATGCTTGTCCAGACCGTATTTTTAATACTTAGAGATACCAAACTTGGTATTTAATACATCTTAGGATAGCGGTGTATCGCGTACCAAAATAAGGTCATTGTGACCTTGACCTGTGACCTCTGTCATAGAAAATGCTTGTCCAGACCATATTTTCAATACTATAACACTTAGAGATACCAAACTTGGTATTTAATACATCTTGGGATAGCGGTGTATCGCATACCAAAATAAGGTCATTGTGACCTTGACCTGTGACCTCTGTCATAGAAAATGCATAGAAAATGCTTGTCCAGACCATATTTTCAATACTATAACACTTAGAGATACCAAACTTGGTATGTGGATACATCTTGGGATAGTGGTGTGTCGCGTACCAAGATAAAGTCACTGTGGCCTTGACCTGTGACCTCTGTTATAGAAAATGCTTGTCCAGACCGTATTTTTAATACTTGGAGATACCAAACTTGGTATTTAATACATCTTGGGATAGCGGTGTATCACATACCAAAATAAGGTCATTGTGACCTTGACCTGTGACCCCTGTCATAGAAAATGCATAGAAAATGCTTGTCTGGACCGTATTTTCAATACTATAACACTTTGATACCAAACTTGGTATCTTGGGATAGCGGTGTGTTGCGTACCAAAATAAGGTCATTGTGACCTTGACCTTGACCTGTGACCTCTGTCATAGAAAATGCTTGTCCGGAGCGTATTTTCAATACTATAAAACTTAGATACACCAAACTTGGTATGTGAATACATCTTGGGATAGCGGTGTGTCGCATACCAAAATAAGGTCAATATAACCTTTACCTTGACCTGTGACCTCTGTCATAGAAAATGCTTGTCCGTACCGTATTTTCAATACTATAAAACTTAAGAGATACCAAATTTGGTATTTGGATACATCTTGGGATAGCGGTGTATCGCGTACCAAGATAAAGTCACTGTGGCCTTGACCTGTGACCTCTGTCATAGAAAATGCTTGTCCAGACCGTATTTTTAATACATAGAGATACCAAACTTGGTATTTAATACATCTTGGGATAGCGGTGTATCGCGTACCAAAATAAGGTCATTGTGACCTTGACCTGTGACCTCTGTCATAGAAAATGCATAGAAAATGCTTGTCCAGACCATATTTTCAATACTATAACACTTAGAGATACCAAACTTGGTATGTGGATACATCTTGGGATAGCGGTGTGTCGCGTACTAAGGTAAAGTCACTGTGGCCTTGACCTGTGACCTCTGTCATAGAAAATGCTTGTCCAGACCGTATTTTTAATACTTAGAGTTACCAAACTTGGTATGTGAATACATCTTGGGATAGCGGTGTGTTGAGTACCAAAATAAGGTCATTGTGACCTTGACCTTGATCTTTGACCGCCATCATAAAAAATGTCTGGAAAATGTTTGTCTGGGCCGGTGGGGGACTATGGATTGCCCTGCAATTCTTGATGCTCTTGTTTTAAAGGAAACACGTGTCTATCCACATGTTTGTTAAGCTATAAATGATGCTCAGAATGTATGGTATATTGTACAATATAGTCAGGCTTTACTCCCAAATACTTTATAAGCTTCATAAAACAAGTTTTGTCCTCCTGGTTAAAGGGGCCGCTCTACACAGGTACAACTGGGGAGCTTGTAGTAATTTACTATTACAAAGTTTAGGCCTTATGACACTCCTTCTATACACTTTGAGATATCAAGCTCATGTATGGTGTTTTTCTTAGGATGTGTAGATGCGCAATGTCTCGGATTTTGCCTTCACCCCCTTGTAAAGCTAACTTCTTCTTTACTCTATGCGATATCAAGTTATGTGTGGTGTGCTTTTTAGTATTTAAAAGGATGTCTAGATGCGCAATACGTATTCGTATTTTGGCTCCATCCGCTGGTGTCCCCTAGGGGGGGTATTCCGTTAAAAATACACAAAACAATTGCATATATCTTATCCAAATGTAAATGCATTTGATACTTTGTTCTCATGCATAAAGGGGCCCCTCTAACAACTAATCCCCCCCCCCCCCCCCCCCCCCCCCCCCCCCCCAATCCGTACAGCAAGTAGAGCGATACAGGCCCGATCGGCCTCTTGTTTTACATACCTCTGTTGTTTGTTATTTATTCTTACCTATAATCCTCACGCACACACACCATCAGCCCCGCCCTCCACACACACCTGAAACCTGAATTTTTAGCTCTACTGATCAGAGATCAGCAGAGCTTATGCCGTGGTGCGGCGTCAGTCGTCCGTCCGTCTGTCCGTCCGTCTGTCCGTCCGTTAACTTTTATTTGTAGCGACTACTCCTCTGAAACTACTGGATGGATATTCATAAAACTTAACAGAAATGTTGCCCATGAAGTCTAGTTGATCCTAGCAAAAATTCATGTTGATGTGAAATCCAAGATGGCCGCCAAAGCTAAAAATAGATTTTTTAAATTCAAGTTTGTAGCGACTACTTCTTGAAAACTATAAGTGATATTGATATGGGACTTTTTCTAAAATGATCACCATGACATGATGTTGGTCCTTGTCGAAAATGGTTTTGATTTGACGTTAAACATGGCTGCCAGCGGCCATCTTTGTTTACATAGAGTTATATAATGAAAACTTGTAGCGACTACTCCTCTGAAACTACTTGACGGATTTTCATGAAACTTTACAGAAATGTTGCCCATGAAGTCTAGTTGATCCTAGCAAAAATTCATGTTGATGTGAAATCCAAGATGGCCGCCAAAGCTAAAAATAGATTTTTTGAATTCAAGTTTGTAGCGACTACTCCTTGAAAACTATAAGTGATATTAATATGGGACTTTTTCTAAAATGATCAGCATGACATGATGTTGGTCCTTGTCGAAAATCGTTTTGATTTGACGTTAAACACGGCTGCCAGCGGCCATCTTTGTTTACATAGAGTTATATAATGAAAACTTGTAGCGACTACTCCTCTGAAACTACTTGACGGATTTTCATGAAACTTCACAGGAATGTTGCTCTTGATGTCTAAATGATCCTAGCTAAATTTCAGGTCGGCCGGAAATTCAAGATGGCCGCCACGGCTAAAAATAATTTTTCAAAATACAAGTTTGTAGCGACTACTTCTTGAAAACTATAAGTGATATTGATATGGGACTTTTTCTAAAATGATCAGCATGACATGATGTTGGTCCTTATCAAAAATCGTTTTGAACGACGTTAAACGTGGCTGCCAGCGGCCATCTTTGTTTACATAGAGTTATATAGTAAAAACTTGTAGCGACTACTCCTCTGAAACTACTTGGCGGATTTTCATGAAACTTTACAGGAATGTTGCTCTTAATGTCTAATTGATCCTAGCAAAATTTCAGGTCGGCGGGAAATTCAAGATGGCCGCCATGGCTAAAAATAGATTTTCAAAATACAAGTTTGTAGCGACTACTTCTTGAAAACTATAAGTGATATTGATATGGGACTTTTTCTAAAATGATCAGCATGACATGATGGTTATCCGAGTCGAACATTATTTTGATTCGACATTAAACATGGCTGCCAGTGGCCATCTTTGTTTACATAGAGTTATATAATGAAAACTTGTAGCGACTACTCCTCTGAAACTACTTGACGGATTTTCATGAAACTTCACAGAACTGTTGCTCTTGATGTCTAATTGATCCTAGCAAAATTTCAGGTTGGCCGGAAATTCAAGATGGCCACCATGGCTAAAAATAGATTTTCAAAATGCAAGTTTGTAGCGACTACTTCTTGAAAACTATAAGTGATATTGATATGGGACTTTTCTAAAATGATCAGCATTACATGATGTTGGTCCTTGTCAAAAATCATTTTGATTAGATGTTAAACATGGCTGTCAGCGGCCATCTTTGTTTACATAGAATTATATAATGAAAACTTGTAGCGACTACTCCTCTGAAACTACTTGACGGATTTTCATGAACTTCACAGGAATGTTGCTCTTGATGTCTAATTGATCCTAGCAAAATATCAGGTCGGCCGGAAATTCAAGATGGCCGCCACGGCTAAAAAAAATTTCTCAAAAAACAAGTTTGTAGCGACTACTTCCTGAAATCAAAATCAATCAGTAGAGCTTCAAGGTCATTGACCTCTTGTTATTTCTGTTTTTGTTTATTTACTTTTACACCTATAGTTTTTAGCTCTACTGGCCGAAGGCCAGCAGATTTGGCCAGCATAGCTTATGGGATGACGAGTTACCCGTCCATCCGTCCGTCCGTCGTCCGTTAACAATGAAAGCTCGGGCAAGTTTGAAAACCAGCCAGATCAGATTAATTTCACCGAAGTTATCATGTTATGACTCTTATTTTGCTGAAAAATTCCACATTAAGCCTTGTGAACACTCTAGCACCTTCATTTATTATTTGATCTTTACCAAACTTGCACAGATTGT
Source organism: Cyrtodaria siliqua (assembly GCA_037043455.1). Lineage (NCBI taxonomy): Eukaryota > Metazoa > Mollusca > Bivalvia > Adapedonta > Hiatellidae > Cyrtodaria > Cyrtodaria siliqua. Next base: position 89,180 of record JAWPHD010000976.1, read on the forward strand.
TAATATCAATGAAAGCTCGGACAAGTTCTATAACATCTACATCGGACCATTAACAGCAGAGTTATTGCCCTTGATTTCGTAAAAATTCTATATTTTGCCTCGTTAAGATGATAGGGCGTTCATTTTTCATGCGATTTTTACGAAACTTTACCAGATTGTTAATATCGATGAAAGTTTGGACAAATTCATTCTTTCTTTACCAGATTGTTTATATCAACGAAAGCTCGGACAAGTTCGAAAACCAGCCAGATCGGACCAGTAACAGCGGAGTTGTGGCTCTTGATTTAATTAAAAATGCTATTATTTTGCCTCATTAAGATGATAGGGCCTTTATCTTTCATCCGATCTTTACAAAGCTTTACCAGATTGTTAATATCAATGAAAACTAAGTTCGAAAGTCATCCAGATTGGACCATTTACATCGGAGTCATGGCCCTTTATTTTCTGAAATATGCTATATCTTGGCCTCATTAAGACGAAAGGGCTTCATTTGGCCGGATTTCATTGAAACCTTGCAATGATGATCAGTACCAAGCCTAGTTGTACATAGTAACCATGTTCCAGTTGAATGATTTTGGCAGAGTTATAGCCCGTTAAAGGTTTTAATACACAAATTTTGTTCTGACTAGTTCTCCTGAACCCCTGGCCGGATTAAACAAAACTTTTTAGGGATGATCAGTTCCATGTCTAGTTGTGAAAATCATCGCCATGTTCCGGTTGAATGATTTTTGGCGAAGTTATGGCCGGATTTCATTGAAACCTTGCAAGGATGATCAGTACCAAGCCTAGTTGTACATAGTAACCATGTTCCAGTTGAATGATTTTGGCAGAGTTATAGCCCGTTAAAGGTTTTAATACACAAACTTTGTTCTGACTAGTTCTCCTGAACCCCTGGCCGGATTTAAACGAAACTTTTTAGTGATGATTAATTCCATGTCTAGTTGTGCAAATCATTGCCGTGTTCCGGTTGAATGATTTTTGGCCCTTTAAAGGTTTTAATACACAAACTTTGTCTGATCTACTTCACCTGAACCCCTCGCCAGAGTTCAATGAAACTTTGCAGGGATGATCAGCACCAAGCCTAGTTGTGCACGTCATCGTCGTGTTCCGGTTTACAGATATTTGGCAGAGTCATGGCCCTTTAAAGGATTTTGATACCACAATTTTTTTCCGGGCTTGTTCTCCTGAAACCCTGGCTGGATATAGATGAAACTTGACGAGGATGATCAGTATCAAGCCTAGTTGTGCATATCATCGCCATATTTCAGTTGAATGATTTTTGGCAGAGTTATGACCCTTTAAATGTTTTAATACACAAACTTTGTCCAGATTAGTCTCTTCTGTACTCTTTGCCAGATTTCAGCAAATCTTGGCGGGGATGATCAGTACTAAGCCTAGTTGCACCTGTCATTGCCATGTTCTGTTTGAATGAATTTTTGCAGAGTTATGAGCCCTTAAAGGTTTTAATACACTAACTTTGTCTAGACTAGTTCTCCTGAACCTCTGGCTGGATTTCAATGAAAATTTGCAGGGATGATCAGTACCAAGCCTAGTTGCGCATATCATCACCATGTTCCGGTTGAATGATTTTTGAAAGACATGGCCCCTTATACATAAACTTTATCTTGAGCCAGTAGAGCGTCCACAGGCCCAAGAGGGCCTGTTGTTTCCTTTATATATATCTCTGCGTTGTTCTGTTTATTTATTCTTACACCTATATACCCGCCCCCACCCCCGCCTCTGCCCCTCCAACGCCATCCAAAACCTGACTCGCTTTAAGTTCATATCTGTGTTGTTTTGTTTATTTATTCTTAGCCTATAACCGCCACCACCACCACCATCGCTACCATCACCACAACTACCCCAACCCCCCAACACCCTAAGACCCCCACCCCCCACCACAAACCCGACCTTTCCCACCACAACCTGAAACTTATTTTAGCTATACTGGCCGAAGGCCAACAGAGCTTATGACATGGCGAGTTGTCCATTGTCATCCGTTAACTTTTGCACTGTGAACACTTTAGCATTTTCATTTATTATTTGATCTTTACCAAATTTGTCAGATTGTTAATATCAATGAAAGATCGAACAAGTTCGAAAACCAACCAGATTGGATTAGTTTTACTGGAGTTGTGACCCTTGATTTGCTGAAAAATGACATATTCTGCCTTGTGAACACTAGCACCTTCATTTATTATTTGATCTTTACCAAACTTGCACATATTGTTAATATTAATGGAAGCCCGGATAAGGTAAAAAAATCAGTTACATCGGATTAGTAACACCAGAGTATTTTGCTAAAAGATGCCATTTTCTGCCTTGTGAACACTAGCACCTTCATTTATTGTTTGATCTTTACCAAGCTTGCACAGATTATTAATAGCAATGACATCTTGGACGAGTTCGAAAAACACTAAGATCGGATCATTTGTGCTGGAGTTTTGGCCCTTGTTTTGCTAACATTTGCCATTTTTAGCTCGACTAGTCGAAGAATAAGAGAGCTTATGTAATCACCCCGGCGTCGGCGTTGGCGTCCCACATCAAGGTTTGCGTGTAAGCTGTGTTTACAAGTCTATATCTCTTACATTTCTTTTCCTAGCACAACCAAATTTATTCATTAGCTTCCTTATAGCATTATCTTAAGGGCTGCGTAAGCAATTTTGGTTCATGTAACCCCTGGGCTCCCATGGAACCCAAATTCTGATAGCCCTTAAAATGTGTCTGTTTCACATCAAATTTTGCGTGTAAGCTGTGTTTACAGGTCTATATCTCTTACATTTCTTGTCCTAGCTGAACTAAATTTGAGAATTGGTTTCCTTATAGTATGTTGTAAAAGGTTGGGTAAGTAATTTTGTCTTCTGCAAATTCTGGGCTCCCATGGAACCCAAATTGTGATGGCCCGTAAAATGTGCAATAAGGGCAGATCTAGATTTGCATGTAAGCCTGTATATATCTATAATTTTGGTTTGGGATTTCTTACAGCATTATGCATCTTATTCATACTTCACCAATAATGGGGCATGTGCTCCCTCCTCCACCCTGCCCCCACTCCCTCCATCACACCCCACCCTCCACACATTTTTTTATTTTATTTTTTTACATATTTCTGTGTTGTTTTAGTCAATTCTTACACATAGCTTCTTACACATATATATGTTGACCCCTTCCCCACCCCTGCCTCCCCCCACTCGAAAGTCTAATAATTTTATTTTATTTTATTTTTTTTACATATTTCTGTGTTGTTTTGGTCAATTCTTGCATAGCTTCTTACACATATTGTTGCCCCCACTCCGCCCACCTCGCCCCACAACCCCACCTCCCCCCACCCCCACTCGAAACTCTATTTTTGAGTCGCCATGCATCAGCATGGCAGACTCTTTGGAATTGTGTATGCATATACTGCAATTTCTGAATATGGAGTTTTTAAAACGGGTGAGGAGCTTTACCGTTTTTGGCAATGTAGTCCCCTTTAACTGCCTCAAATACAACTTAATTTGATAAGATGACTGACATGAACGTTATGTATACCGAGTAATATAACTACTGATTGTGAAATAATGAAATAATTGTAATTGTATACAGTATAAACGTGTCTTTTTTGTAGATGTACCGAAATTGTATGCGCATTAATACACCAATAATCGGATCGGGAGCTTTACGCACTTCGAGAATGCACTTCGGGAATGTAGTTCCTTTAACTGCCTCAAGTATAACTTAATTTCATAAGGTGACTGACATGAACGTTATATATACCGAATAATATAACTACTGATTGTGAATAATTGTCATTGTATGTATACAATGACAATTATTCACAATATATATATACGTGTCTTTTTTGAAAAAGGAACTGAAATACTATGCGCAATAATACAGGCATAAATATTTATGAATGGAATCAATAGCGTAGTTACACGGATGTGCCGCTCATGACATGCGTGACCTAGATAACAAATTGGGAACTAAATGTCCGTAAATATTGTAGTTATTGTGCCTAGTACTTTGAGAAATAGTATGGCATCTGCTACAAATAAATACACAAGTTGATGAAAAGAATTTGTCAAGAAGTGCTCAGTTCTACTACCAAGGTAAACAAATCAAATAGTTTAAAGGGACACACGGCAATCTTTGCAGACAGTTGTCACAACTTTGAGATCAACAATTATTGACATAAAACTACATTATCCTGCTATTAGCATGATTAGGGTTGTGTTTTTCTTTCCTCTTTGATAAAAATACCATTTTTGGCATTCAAAACACATTAATGCATGAAAAACGTTCACAATTGATGGTATTTCGATTGAATGTTTGTGAAATTTCCCGGCCGTTAAAGAGCGGTGTCATAGTAGTTCGGATGGTACATAATTTCGGATGATTTTTTTTTTTTTTTTTTTTTTTTACACAAAAACTGACCTTTACAAAACATGTTGGTGGAAAAAAAAAATATGTATAGATACCGATATAAAGTATATTTCTACTCATTATTTAAGGTGTAAGGAGTTCCTGGAATCCTACTTTTAAATGCTTTCTAGTCTAGGCTCCTAATTCTTTAACTTGTAGAAAGTGGTGACAAAAAGGAAAATAGAGCCAGAGGAGGCCCTGATAGTCTAATAAAACCTGATTAAAAATTTGGCTCCAGTTTCACCAAGTCGGCTCTGATTATGATCGTTTGGCAAAAAGTGCTCGTACTCTCCTTTGCATCGGTTATAAATTACTATGTAATATTCTATTCTAACTTATTTGAAACAAAGTAGTAAATACGTCCACTGACTAGGAGCATAAAGTGGTAGCAAAAAGAAAAATATAGTCAGGAGGTTCTGAGTTTGATTACTACATATGTAACAAATGTGTGGTATAAAAGCGAATAAAGACTAATTTCCAATAAGAAAAAAATATTGGACCTGTCCATTTTAAATCAGGGCCTGTCCATTTTCAGAAGCAACAAGCCCTGGGCCTGTCTCTTAAAATAATTGCCTGTGAGCACTGACATACACTCGAAAACCAAAACCGACGCGGTTGCAAAATATAATTCCGTCTCAAGTATTTTTAAGTACAAAAAAAATCTCATGTTCTAGGCATCAACATTTCATTTTAATACGCCACACCTGTAAAATTTAACATAACCTTTAACCTCGCCAAGAAGACAGACACTGTTTAATCTTGGCGACTCTCGGGATCTTCAGTCCTTTGATTTTTAGCTCGACTGATCAGAGATCAGCAGAGCTTATGCCGTGGTGCGGCGTCCGTCGTCCGTCCGTCTGTCCGTCTGTCCGTAAAGTTTTATTTGTAGCGACTACTCCCCTGAAACTACTGGATGGATATTCATGAAACTTTACAGAAATGTTGCCCATGAAGTCTAGTTGATCCTAGCAAAAATTCATGTTGATGTGAAATCCAAGATGGCCGCCAAAGCTAAAAATAGATCTTTAAAATACAAGTTTGTAGCGACTACTTCTTGAAAACTATAAGTGATATTGATATGGGACTTTTTCTAAAATGATCAGCATGACACGATATTAGTCCTTGTCAAAAATCGTTTTGATCCGACGTTAAACATGGCTGCCAGCGGCCATCTTTGTTTACATAGAGTTATATAGTAAAAACTTGTAGCGACTACTCCTCTGAAACTACATGGCGGATTTTCATGAAACTTTACAGGAATGTTGCTCTTGATGTGTAATTGATCCTAGCAAAATTTCCAGAAATTCAAGATGGCTGCCACAGCTAAAAATAGATTTAAAATAAATCAATTTGTAGTGACTACTTCTTGAAAACTGTAAGTGATATTGATATGGGACATTTTCTAAAATGATCAGCATGACATGATGTTGATCCTTGTCGAAATTTATTTCTATGCGACTTTAAACATGGCCGTTAGCGACCATCTTTGTTTACATAGAGTTATATAGTAAAAGCTTGTAGCGACTACTCCTCTGAAACTACTTTGCGGATTTTCATGAAACTTTACAGGAATGTTGCTCTTAATGTCTAAATAAACCTAGCAAAATTTCAGATTGGCCAGAAATTCAAGATGGCCACCACAGCTAAAAATAGATTTTTAAAAAACAAGTTTGTAGCGACTACTTCTTGAAAACTATAAGTGATATTGATATGGGACTTTTTCTAAAATGATCAGCATGACATGATGGTTATCCGAGTCGAACATTGTTTTGATTCGACGTTAAACATGGCTGCCAGTGGCCATCTTTGTTTACATAGAGTTATATAATAATGAAAACTTGTAGCGACTACTACTCTGAAACTACTTTACGGATTTTCATGAAACTTCACAGGAATTTTGCTCTTGATGTCTAATTGATCCTAGCTTAATTTCAGGTCGGCCAGAAATTCAAGATGGCCGCCATGGCTAAAAATAGATTTTCAAAATACAAGTTTGTAGCGACTACTTCTTGAAAACTATAAGTGATATTGATATGGGTCTTTTTCTAAAATGATCAGCATGACATGATGTTGTTCCTTGTCAAAAATCGTTTTGATTCGATGTTAAACATGGCTGTCAGCGGCCATCTTTGTTTACATAGAGTTATATAATGAAAACTTGTAGCGACTTCTCCTCTGAAACTACTTGACGGATTTTCATGAACTTCACAGGAATGTTGCTCTTGATATCTAATTGATCCTAGCAAAATTTCAGGTCGGCCGGAAATTCAAGATGGCCGCCACGGCTTAAAAATAATTTTTCAAAAAACAAGTTTGTAGCGACTACTTCCTGAAATCAAAATCAATCAGTAGAGCTTCAAGGTCATTGACCTCTTGTTATTTTTTAGCTCTACTGATCAGAGATCAGCAGAGCTTATGCCGTGGTGCGGCGTCCGTCGTCCGTCCATCTGTCTGTCTGTCTGTATGTCCGTAAACTTTTTTTTGTAGCGACTACTCCTCTGAAACTACTGAATGGATGTTCATGAAACTATACAGAAATGTTGCCCATGAAGTCTAGTTGATCCTAGCAAAAATTCATGTTGATGTGAAATCCAAGATTGCCGCCACAGCTAAAATTGATTTTCAAAAAACAAGTTTGTAGCGAGTACTTCTTGAAAACTATAAGTGATATTGATTTGGGACTTTTTCTAAAATGATCAGTATTGAATGATGTATGCAACTACTCCTCTGAAACGATTTGAAGAATGTTCATGAAACTTCACAGGAATGTTGCTCTTGATGTCTAATTGATCCTAGCAAAATTTCAGGTCGGCCGGAATTTCAAAATGGCCGCCACGGCTAAAAATAATTTTTCAAAAAAGTTTGTAGCGACTACTTCTTGAAACTATAAGTGATATTGATATGCGTCGTTTCCTAAAATGATCAGTATGACATGATGTTGATCCTTGTCAAAAATTATTTTGATTCGACGTTAAACATGGCTGCCAGTGGCCATCTTTGTTTACACAGAGTTATATAATGAAAACTTGTAGTGACTACTCCTCTGAAACTTCTTGACTGCTTTTCATAAAACTTCACACGAATGTTGCTCTTGATGTCTAATTGATCCTAGCAAAATTTCAGGTCGGCCGGAAATTCAAGATGGCCGCCACGGCTAATAAATAGATTTTCAAAATACAAGTTTGAAGCGACTACTTCTTGAAAACTGATCAACATGACATGATGTTGGTCCTTGTTGAAAATTATTTTGATTCAACATTAAACATGGCTGCCAGTGGCCATCTTTGTTTACATAGAGTTATATAGTAACAACTTGTAGTGACTACTCTTCTGAAACTACTCGACAGATTTTCATGAAACTTCACAGGAATGCTTATGTAGCTATCAAAACCTATCAGTAGAGCTTCAAGGTCATTGACCTCTTGTTTTTTACATATTTCTTTGTTGTTTTGGTCAATTCTTACACATAGCTTTGACATAGTCATTGACCTCTTATTTTTTACATATTTCTGTGTTGTTTTGGTCAATTCTTACACATAGCTTTGTTGCCCCCCCCCCCCCCCCCCCCCCCCCACTCGAAACTGGAATATTTTTTTTTCATTTTTTTTTTACATATTTCTGTGTTGTTTTGGTCAATTCTTACACATAGCTTCTTACACATATATGTTGCCCCTCCCCCGCACCGCCTGCCTCTCTCCCTCACCCAAACACACACTCGAAATCATTTTTTTTTTTTTTTTATTTAAACCAGCCAAATGGAATTAGTAACAGCAGTGTTACGGCCCTTGTTTTTCTGAAAAAGGCTATATTCTGCCTTGTGAACACTCTCAGCCTAAGGACCTTTATTTATTATTTGATCTTAACCAAACTTACACATATTGTTAACATCTATGTAAGCTCAGAAAAATTTGAAAACGAGCCAAATCATATTAGTAACACCGGAGTTATGGCCCTCCAGTTATTTTAAATTCTATATTTATCTCGTTAAGACGATAGGACCTTCATTTTTCATCCGATCTTTACCAAACTTACCAGATTGTTAATATCAATGAAAACTCGGACAAGTTCAAAACCAGTCAGATTGGACCATTTATACTGGAGTTATGGCTCTTGATTTTCTAAAATATGCTATATTTTGGCCTCATTAAGACGAAAGGGTCTTCATTTGGCCGGATTTCGGTGTAACTTTTCAGGGATTATCAGTACCAATCTTAGTTGTACATATCGTCACCCCATTCCAGTTGAATGATTATGGTGGAGTTGTGGCCCTTTAAAGGTTAATACACAAACCCTGTCCTGACTAGTTCTTCTGAAGCCCTGGCCGGATTTAAATAAAAACTTTTTAGGGATGATCAGTTCCAGGTCTAGTTGTGCAAATCATCACAGTGTTCCGGTTGAATGATTTTTGCCAGAGTTATGGCCCTTTAAAGGTATTAATACACAAACATTTTCTTAACTAGTTCTCCTGAACCCCTTGCCATCAACGTTGATTTCAACGAAACTTTGCAGAGATGATCAGCACCAAGCGTAGTTGTGCATATCATCGTCGCATTCCAGTTAACAGATTTTTGGCGGGGTCATGGCCCTTTAAAGGTTTTTTCCGGGCTAGTTCTCCTGAACGACTCGCTGGATTTCAACTAATCTTGACAAGGATGATCAGTATCAAGCCTAGTGCATATTATCGCCATATTCTGGTTGAATGATTTTTGGCAGAGTTAGGCCTTTTAAATGTTTTAATGCACAAACTTAATGTTCAGATTAGTATCTTCTGAACTCCTTGCTGGGTTTCAACGAATCTTGGCGGGGATGATCAGTACCAAGGCGACATTTTTTTTCTCTTAGTTTACGGATCCGCCGACCCCAATTTTCGAGAGATTGGAAAAAAAATAAAAATTTGAACATCTGTGTTTTTTTTCACCGCCGGCCGCATTTCAACACCAGATGAAGAAAAGAAAATTTGAATTGGTGAAACAATTTTCTAGTATACAATAATACCACGTCAAACAACAGCATATATCTATCAAAACATTGAAATTTCGAACGCAAACGACGCACGATCACTATCCGCCATTTCCTTGTATGAGGAACATAGAGTAGTCTCCCTTGTTCACCAAGGTAACTTGATTTCAACACATCCGGGCACTCCATCCGGGCGTGAATACAGAAATTTCATCATTGGGAATATTAAAAGAATAGTCAACGATTTAAATACATGTTTTGTTGTCTTCTGTCTTTGTGTTGTATAAACTTACGGTTTTATATGAGAAACATGGTCACCATGTTTGAAATTTGTAGTAAATAATTATGTGATAATGTTGAACAAATACAAAGTTTTTTTTAGATAGATGGATGGATGGATGGATGGATGGATATTCACTAGACCACACTTATACATACCCCAGATACATTTTATTTCATATCTTTTAAATGTAATGTACATATAGGTACATCTGCGACTATGCTTTGGAGTAATGCAACCAGTAACCCTTCAGAGTAGAGTGTTCCAAATTTCATCTATAATCTCATTTAAATAACTGTCAGCCATCCAACAGACCCTAGGTCAAAGGCATGCTCACTAAAAAATAAGTCTCCAAAGTTCACTTTTTGCATTAAAGTTTGAAATAAAAATATAATTAAAATACCATACTATAACAGAGAATTTTCAGTGGTTTATATTAACTTGATTTAATACTAAATTAAAGGCCATTCTCTTAAGAACAGCAAACATTATCTTATTTCAATTTGCCATGGTGATTAATTAGACTGTCAGAGGATTGTAACAGACTGCCATATAATCAGCTTTGATAATAGCAACATAATGTTATAATACTTTGATATTATTAAACAAATCTTTAAAAGTCGTATATATATATATTTTAATAATGTTTGACTGTTTCATATAGTTCATTATTATTTTTAATATTTACTTGAAGTACATTGAGTATGAAACTGTATGATTAATTTCCATCTATTTGCATTTAACATTTGTATTAAGCTCAGTTTCTGAGAAAAATATGAAGGACACCATTGAAGAATCATAACAACCTGAAGATGAAGGTTGCTTGAGACATGTTTGATGGACATGTCGCTTTAGGCGAGACACCAAGTTGCGCGCAACTTTTGTTGTTGGGAGTTGTGGCTCTTTAAATGGTTTAATACACAAACTTTTGGTTTGGTTTATGAGGGTGGGGTGGAGGGCTGCGGGGGTTTGGGAGGGTTGTGGGTTGATAGAGAGTGTGCACTATCAAATGAATTGTTACGCCCCCGAAGGGTGGCATGTAGTAGTCTCACCGTCCGTTCGTCCGTACCATCGTGTCCGATCGCCCTTACCATTGTGTCCGATAAATAACTCTGAAATTATGGATTGATTTTCAAATATCTTGGCACAAATGCTCACCACAAGAAATTTCGCGCACAAATTCCAGGTCCATGGTTTTGAGGTCAAGGTCACACTTAAAGGTCAAAGGTAAAAAAGAAGTACTTTCATGACCATAGTTTGTGTCCGGTAAATAACTCATAATGTTCATGGACGGATTTTCAAATAACTTGGCACAAATGCTCACCACAAGAAATTTCGCGCACAAATTCCAGGTCCATGGTTTTGAGGTCAAGGTCACACTTAAAGGTCAAAGGTAAAAAAGAAGTACTTTCATGACCATAGTTCGTGTCCAGTAAATAACTCATAACGTTCACGGATTTTCAAATAACTTGGCTTTCGTGTCCATAGTTTGTGTCCATTAATAAATAACTCTGACATTCATGGACGGATTTTCAAATAACTTGGCACAAGTGTTTACCACAACAACACAATGTGTTGCGTGCAAAATCTAGGTCCATAGCTCAAAGGTCAAGGTCAAACTTAGAGGTCAATGGTCAAAAAGAAGTACTTTACAGAGTCCATATTTCGTGTCCGTTGGATAACTCCGACATTCATGAATGGATTTTCAAATAACCTGGCACAAGTGTTCACCACAACAAGACGACATGTCACATACAAATTCCAAGTCTGTAGCTTCAAGGTAAAGGTCACACTTAGAGGTCAAAGGTCAAAAAGAAGTACTTTCATGTCCATAGTTCGTGTCCGGTAAATAACTCATAATGTTCATGGACGGATTTTCAAATAACTTGGCACAAGTGTTCACCACAACAAGACGACGTGTCGTGCGCAAAATCCAGGTCCATAGCTCCAAAGTCAAGGTCACATTTAGAGGTTAAAGATCAAAAAGAAGTACTTTCGGTTTCATATTTTGTGTCCGGTAATAACTGTGACATTCATGGAGGGATTTTTAGCTCTACTGATCAGAGATCAGCAGAGCTTATGCCGTGGTGCGGCGTCCGTCGTCCGTCTGTCTGTCCCTATGTCCGTCCGTCTGTCTGTCCGTAAACTTTTTTTGTAGCGACTACTCCTCTGAAACTACTGAATGGATTTTCATGAAACTTTACAGAAATGTTGCCCATGAAGTCTAGTTGATCCTAGCAAAAATTCATGTAGATGTGAAATCCAAGATGGCCACCAAATGTAAAAATAGATTTTTAAAAAACAAGTTTGTAGCGACTACTTCTTGAAGACTATAAGAGATATTGCTATGGGACTTTTTTTAAAATGATCAGCATGACATGATGTTGGTCCTTGTCGAAAATCGTTTTGATTCGACGTTAAAACATGGCTGCCAGCGGCAATCTTTGTTTACATAGAGTTATATAATGAAAACTTGTAGCGACTACTCCTCTGAAACTACTTGGCGGATTTTCATGAAACTTCACAGGAATGTTGCTCTTGATGTCTTATTGATCCTAGCAAAATTTCAGGTCGGCCGGAAATTCAAGATGGCCGCCACGGCTAAAAATAGATTTTTAAAAAATAAGTTTCTAGCGACTACTTCTTGAAAACTATAAGAGATATTGATATGGGACTTTTTCTAAAATGATCAGCATGACATGATGTTGGTCCTTGTCGAAAATCGTTTTGATTCGACGTTAAACATGGCTGCCAGCGGCCATCTTTGTTTACATAGAGTTATATAATGAAAACTTGTAGCGACTACTCCTCTGAAACTACTTGACGGATTTTCATGAAACTTCACAGGAATGTTGCTCTTGATGTCTTATTGATCCTAGCAAAATTTCAGGTCGGCCGGAAATTCAAGATGGCCACCACGGCTAAAAATAGATTTTTAAAAAATAAGTTTGTAGCGACTACTTCTTGAAAACTATAAGAGATATTGATATGGGACTTTTTCTAAAATGATCAGCATGACATGATGGTTATCCGAGTCGAACATTATTTTGATTCGACGTTAAACATGGCTGCCAGTGGCCATCTTTGTTTACATAGAGTTATATAATGATAACTTGTAGCGACTACTCCTCTGAAAATACTTGACGGATTTTCATGAAACTTCACACGAATGTTGCTCTTGATGTCTAATTGATCCTTGCAAAATTTCAGGTCGGCCGGAAATTCAAGATGGCCGCCATGGCTAAAAATAGATTTTCAAAATACAAGTTTGTAGCGACTACTTCTTGAAAACTATAAGTGATATTGATATGGGACTTTTTCTAAAATGATCAGCATGACATGATGGTTATTCAAGTCAAACTTTATTTTGATTCGACGTTAAACATGGCTGCCAGTGGCCATGTTTGTTTACATAGAGTTATATGATGTTAACTTGTAGCGACTACTCCTCTGAAACTACTTGACGGATTTTCATGAAACTTCACACGAATGTTGCTCTTGATGTCTAATTGATCCTAGCAAAATTTCAGGTCGGCCGGAAATTCAAGATGGCCACCACGGCTAAAAATAGATTTTCAAAAAACCAGTTTGTAGTGACTACTTCCTGAAATCAAAATCAATCAGTAGAGCTTCAAGGTCATTGACCTCTTGTTTCAATATCTACTGTATTGGTTAGTTCTCCTACCTTATTAGCTCGACTGATCAGAGATCAGCAGAGCTTATGCCGTGGTGCGGTTCTGTCGTCCGTCCATCCGGCCGTCTGTCTGTCCGTCTGTCCGTAAACTTTTTTTGTAGCGACTACTCCTCTGAAACTACTGAATGGATTTTCATGAAACTTTACAGAAATGTTGCCCATGACGTCTAGTTGATCCTAGCAAAAATTCATGTTGATGTGAAATCCAAGATGGCCGCCAAATCTAAAAATAGGTTTTTAGCTCTACTGGCCAAGGGCCAGCAGAGCTTATGGGATGGTGTGTTGTCCATCCGTCCGTCCGTCCGTTAACTTTTGCTTGTGTACACTCTAGAGGCCACATTTCTGATGCAATCATCATGAAACTTTGTCAGAATGTTTGTCTCAATGAAATCTCGGTCAAGTTCGAAAAACTAGGTCACTAGGTCAAATATTGGAAAAACCTTGTGTACACTCTAGAGGCCATATTTTTGACCCGAGCTTGATGCAACTTTGTCAGAATGTTTGTCTTAATTATATCTTGGTCAAGTTTGAAAATGGGTCACATGGGATTAAAAACTAGGTCACTAGGTCAAATACTTGAAAAACCTTGTGTACACTCTAGAAGCCGTATTTCTGACCCAATCTTGATGAAACTTTGTCAAAATGTTTGTCTTAATTATATCTTGGTCAAGTTCAAAAATGGGTCACATGGTGTTAAAAACTAGATCACTAGGTCAAACTTTGGAAAAACCGTGTGTACACTCGGGCCATATTTTTGACCTGATCTTGATGAAACTTTGTCAGAATGTTTGTCTTAATGAAATCTCGGTCAAGTTCAAAAATGGGTCATGTGGGGTCAAAAACTAGGTCACTAGGTCAAATACTTGAAAAAACTTGTGTACACTCTAGAGGTCATATTTGTTACCCCATCTTGATGAAACTTTGTCAAATTGTTTATCTTAATGATATCTTGATCAAGTTCGAAAATGGGTCACATGAAGTTAAAAACTAGGTCACTAGGTCAAATATTGGAAAAACCTTGTGTACACTCTAGAGGCCATATTTTTGACCCGAGCTTGATACAACTTTGTCAGAATGTTTATCTTAATTGTTTGTCTCAATGAAATCTCGGTCAATTTCGAAAATGGGTCATGTGGGGTCAAAAACTAGGTCACTAGGTCAAATATTGGAAAAACCTTGTGTACACTCTAGAGGCCATATTTGTGACCCGAGCTTGATGCAACTTTGTCAGAATGTTTGTCTTAATTATATCTTGGTCAAGTTTGAAAATGGGTCACATGGGGTTAAAAACTAGGTCACTAGGTCAAATACTTGAAAAACCTTGTGTACACTCTAGAAGCCGTATTTCTGACCCAATCTTGATGAAACTTTGTCAAAATGTTTGTCTCAATGAAATCTCGGTCAAGTTCAAAAATGGGTCATGTGGGGTCAAAAACTAGGTCACTAGGTCAAATACTTGAAAAAACTTATGTACACTCTAGAGGTCATATTTGTTACCCAATCTTGATGAAACTTTGTCAAATTGTTTATCTTAATTATATCTTGATCAAGTTCGGAAATGGGTCACATGAAGTAAAAAACTAGGTCACTAGGTCAAATATTGGAAAAACCTTGTGTACACTCTAGAGGCCATATTTTTGACCCGAGCTTGATGCAACTTTGTCAGAATGTTTGTCTTAATTATATCTTGGTCAAGTTTGAAAATTGGTCACATGGGGTTAAAAACTAGGTCACTAGGTCAAATACTTGAAAAACCTTGTGTACACTCTAGAAGCCGTATTTCTGACCCAATCTTGATGAAAATTGGTCGAAATGTTGTCTTAATTATATCTTGGTCAAGTTCAAAAATGGGTCACATGGTGTTAAAAACTAGGTCACTAGGTCAAACTTTGGAAAAACTGTGTACACTCTAGAGGCCATATTTTTGACCCGATCTTGATGCAATTTTGTCAGAATATTTGTCTCAATTATAGCTTGCTAAAATTCGAAAATGGGTCACACAGGGTCGAAAACTATGTCACTAGGTCAAATACTTGAAAAACCTTGTGTACACTCTAGAGGCCATATTTCTGACCCGATCTTGATGAAACTTGGTCGAAATGTTGTCTTATTTATATTTTGGTCAAGTTCGAAAATGGGTCCCATGGGGTCAAAAACTAGGTCACTAGGTCAAATACTTCAAAAACCTTGTGTACACTCTAGACGCCATATTTTTTATTCGATCTTTACCAAACTTTACCAGATTGTTAATGTCAATAACAGCTCGGTAAAGTTTGTTTTTAGCTTATGGGATGGTGTGTTGTCCGTTTTCCGTCGTCCGTTAACTTTTCTTGTGTACACTCTAGAGGCCACATTTCTGATGCAATCATCATGAAACTTTGTCAGAATGTTTGTCACAATGAAATCTTGGTCAAGTTCAAAAATGGGTCATGTGGGGTCAAAAACTAGGTCACTAGGTCAAATACTTGAGAAAATTTGTGTACACTCTAGAGGTCATATTTGTTACCCAATCTTGATGAAACTTTGTCAAATTGTTTATCTTAATTATATCTTGATCAAGTTTGGAAATGGGCCACATGAAGTTAAAAGCTAGGTCACTAGGTCAAATATTGGAAAAACCTTGTGTACACTTTAGAGGCCATATTTTTGACCCGAGCTTGATGCAACTTTGTCAGAATGTTTGTCTTAATTATATCTTGGTCAAGTTTGAAAATGGGTCACATGGGGTTGAAAACTAGGTCACTAGGTCAAATACTTGAAAAACCTTGTGTACACTCTAGAAGCCGTATTTCTGACCCAATCTTGATGAAACTTTGTCAAAATGTTTGTCTTAATTATATCTTGGTCAACTTCAAAAATGGGTCACATGGTTTAAAAACTAGGTCACTAGGTCAAACTTTGGAAAAACCGTGTGTACACTCTAGAGGCCATATTTTTGACCTGATCTTGATGCAATTTTGTCAGAATATTTGTCTCAATTATAGCTTGCTAAAGTTCGAAAATGGGTCACACAGGGTCAAAAACTAGGTCACTAGGTCAAATACTTGAAAAACCTTGTGTACACTCTAGAGGCCATATTTCTGACCCGATCTTGATGAAACTTTGTCGAAATGTTGTCTTAATTATATTTTGGTCAAGTTCGAAAATGGGTCCCATGGGGTCAAAAACTAGGTCACTAGGTCAAATACTTGAAAAACCTTGTGTACACTCTAGACACCATGTAGTACGACTCGATTCATCAATGGTATAACAGCCAGTAGAGCGTTCACAGGCCCTCTTGGGCCTCTTGTTAAAAAACAAGTTTGTAGCAACTACTTCTTGAAAACTATAAGTGATATTGATATGGGACTTTTTCTAAAATGATCAGCATGACATGATGTTGGTCCTTGTCAAAAATCGTTTTGATTCGACGTTAAACATGGATGCCAGCGGCCAGCGGTCATCTTTGTTTACATAGAGTTATATAGTAAAAACTTGTAGCGACTACTCCTCTGAAACTACTTGGCGGATTTTCATGAAACTTTACAGGAATGTTGCTCTTAATTAATGTCTAATTGATCCTAGCAAAATTTCAGATCGGCCAGAAATTCAAGATGGCCGTCACAGCTAAAAATAGATTTTTAAAAAATAAGTTTGTAGCGACTACTCCTTGAAAACTATAAGTGATATTGATAGGGACTTTTTCTAAATTGATCAGCATGACATGATGGTTATCCGAGTCGAACATTATTTTGATGCGACGTTAAACATGGCTGCCAGTGGCCATCTTTGTTTACATAGTGTTATATTATGAAAACTTGTAGCGATTACTCCTCTAAAACTACTTGACGGATGATGTTGGTTCTTGTCAAAAATCATTTTGATTCGATGTTAAACATGGCTGTCAGCGGCCATCTTTGTTTACATAGAGTTATATAATGAAAACTTGTAGCGACTACTCCTCTGAAACTACGAGACGGATTTTCATGAAACTTCACAGGAATGTTGCTCTTGATGTCTAATTGATTCTAGCAAAATTTCAGGTCGGCCGGAAATTCAAGATGGCCGCCACTGCTAAAATTATATTTTCAAAAAACAAGTTTGTAGCGACTACTTCCTGAAATCAAAATCAATCAGTAGAGCTTCAAGGTCATTGACCTCTTGTTTTAAATATATTTTAAACAAATAATTGTGAATGCTTATTGTAAAACAACTTGCCATATAAGTGACATTGTTCAATTTAAATAACAATTTCCCCCTGCCAGTTGACATCTCCAACAAAACAACTTCTTAGATATTGTTAAATAATGTGACATTAAAAGAAATGCACTATTCTTAAAACAAAAAATGCAATATATTGTAGTAGTACCTAGTTTACAGGCACAACTGTTTCTTATGTGGATTTACACTCCACTTTCTCTCTTATATTGGACCATCTAGGTTTCTGCAACATGCATATTGTCTAATATCGCTTTTATTAACCAAGTGTGTACCTATGTTTTGTTTTACCAGATCTGCAGACAGACCTCATCACATTATACAATGAAAGCTATCTTAAGACAGCAGTGGCTCCTCTTACACCAGACGATGATGCTCAGATTGAAGCTTTATATGTCAAACCTGATATGAGACGAGTAGACATACAGCAAGAAACAAAAGGAGACAAGGAACAGCAAACACCAAAGGTAGACATGTCACACCAGAAAGGAGAAAGTGTACAGGGAAAATCTGTTGATTCATACAAAGATATATTTTACAAGGACTCACAACAAGAGTCTAAGGACAAACAACAAAACAAGAAAATCTATATTACAGGAGACGCTGGTACAGGAAAGACGACGCTGTGTAAAAAGATGATTTTAACCTGGTGCAAAGCGCACTCCAAACATGCGTCAGCTGATTCATTATCAGAGGATGAACAGGTTATGCTCAATTTTCAATTCTTATTCTATATTTCTTTACGAAATGCCACGTCAGACAGTAATATAGAAGATATGATAAAAAATCAATTGGTACAAAGCAATCTCCAACATCCTCTGTTGTCTACTGTGTTGCAGAAAAAATCAGAGAAATGTTTGATACTATTGGACGGACTTGACGAGTGGACACCTCCGGAAGGTTATCGTCAAATGTCACCAGTCATAAATAAAGGACTTCCTAACAGAACAGTCATGAACAAATGGACAATTGTTACAACATCTCGCCCTTGGAAACTTGAGGTTTTACGACTAGAGTCCTCAGAGATTGATCATCAGATTGAACTGAAAGGAATTGATTCTAAATCTGCTGATGAACTGATAAAATCTACTGTTGATATTCTCAATACCAACCATGGACGTGACATGGATAGTAAGCAATTTTTAATTAAGTTAAACGAAAACGACCTGAAGCAGTTTCTCTACATTCCTGTGATATTAAAGCAGCTCATCGCTCTTTGGCATGAAGGGAAACCTCTGGGAACATCGCAATGTGACATATACAGTTCAATGATTGATCTAATGTTTGAGTTGGCAGAGAAACGACTGGCAGATACTCCGGGATTAAAACAACTGAAAGAAGAATGGTCTAAAAAGTCTAAAAAGTCAAACATACAACTTCCAAAATGTTTCGTATCTAAACCCGAATGTGAACAATATAAACACTTGCTATATTCCCTCAGCACACTGTCATTTAAAACATTATTTAGTGAGAATCCAGAATCATCTCTTGTATTTGAAAGTAAAGTAGCAGATATACATGGTTTGTCAGCTACAGAGATAGAAGTTAGCTTAAAGGCGGGACTATTGTCACAAAGTAAAATCAAAGGTTGCTCATCACAGATGAAAAGTTTATCATTCCTTCATAAAACCTTCCAAGAATTCCTAGCTTCTATGTTTGTATCAATGAGTTCTGGTACATCTGATGAATTTGTCAAAACCATATGCACCACATGTAACTCAAAAGAGAAGGTGTTCGAGATGGGAAACATATTTAAGTTTATAAGTGGAATGAGTCCTCAGACTGCGACCAAATTATCAGAACACATCTGTGTTGTGGCTTCTCATGTGGCTTCTCATGTGACTTCTCAATCACAATATACATTGGAACAGATACAAGACCTGGTGGTAGACTGTGTTAATGAAGGTTTAGACAATGGTTATATGGATATTAGGCTGAAGCAGGAATACATTAACTTTCCTTATGACCTTTATGGTGATAATATTACCTATAGTGGTGACAAGTATGCACGTGCACTGAAACACCTGATTGGCTCAAACCTTGGCAACATAAAGTCTTTAGACATGAAATATTACGATTGCACTCGAGAGAACCTGTTCATTGAGTCACTATTGCTGCTTACCTCAGTTGAAACAGTTTACTCTATGGACGTGGACACTGTTTTTCTTCTTTCTGGGATGGATAATTTAAGGAATACTTTGAATCATCTTACAATATTTGTTGATGATGAATGTATGAGTGATGAGGAGCCGGAAAAACAGCTCTCTATCATGCAACCTATTAACAACTTGAAAAGCCTACAGCTGTCACACAATATATATCCCAGTCTGGTTAAACGGTTGGTAGATGGTGCAGCACAATTAACAGACATACGTATAGGTGATGATGATGATGCATATTATAGTGTTGAGGAATATGATTATGATGACTATGATAGGGATAGTTATAGTCATAGTTATAGTGCTAATATGGATTTAGATTTATCTCGACATGAACAGTTACGTTATTTTATTGTTAAACTCATGATGAGTACTACTGTTACCGTAAGCAAGTTGAACACAACAAACCTCCTGCAATGTAAGATAGCCAACTGTGGTGACGCAGAAACATTATTGAAATGTCTCATTGGTGCACCAAAACTAGAAACATTATGGATTCATGCTAGTTACTGTGGTCAAGAGTCAGGAGAACAGTTATCTACCATGGAGCCGATGAACAACTTGAAAACCATCAAACTGATAGACATAGAATCACCGAGTCAGATTCAATGTTTGGTAGGTTGTGCAACACATATAACAGACCTGCATTTAGAGTATACTAGACAGTATAAGTCTTTTCGGAGTGATGAGAGTGATACTCCTCCTGTTAACATTGCTTTAGATTTATCACTCCATAAACAGCTACAACATATTATTTACAAAACTGAAACAAAGATAACACTTACTGTTGCCAAACTGAACACAGCAAACCTCCTGGAGTGTAATATAGAAAAGTGTCGTGACCCAACATCATTATTGAAATGTCTCAGTGGTGCACCAAAACTACAAACATTATGTGTTAATAATCATGGCTGTGATGATATTCCTAGGGAGGAGTCAGAAGAACAGTTACCTCCCATGGAGCCAATGAACAACTTGAAAACCATCAAACTGATAGACGTAGTATCACCGAGTCAGATTCAGTGTTTGGTACGTTGTGCACCACAAGTAACAGACCTACATCTACAGTATAATGAGTATGCTATACGTGTTAGAGCACGTTGCCAGATGTGGTTAGAGGTGATTCCATCTACCTCTGTCCAGAGGAACGCAACAAACCTCCTGGAGATAGACAATTGTCGTGACCCAGCATCATTATTGAAATGTCTCAGTTTTGCACCAAAACTAGAAACATTATGTATTAATAATAGTCGCTGTGTTTATAAACCTAGTGACGAGTCAGAAAAACAGTTATATATCCAGCCCATGAACAGCTTGAAAACTGTCAATCTGATAAACGTTAAATCACCGAGTCAGATTCAATGTTTGCTACGTTATGCAACACAAATAACAGAACTGCGTCTCCAGTATGGACAGTATGGATATGTTCGGAGTGATGAGAGTGATACTCCTCCTGTTAACATTGCTTTAGATTTATCACTCCATGAACAGCTACAACATCTTATTTTCATAAGCAAAACAAATATTACAGTTACTGTTGCCAAATTGAACACAACAAACCTCCTGGAGTGTAAGATAGACAAGTGTCGTGACCCAGCATCATTATTGAAATGGCTCAGTGGTGCACCAAAACTACAAACATTACGTATTGATAATAGTCGCTGTGATTATACATCTATTGAAAAGGCACCAATACTAGAAACATTACCTATTGATAATAGTGACTGTGATTATACATCTAGTGAAAAGTCAGACATAAAGTTATCTGTCATGGCTCCCATGAACAACTTAAAAACCATCATACTGATAGACATTGTATCACCGAGTCAGATTCAATATTTGTTAGGTTGCGCAACACAAATAACATACCTGCATCTAGAGTATAATAGACCGTATACGAATGTTGGGTGTCCTGAGAACATTGCTTTCGATTTACTCCATTGGGAGCTACAACCTCTTATTTTCAAAAGTGATAATAGACAGTATAGGAATGTTGGGAGTGATGGGAGTGCTACTCCTCCTGTTAACATTGCTTTAGATTTATCACACCAAGAACAGCTACGACGTCTTATTTTCAAAACTGAAACAAAGATAACATTTACTGTTGCCAAACTGAACACAGCAAACCTCTTGGAGTGTAATATAGAAAAGTGTCGTGACCCAGCATCATTATTGAAATGTCTCAGTGGTGCACCAAACCTACAAACATTACGTGTTGATAATCATGGCTGTGATGATATTCCTAGGGAGGAGTCAGAAGAACAGTTACCTCCCATGGAGCCCGTGAACAACTTGAAAACCATCAAACTGATAGACGTAGTATCATCGAGTCAGATTCAATGTTTGCTACGTTGTGCAACACAACTAACAGACTTGTGTCTAGAGTACAAGTCTGTTCGGAGTGATGAGAGTGATACTCCTCCTGTCAACATTGCTTTAGATTTATCACTCCATGAACAGCTACAACATCTTATTTTCAAAACTGAAACACAGATAACATTTACTGTTGCCAAACTGAACACAGCAAACCTCCTGGTGTGTAATATAGAAAAGTGTCGTGACCCAGCATCATTATTGAAATGTCTCAGTGGTGCACCAAAACTACAAACATTACGTGTTGATAATCATGGCTGTGATGATATTCCTAGGGAGGAGTCAGAAGAACAGTTACCTCCCATGGAGCCCGTGAACAACTTGAAAACCATCAAACTGATAGACATAGTATCACCGAGTCAGATTCAATGTTTGCTGGATTGTGCACCACAAGAAACGGACATAAAGATAGTGTATAATGAGTATGCTATACGTGTTGCAACAAATTGCCATGAGCAGCGACATCCAATGTTGAATATGTTCAGTACATTTACTGTTGCCAAGAGGGACACAACAAACCTCCTGGGGTGTGAGATAGACAATTGTCGTGACCCAGCGTCATTATTGAAATGTCTCAGTTTCGCACCAAAACTACAAACATTAAGTTTTAATAATAGTCGCTGTGACCTAGCGTCATTATTGAAATGTCTCAGTTTTGCAACAAAACTACAAAAATTACGTATTGATAATAGTCGCTGTGTTTATAAACCTAGTGACGAGTCAGAAAAACAGTTATATATCCAGCCCATGAACAACTTGAAAACCGTCTATCTGATAAACGTTGTATCACAGAGTCAGATTCAATGTTTGTTAGGTTGTGCAAAACAAATAACAGACCTGCGTCTAGAGTATAAGTCTGTTCGGAGTGATGAGAGTGATACTCCTCCTGTGGCTTCATCACACTATTGGAAGCTACAACGTCCTATTTACAAAAGTGATAATAGACAGTATAAGAATGTTGGGAGTGATGAGAGTGATACTCCTCCTGTTAACATTGTTTTAGATTTGTCACACAATGAACAGCTAAAACATCTTATTTTCAACAGTTATACAAAGATTACAGTTACTATTGCGAAGTTGAATACGGCAAACATTCTTAAGTGCAAGATAGACAAGTGTTGTGACACAGCATCATTATTGAAATCTCTCAGTGGTGCACCAAAACTACAAACATTACGTATTGGTGATTATGAGGATGATTACTATGACGATGAACAGTTTTCTGACATGCTGCCCATTACAAACTTGGAAAAGATCAAACTGACCAGCCATACGAACAGTATATCACAACGTTTGATTCAATGGTTGGTAGGTAGTGCATCAAAACTGACACGCCTACATCTGGAGCATGAAGGAACAAATAAAAGAACATCGATTCCATATTTAGATTTGTCACATAATGAAAAGCTACGCGAGCTTACTATTAGACGCGTGTGTATTGCAGCTGTCCAGTTGAATACAACAAACCTCTGGAAGTGTGAGATAACAGGGTGTGTCTGCACATTAACATCCGTATTGAAAAGCCTCAGTGGAGCATCAGAACTAATTAAATTAAGACTTATAGGCAGTGGTGCAGCTACGTGTGATTGCAATAAGAACCCACAGATAAGTGACGCACTGTCAGCATGTCTACAACCCCTAGTGAAGGTGTGGAGTATTACACTAGATTTTATTATTGCAAAACAAGTACAGTTATTATTTCCAGAGATGAAGAAACTTGAATATGTATATATTACGGAGTGTACAATGACAAGTGAAGAATTTCGCAGTTTTGTGGACAGTATAGGACATACACAGCACCCTGTGGTGTTTGAGCTTGGAGATATAAGAATCATATCAGGAGAGGACACTGCCACAACACTGGAATATATGAAATCGTGTCCAAGGTTTAATGTGTTCCGTAGTAGGAAAGATGAAAACAAGTATACGATTATGTTCAGCACATAAATAGGGAAGAGATAATGCAGTGTGTAACAAATCATAATAAATCTTTACTCGATTCAGAAAAGTATGGTTGGAAAGAAAACTATTGCTATTTCCTGGAATTCTACCCAGTGACTTCTGAGATCACAGCCTCATAATAGGGGAGAGATAATGCAGTGTTGAACAAAGCGAAATCAGTGTGTGTTACTAATACAAACAATAACGCAGATGTTCCGTTGATGACAGCACAATTCCTACTACAATTGTCAACACTAGTTAATAATATTTTGTGAACAGTATAGGACGTACACACCGCCTTTTGAATTAAATAGTAGTATGTCAGCGATGGTTAACGATGTAAAGGGCTTGTTATATAACACTGTTGTTTGTGTTCCTTTAAAATTAATTTGTTTTATAATTAGGCCTCCCCTCATAATTACATGGGAAGACATTATTATAAAAAAAAAAATAGATACTCAAACAACAATTGTAACGGGCAACTCAGATTTCACGTGATTATATATTGTTTTCCTCCATGCTATGGTGATTTGTAATGTAATAACGCATCATTTAACAGAAATCAGAATCATTAAATAGAAAATGTGTAAAATTAGGTCATCTGTATTTAAAGGGATACACGGCAATCTTGAACTAGTTAGCACCCCATTTATTAATCCAGTATCATTTTGAATTAAATCTGCTTGCATATACATTGTTATTAAATCTAATTTGGAGTTTACAAATTAATTAATAATTATACCTTAAAGGGACTTGCCTCCAGAATGAATTGGTCCAAAATGAATCGTTCTTTAATTATTCAGAAATTATATTGTTAAATAGAAGAGGTAACTCAAAAAATATTAACTGGCCATATTAACACCAAAATCTTTATTAAAGTAACATTGACTGAAACACGCGTAAACAAACAATATACCTTCAAATATCTCAAAACTACAATTCAGATGCATTCAGTACGCCATCATTTTGTATCAATTATTATTATTTGATTGAATAAATAATCTGAACGATATTTGGCAGAACATATTTTTCAACATGCCAAACACATGAACGTTATTTGGCAGAACATATTTTTTTTGGCAGAACATATTTTTTCAACATGCCTAACACATAGTCAAAGTCTGGACAATGGCAGGCCTCTTTAACATTAAATAATCAACATTTAGTAATATGCAAAACAAGAAAAGATTTGAACTGTTCATTTAACTATAACTATAATTAACTAAATATAATTAATGATTTGCAAATATGCAAGATACATGTATATAGAAAAACAATTTGATGACAAGTGTTTTAACAAAGTAAGATTGTTGTGTGTCCCTTTAATAAATGGTTTGTTTGCTGTTTCCCTACCCAGGATTTCATGGGTGAGTAGGTTTACCTTTCTGAAGACAGATAATATGATATTAAAGAACAAATATTCTACAGATACTAGCACTAAAAATGTTTGATCTAGAATTGCTGAAAAAAGTTTTGGCAACAACCCCTCTAGTTAGTGGATAGGAAGGGAACCAGCAAAGCAACAGCCCTTCTAGATAGTGGGTAGGTAGGTAACCAGCAAAGCAACAACCCGTCTTGTTAGTGGGTAGGTAGGGAACCAAAAAAGCAACAACCCTTCTAGTTAGTGGGTAGGTAGGGAACCAGCAAAGCAACAACCATTCTAGCTAGTGGGTAGGTAGGGAACCAGCAAAGCAACAACCCTTCTAGCTAGTGGGTAGGTAGGGAACCAGCAAAGCAATAATTTGTTATGATCGGCCTTACAGTGAACATTATTGGTTAAAGGGACACACGGCAATCTTGATTTGTTTAAAACTCACGGCCTTACATTATTGGTTAAAGGGACACACGGCAATCACGGCGTCCCGCTAGTTTTTTCTGGATAACCTACATGTGTTCAGTCATGAATATTAATTATAAGAATAGTAATAAGCAAATTGTATTTGCATATTATTTAATTTTGATACAATTCAAGTTTGCCGTGTGTCCCTTTACATTCGACAGGGTGGCCACAGACTCTGGAAAACAGGGAAAACAGGGAAAACAGGGAAAAGGGTGAAAAAAAATTCCCTGCAGGGAAAAATGAGGGAATTTGAAAATTTGCAAAAAATCAGGGAATTTTACAAAGATTGGAGAGAACAAATCTTGGCTACTGGTAGCTTCTCTTCCTGACTTTATTAAAAAGCTGTATTTCTTCAAACTGTTAGCAATATATTAATTAAGCAATTTAAAACCTGTAAAACTCCAAAGATATGAGAAAAGAATGTGTTTGGCTTAATGGTGGTGAAGGTATGGCTATAAGGGGCGGTTGGAGGCCATACGTATACAGCTGTATTTGAGCTATATACTCCGTGAAAAGATCAGGGAAAATCACCTTTCAGTCAGGGAAAAATCGGGGAATTATCAGGGAATTTCATTTTTGGATTTCTGTGGCCACCCTGATTCGAGTATATGTATAGTGTAACCATATACTTAAAGTAGCTGTCCCGCCTACGACAGCCAAAGTTTACTATATGTGTACACCATTTTTTATGTTGGCGACAAAATATAAACACTTTAAGCCAGCCAGACCAAACCCCAAAACTGGATTGTCGAATTAAGACTTATCTCATAATTCATTTTACGCATATTCAGTCACAGGTATTTTAAGACCCGGTGAAAAAATCTATACTTGTAATCGGCACATACATTATTATATGATGTGAACACCTGGATAGGGGTTGGATAAATTATTTTGTAGTGTAATTTTGTCATTGACTGGATATATGTAAAGTATTCCCACGTCAAGTCTAACACAGTATTAAGTGTTGTAATATGTCAACGACTGCCAATATTTAGAATTGTTTTTGGTAAATGTGAGAAAAGTGTGTGATTATGATCTGAAGAAGGTCAGTTGTCACAAAATGACAATGTAAGACACTTCTCAGACTGTTAAAGCGACACAGTCAGTATCGACAGTAAAATCAGTATTCCGATTTATTAATCCAGTATCAGTTTCACTTTAAACCTTCTACATACAATTTGATAACATTTTGAGTTTAAATTTTTCAGCGTGACCCTACCAAATGTTTAAATATAATATTGGTGAGGTATTATCAACAGTTAGTAATATGTAAAAACAGTATGTTATGAACTATTCCTGTAAGTAATATTAATGATTACAAATGATGTAGAACGGGATGCTGCAAGTTTTACACAAATCAAGATTGCCGTGTGTCCCTTTAAAAATGTTAAACTATGCATACGTTTTCCATTAAAGGGGCACTCGACAATCTTGATTTTAAAAAACAACTCGTGTCATCCCATTAGTTTATCTACGTATCAAACTTAGCATTTGTTCAATCATTAATATTAATTACCAGGGGCGTGCCTGGGCATACGTGCGTACAGGCTATTAAAGAAGCTATCAAATAAAAAGGGCTAAAAATGCGAAAAATGTAATAAAAACTGAAGGTATAGTGGGGTTAGGCACATTTGTGAATCCAAAACTCGATGGTGCGTATACCTAAATTAGCCCCAGGAACGCCCCTGATTACAAGAATAGTATAAAGCAAATAATGTTTGCATATTATTAACTGTTGGTTCAATTGTACCATTAATACATTAAAACCTATAGTAGAATAAAAAGAAAAAATGGAAAAACTAAAAAATTTAGTATTGCTATGTGTCCCTTTAAAACTGAATTTTGTGTCGGAGATTTGTATTGGATAAAGTATACATATGTTTTCTATTAAAGGGACACACAGCAATCTTACTCTTTTTTTAAAAAACTCCTGGCATCCCGCTATTTTCTGTACAAACTTGCATTTGTTCAGTCTTTAATATTAATTATAAGAATAGTATAAAGGAACTTATGTTTGTATATTATTAACTGTTGACAATGTTGCACCAAAAATATTTACACCTCTGGTAGAATAAGACGGAAAAATGAAGTCAACATTTTAATTACATGCAATCAGGTTTAAATTAAAAATTGTGCCTGATAAATAAGTCGAATCACAAATTTCAATACTTGATCAACACTTCAAGATTGCCATGTGTCCCTTTAAAGTGTCTCTGTTTTGGATGACCTTCCAGAATGAATACATTGTGTTATGTAGTCCACCAAAACAGTCTTAAGCAAACAGAGAATGACGTTTTCGGTAAGCCCCGTGTGGTTCTGGGGGCCCCGTTTGTTCCGGGGCAAAGAATAGGGCCACTGCAGATCCCGTTGGAGGGGGAGGCAGAGGGGTAGAAAACTCCAACCCCCCCACATTCATGTTCATTTCGTCATTTTTTGTTTATGCTCATTAAAGGTCTTCATCCGGACCCCTGTATTGTTTCAGTTGCCATCTAGAGCAGTGGCAGAAATACAATAAACTTGGCTCCAGCGTAAATGGAGTGTCTACAATAGAATTTGCAGCAACTCTGTGTTGGTGCGCCGTAAAGCCCCTATTAAATAAAACTGTTTGGGTAAAATTAATCTGACCACTGTCTATACATTTTCTTCTTGGAAAACATCGTCTGAACCTAACATATCTGTATTATATGGGAGGTAACTCTCGCATCTTGTGTCCGTGTTGATGAGCTCAAATGTAAAAAGGGAATTAAAGGGACACTCGGCAGTCTTGAAGTATTTATCAAGCATTAACATTACACCTCCATGTATATGTAAAAGGGAATTAAAGGGACACATGACAGTCTTGAAGTATTATACAGCCAGTCTTGAAGTATTATACAGCATTAACATTACACCTCCATGTATATGTAAAAGGGAATTTAAAGGTACACATGACAGTCTTGAAATATTTATCAAGCATTAACATTACACCTCCATGTATATGTAAAGGGAATTAAAGGGACACATGACAGTCTTGAAATATTTATCAAGAATTAACATTACACTTCCATGTATATGTAAAAGGGAATTAAAGGGACACATGGCAGTCTTGAA
Organism: Cyrtodaria siliqua; assembly: GCA_037043455.1. Lineage (NCBI taxonomy): Eukaryota > Metazoa > Mollusca > Bivalvia > Adapedonta > Hiatellidae > Cyrtodaria > Cyrtodaria siliqua. Next base: position 118,117 of record JAWPHD010000976.1, read on the forward strand.
GTATTTATCACGCATTAACATTACACCTCCATGTATATGTAAAAGGGAATTAAAGGGAGACATGGCAGTCTTGAAGTATTAATCATGCATTAACATTACACCTCCATGTATATGTAAAAGGGAATTAAAGGGAGACATGGCAGTCTTGAAGTATTAATCATGCATTAACATTACACCTCCATGTATATGTAAAAGGGAATTAAAGGGAGACATGGCAGTCTTGAAGTATTAATCATGCATTAACATTACACCTCCATGTATATGTAAAAGGTAATTAAAGGGACACATGGCAGTCTTGAAGTATTTATCAAGCATTAACATTACACCTCCATGTATATGTAAAAGGGAATTAAAGGGAGACATGGCAGTCTTGAAGTATTAATCATGCATTAACATTACACCTCCATGTATATGTAAAAGGGAATAAAAGGGACACATGGCCGTCTTGAAGTATTTATCAAGCATTAACATTACACCTCCATGTATATGTAAAAGGGAATTAAGGGACACATGGCAGTCTTGAAGTATTTATCCAGCATTAACATTACACCTCCATGTATATGTAAAAGGGAATTAAAGGGAGACATGGCAGTCTTGAAGTATTAATCATGCATTAACATTACACCTCCATGTATATGTAAAAGGGAATTAAAGGGAGACATGGCAGTCTTGAAGTATTAATCATGCATTAACATTACACCTCCATGTATATGTAAAAGGGAATTAAAGGGAGACATGGCAGTCTTGAAGTATTAATCATGCATTAACATTACACCTCCATGTATATGTAAAAGGGAATTAAAGGGAGACATGGCAGTCTTGAAGTATTAATCATGCATTAACATTACACCTCCATGTATATGTAAAAGGGAATTAAAGGGAGACATGGCAGTCTTGAAGTATTAATCATGCATTAACATTACACCTCCATGTATATGTAAAAGGGAATAAAAGGGACACACGGCAGTCTTAAAGTATTAATCATGCATTAACATTACACCTCCATGTATATGTAAAAGGGAATAAAAGGGACAGACACATGGCAGTCTTGAAGTATTTATCATGCATTAACATTACACCTCCATGTATATGTAAAAGGGAATAAAAGGGACAGACACATGGCAGTCTTGAAGTATTAATCATGCATTAACATTACACCTCCATGTATATGTAAAAGGGAATAAAAGGGACAGACACATGGCAGTCTTGAAGTATTTATCATGCATTAACATTACACCTCCATGTATATGTAAAAGGGAATAAAAGGGACAGACACATGGCAGTCTTGAAGTATTAATCATGCATTAACATTACACCTCCATGTATATGTAAAAGGGAATAAAAGGGACAGACACATGGCAGTCTTGAAGTATTAATCAAGCATTAACATTACACCTCCATGTATATGTGGGGCGTCCGTGGCCGAGTGGTTAACGTCTCTGACTTGAAATCACTTGCCCCTCACCGCTGCAGGTTCGATCCCTCAAGGGCCTAGGAATCTTTATGTGAGGAAGCTATCCAGCTGGCTTGCGGAACGTCGGTGGTTCTACCCAGGTGCCTGCCCGTGCACGCAAATTGCCCGGAGGGGCTCCTGGGGTCTTCCTCCACCGATGGAAGCTGGAAAGTCGCCATATGAACTTAGCTGTTGGTGTGACTATAAAATCCAATTCAATTCAATTCCATGTGTATGTAAAAGTGAATTAAAGGGACACACGGCAGTCTTGAAGCATTTATCAAACATTAACATTACACCTCCATGTATATGTAAAAGGGAATTAAAGGGGCACATGGCAGTCTTGAAGCATTTATCAAACATAAACATTACACCTCCATGTGTATGTAAAAGGGAATTAAAGGGACACACGGCAGTCTTGAAGTATTTATCAAGCATTAACATTACACCTCCATGTAAAAGGGAATTAAAGGGACACATGGCAGTCTTGAAGTATTTATCAAACATTAACATTACACCTCCATGTATATGTAAAAGGGAATTAAAGGGACACATGGCAGTCTTGAAGCATTTATCAAACATTAACATTACACCTCCATGTATATGTAAAAGGGAATTAAAGGGACACAAGGCAATCTTGAAGTATTTATCAAGCATTAATTAACATTACACCTCCATGTACATGTAAAAGGGAATTAAAGGGACACATGGCAGTCTTGAAGTATTTATCAAGCATTTAACATTACACCATCATGTATATGTAAAAGGGAATTAAAGCGACACAAGGCAGTCTTGAAGCATTTATCAAACATTAACATTACACCTCCATGTATATGTAAAAGGGAATTAAAGGGACACATGGCAGTCTTGAAGTATTTATCAAGCATTTAACATTACACCATCATGTATATGTAAAAGGGAATTAAAGCGACACAAGGCAGTCTTGAAGCATTTATCAAACATTAACATTACACCTCCATGTATATGTAAAAGGGAATTAAAGGGACACACGACAGTCTTGAAGTATAATACAGCATTAACATTACACCTCCATGTATATGTAAAAGGGAATTAAAGGGACACATAGCAGTCTTGAAGTATTTATCAAGCATTAACATAACACCTCCATGTATATGTAAAAGGGAATTAAAGGTTAACATTACACCTCCATGTATATGTAAAAGGGAATTAAAGGGACACATGGCAGTCTTGAAGTATTTATCAAGCATTAACATTACACCTCCATGTATATGTAAAAGGAATTAAAGGGACACATGGCAGTCTTGAAGTATTATACAGCATTAACATTACACCTCCATGTATATGTAAAAGGGAATTAAAGGTTAACATTACACCTCCATGTATATGTAAAAGGGAATTAAAGGGACACATGGCAGTCTTGAAGTATTATACAGCATTAACATTACACCTCCATGTATATGTAAAAGGGAATTAAAGGGACACACGGCAGTCTTGAAATATTTATCAACATTAACATTACACCTCCATGTATATGTAAAAGGGTATTAAAGGGACACATGGCAGTCTTGAAGTATTTATCAAGCATTAACGATGTATTAATCCAGTATCATTTTGACTTCAATTTAAATCTGTTCCCATATAACAGGTTTTCAATTTTCTTTCTTTATTCTACCAGTATATAAATATATGATTGATGCATTATAACAAACAATTCAAAGTATGCATGAATAATCTCCTTGAACAATTCAGATATTTTGTAATAATGATTTGTAAATATGCAAGTAATGGGACGATGTGAGTTTAGCATATATGAAGATTGTAGTGTTAAAAATGAAAATCTTTTCCATGACTATGACTTGTATTAAATCACAGATAAAACAAATTTGATGCTTTGGAGAAACACTCCAACATATGTTTTGTTATTGATGCAAAATGATAGTGTACTTAAGGTTATTGTCTTTTATTTTTGAACCTGAAGTCATTATTACAAATAAATATTTTTTCTAAAATGTCTTGTATACTCTCCAAAAAAAAAAAAGTACAGTACCCCCTTTTTTGCTGGTATTTCCATAGGCCAATTTTTGAGGGCGTTGAACAGCGCTATAATTAAACAGTGTTTGATGTTTTTAAGCACACTTCACTGAGTACTAAATATTCTTATTTAAACAGTTCCAAAATTTGCTGAGCAAATACTCTTTTATGCTATGGAAACTTAAAGGGAGGTAATTTGATGATGTTTGATAATTAAAAGCTGCTACCTACACAATCGGTGTTGTGTTTTTCTGTAATTCTGTTCGAAAGCAACGTATAGAGTGTCTTGTCTTGGACAAATTGAGGCAATGTTTGTAGATTGTATTGTTTGGTAAATGCATGGTTTAAGAAAAGGGGGATAACACCCTTGTCTACTGAACTTTTCAAAAAAATATTTTGTTTGGACTATTGATGTTGGTGGATCTCATTTATCTATATACATCATATAATATTTCCTGTTTTGCTGTCTATATAATAAGGGAAAGAAAAAGGGGTACGTTTTATTTTTGCTCTATATATATACTCCTCAAAATAATTTAAGGACCATGTTTAGATTTGTGTAATTTTTAAAGTGCTGTAATTGAAAGATTTACTGTCTTTTGGCAATTTGTAGTTTAGTTGTATTTTTTTACAATTGTTACGTTACACACATGTATTAACTTTTCATATTCGTAACATTAAAGATTCAGTAACTAATACTGTTCTATTGTGTGGTCCTTAACTTATTTTGAGGAGTATATTACTCATGTATTTGGCAATTTACATATGTTGTAGTGTTCTTCCTTGATAAAGCACTTGTAATTTACATATGTTGTAGTGTTCTTCCTTGGTATAACACTTGTAATTTACATATGTTGTAGTGTTCTTCCTTGGTATAACACTTATAATTTACATATGTTGTAGTGTTCTTCCTTGGTATAACACTTGTAATTTACATATGTTGTAGTGTTATTCCTTGGTATAACACTTGTAATTTACATATGTTGTAGTGTTTTTCCTTGGTATAACACTTGTAATTTACATATGTTGTAGTATTCTTCCTTGGTATAACACTTGGAATTTACATATGTTGTAGTGTTCTTCCTTGGTATAACACTTGAAATTTACATATGTTGTAGTGTTATTCCTTGGTATAACACTTGTAATTTACATATGTTGTAGTGTTTTTCCTTGGTATAACACTTGTAATTTACATATGTTGTAGTATTCTTCCTTGGTATAACACTTGGAATTTACATATGTTGTAGTGTTCTTCCTTGGTATAACACTTGAAATTTACATATGTTGTAGTGTTCTTCCTTGGTATAACACTTGTAATTTACATATGTTGTAGTGTTCTTCCTTGGTATAACACTTGTAATTTACATATGTTGTAGGGTTCTTCCTTGATAAAACACTTGTAATTAATACAAAAATGAACATGTGTTCAGTCCAATATTGCTTAATTTCACAGACAGTTTGCTACTATGTATGAATTAAGGTATGATCTATATACACTATGTATGAATTAAGGTATGATCTATATACATAACTATGTATGAATTAAGGTATGATCTATATACATAACTATGTATGAATTAAGGTATGATCTATATACATAACTATGTATGAATTAAGGTATGATCTATATACATAACTATGTATGAATTAAGGTATGATCTATATACATAACTATGTATGAATTAAGGTATGATCTATATACATAACTATGAATGAATTAAGGTATGATCTATATACATAACTATGTATGAATTAAGGTACGATCTATATACATAACTATGCATGAATTAAGGTACAATCTATATACATAACTATGTATGAATTAAGGTACAATCTGTATACATAACTATGTATGATTTAAGGTACGATCTATATACATAACTATGTATGAATTAAGGTATGATCTATATACATAACCATACATTTGACACATTTGTGTAAATAATAAAAAAGTGAAGACAATTATTGAGTTTGTTTCATATGATCACCCTCAAAGAACACTTCTTTGTAAACAACTTGTTTTCTCTCTTGTCCTGTGCCAGGGGCTACGTTGGTCCAGTGGATAGCAATATAGATGCTGGAGCACGAGTTCGAGCCTCGTTGGTCCAGTGGATAGCAATATAGATGCTGAAGCACGAGTTCGCGCCTCGTTGGTCCAACGGACAGCAATATAGATGCTGGAGCATGGGTTCGAGCCTCGTTGGTCCAGTGGATAGCAATATAGATGCTGGAGCACGAGTTTGAGCCTTGTTGGTCCAGTGGATAGCAATATAAATGCTGGAGCACGGGTTCGAGCCTCGTTGGTCCAGTGGATAGCAATATAGATGCTGGAGCATGAGTTTGAGCCTTGTTGGTCCAGTGGATAGCAATATAGATGCTGGAGCACGAGTTCGAGCCTCGTTGGTCCAGTGGATAGCAATATAGATGCTGGAACACGAGTTTGGGCCTTGTTGGTCCAGTTGATAGCAATATAGACGCTGGAGCACGAGTTCGAGCCTCGTTGGTCCAGTGGATAGCAATATAGATGCCTACATAGGAAGTTTAGTATCACTGACCTACATACCAGCAAGTTCAGTACCACTTACCTATATAACAGCAAGTTCAGTACAAAACTTGCTGTTATATATTTCAGTGGTACAAATCTTGAACTGGTACTGAACTTGATGTTGTGAAGGACAATGATGCTGAACTTTCTGTTATTTAGGTAAGTGATATTGATCTTACTGTTCTGTAGGTCAGTGATACTGAACTGAATGTTATTTTGGGCAGTGGTACTGAACTTGCTGTCATGTAGGTCAGTGGTGTTACCGAACTTGCTGTTATGTAGGTCAGTGGTACTGAACTTCCTTTTATTCAGGTCAATGCTACTGAATTTCCTGTAATTTAGGTCAGTGTTACTACATATCTATCAGCAAGTTCAGTATCACTGCTTACATAAATATAACAGCATGTTTAGTTCCACTGACCCACTTAACAGCAAGTTCAGTATCAATGACATATATAACACCAGTGACCTACATAGCAAGTACGGTAATAGCAAGTAAAGTAACACTGACCTACATAGGAAGTTTAGTATTACTGACCTACATAACAGAAGTTCGGAAACACCACTGACCTATATAACAGCAAGTTCTTTGCCACTGACTTTCATAATAGCAAGTTCATTATCACTGACCTACATAACAGCAAGTTCAGTACCACTGACATACATGTAACAAGTTCACTGTCAATGACCTACATACCAGTTTGTCCAGTACCATTGACTTACATACCAGCAAGTTCAGTACCACTTACCTATATAACAGCAAGTTCAGTACAAAACTTGCTGTTATATATTTCAGTGGTACAAATCTTGAACTGGTACTGAACTTGATGTTGTGTAGGACAATGATGCTGAACTTGCTGTTATTTAGGTAAGTGACATTGATCTTACTGTTATGTAGGTCAGTGATACTGAACCGAATGTTATTTTGGGCAGTGGTACTGAACTTGCTGTTATGTAGGTCAGTGGTGTTACAGAACTTGCTGTTATGTAGGTCAGTGGTACTGAACTTGCTTTTATATAGGTCAGTGGCACTAAATTTCCTGTAATTTAGGTCAGTGTTACTACATATCTATCAGTAAGTTCAGTTGCACTGCTTACATAAATATAACAGCATGTTCAGTTCCACTGACCTATTAAACAGCAAGTTCGGTATCACTGACCTATACAACACCAAGTTCAGTACCACTGCCTTACATTCAGGTAAAAGGAAAGTCGGCACCAGTGACCTACATAACAGCAAGTTTACTGTCAGTGACCTAAGTAACATGAAATTCAGTATCAGCAAGTTCAATACCACAAACATTCATAACAGCAAGTTCAGTACCACTGACCTTCATAACAGCAATACCAGTATCACTAACCTATATAACAGCAAGTTCAGCATCATTTACCTAAATAACAGTAAGTTCAGTAACACTGCCCTACATACATGTAATGGCAAGTTCAGTACCACTGACCTACATAACAGCAAGTTCAGTATCACTGCCCTGCATACATGTAATAGCAAGAACAGTAACACTGACCTACATAATAACAAGTTCAGTATCACTGACCTAGATAACAGCAAGTTCATTAACACTGACTTACATAATATCCAGTTCAATATCACTTACCTACATAACAGCAAGTTCAGTACCGCTGATATACATGTAACAGCAAGTTCACTATCATTGACCTACATACCAGTAAGTCCAGTACCACTGAGTTACATACTACAAATTCCGTACCACTGACGTAAATAACAGCTAGTTCAGTACCACTGACCTATATAACAGGAAATTCAGTATCACTGACATACATAACAGCAAGTTCGGTACCACTAACTTGCTGTTATGTACGTTTGGTACAGAACTGGCACTGGTACACAGCATCATTGACCTAAATAACAGTCAGTTCAGTAAGATTGCTCTACATACATGTAACAGCAAGTTCAGTACCCACTGACCCACATAACAGCAAGTTCAGTACCACTGCCCTACATATATGTAACATGTACAAGTACAGTAACACTGACCAACATAGGAAGTTCAGTCTCAATGATCTACATAACATCAAGTTGAACTTGCTGTTATATAGGCAAGTGATACTGAGCTTGCTGGTATGTAAGTCATTGGTACTGGACAAACTGGTATTTAGGTCAGTGATACTTGCTGTTACACGTACGTAGGGTAGTGTTATTGAACTATTATTTAGATAAATGATGCTGAACTTGCTGTTATGTTGGTCAGTGATAATGAACTGAATATTTTTTTGGTCAGTGGTACTAAACTTGCCGTTACACGTATGTAGCTTACTGAAACCAAACTTGCTGTAATGTAGGTCAGTGGTACTGACTTTTTACTGTTATTTTGGTCAGTGGTATTACATATCTAACAGCAATTTCGGCACCAGTGACCTACATAACAGCAAGTTTACTATCACTGACCTAAGTAACAGGAAATTGAGTATCACTGACTTACATAACAGGAAGTTCATTACCACAAACATTCATAAAAGCAAGTTCAGTACAACTGACCTACATAACAGCAAGACCAATATCACTAACATACATAACAGCAAGTTCAGCATCACTGACCTAAATAACAGTAAGTTCAGTAACACTGCCCTACATACATGTAATGGCAATTTCAGTACAACTGACCTACATAACAGCAAGTTCAATACCACAGACCTACATAAAAGCAAGTTCATTACCACTGACCTACATAACAGCATGACCAGTATCACTAACACTAACCTACATAACAGCAAGTTCAGCATCGTTGACCTAAATAACAGTAAGTTCCGTATCACTGCTCTACATAAATGTAACAGCAAGTTCAGTTCCATTGACCTATGTAACAGCAGTTCTGTATCACTGACCTATATAACACGAAGTTCAGTACCACTGCCCTACATTCATCATGTAAAAGGAAGGTCAGTGTCACCGACTTACATAAATGTAACACCATGTTCAGTACCAGTGAACTACATAACAGCAAGGATAGTAGTTCTGACCTACATAACGGTAAGATTAATATCACTAACGTACAAAACAGCAATTGCAACAGAATTGACCTACATAACATAAATTTCAGTATCACTGCCCTACATACATGTAATAGCAAGTTCAGAAACACTGACTTACATAACAGTCTGTACAGTATCACTGACCTACATAAATATAAAAGCTAGTTCAGTACTACTGACCTACATAACAGTGGCACTAACCTACATAACAGCAAGTTCAGCAACATTGACCTACATAAAAGCAAGTTTAGTAACATCACTGACCCACATAATATCAAGTTCATTACCACTGACCTTCATAATATCAAGTTCATTACCACTGACCTACATGAGTGCAAGTTCAGTACCACTGACATACATGTAACAGCAAGTTCACTATCATTGACTTACATACCAGTAAGTATAAGGTACCACTGACTTACATACTAGCAAGTTCAATACCACTGACCTCTATAACAGCAAATTCAGTACCACTTACATACATAACAGAAAATTCAGTATCACTGGGCTACATAACAGCAAGTTCAGTACCACTAAATTACATAACAGCAAATTTAGTACCAAACTTGCTGTTATGTAGGTCAGTGATACAGAACTTGCACTAGCACATGTTCATAGCATCATTGAACTAAATAACAGTAAGTTCAGTAAGACTGCTCTACATACATGTAACATAAAGTTCAGGACCACTGATCTTCATAAAAGCAAGTTCGGTAACACCACTAACCTACATAACAGCAAGTTCAGTATCACTGTCGTACATACATGTTATAGCAAGTACATCAACACTGACCTACATAGGAAGTTCAGTATCACTGACCTAAATAACATCAATTTTCATAACACCACCGACCTATATAACAGCAAGTTCATTACCACTGACTTACATAATAGCAAGTTTATAATTACTGACCTACATAACAGCAAGTTCAGTACTACTGATATACATGTAAAGAGAAGTTCACTACCAATGGCCTACATACCAGTTTGTCCAGTATCACTTAGTTACATACCAGCAAGTTCAGTACCATTTACCTATATAACAGCATGTTCAATAACACTGACCTACATAAAAGGAAGTTCAGTTTCACTGACCTACATAACAGCAAGTTCAGTACCACCAACTTTCATAACAGCAAATTTAGTACCAAAGTTGCTGTTATATAGGTCAGTGGTACAGAACTGACCCTGGTACTGAACTTGTAGTACAATGATGCTGAACTTGATGTTATGTGGGTAAGTGATATTGATCTTACTGTTATGTAGGTCAGTGGTACTGATCTTGCTTTTATGTAACTTGTTCTTACATGTATGTAGGGCAGTCAATGAGCTTAATGTTCTTTAGGTAAATGATGTTGAACTTGCTGTTATGTAGGTTAGTGATACTGATCTTGCTTTTATGTAGGTCAGTGGTACTGAACTTGCTGTTACATTTACAGAACTTCCTGTTATGTAGGTCAGTGGTATTGATCTTCCTTTTATATAGGTCAGTGATGCTGACTTTCCTGTTATTTAGGTCAGTGGTACTACATATCTAACTTGCAGCAAGTTTAGAATCACTGCTCTAAATCAATTTAACAGCAAATTCAGTTCCACTGACCTATGTAACAGCAAGTTCAGTATCACTGACCTATATATCACGAAGTTCAGTACCACTGCCCTACATTCATGTAAACGGAAGGCCAGTGTCACTGACATACATACATGCAACACCAAGTTAAGTACCAGTGACCTACAAAACATCAAGGTTAGTACCACTGACTTACATAAGTAGTACAGTAGCACTAACCTACATAACAGCAAGTTCAGCATCACAGACCTATATAACAGTAAGTTCAGTACCACTTACCTACATAACAGCAAGACCAGTATCACTAACCTGCATAAAAGCAAGTTCAGCATCATTGACTTAAATAACAGTAAGTTCAGTAACACTGCCCTATATACATGTAATGGCAAGTTCAGTATCACTGACCTACATAACATCAAGTTAGGTAACACCACTGACCTACATAAAAGCAAGTTTGGTAATACCACTAACCTACATAATAGTAAGTTCAGTACCACTTACCAATCAGTTCAGTATCAATGGGCTACATCTAATAGCAAGTTCAGTACCACTTGCTGTTACATGTATGTTGGTTAGTTTTACTGAACTTGCTGTTATATAGGTCACTGGTACTGAATTTGCTGTAACAATTACATGTATGAAGCTCAGTGATACTGAACTTGCTGTTATGTAGGTAAGTAATACTGAACTTGGTGTTACATGTATGTAGGTCAGTGGTCCTGTAATTGCTGTTATGTAGGTCAGTGATGCTAAACTTCCTGTTTTGTAGGTCAATAATGCTGAACTTGCTGTTATGTAGGTTAGTTATTCTGATATTGTTGTTATGTAGGTCAGTGGTACTGAACTTTCTGTTACATGTATGTAGGTCAGTGATACTGAACTTGCTGTTATATGAATGTAGGTCAGTGACACTGTACTTGCTGTTAAGTAGGTCAGTGGTACTGAACTTGCTGTTACATGTATGCAAGTCAGTGAAACTGAACCTGCTGTTATGCAGGTCACTGGTTACCAAACTTGCTGTTATGTAGGTCAGTGCTAGTGAACATGATGTTATGTAGGCCAGTGGTACTGAACTTGCTATTACATATATGTAGGTCAATGAAAAACTGAACCTGCTGTTATGCAGGTAAGTGGTGTTACCGAACTTGCTTTTATGTAGGTCAGTGGTACTAAACTTGCTGTTATATAGGTCAGTGATACTGAACCAACAGAGTCATTGTATTTACAGAAGGAAATGTCAATAGGGAAACAAACACATGTCAAATGCATAATACTAAATACCATACAGTAATGCTATATCCAACATATAGTAATGCTATATCCAACATACAGTAATGTTATATCCAACATACAGTAATGCTATATCCAACCTACAGTAATGATCCATCCTACAGTAATGCTATATCTAACCTACAGTAATGCTATATCCAACATACAGTAAAGCTATATCCAACCTGCAGTAATGCTATATCCAACATACAGTAACGCTATATCCAACATACAGTTATACTATATCCAACCTACAGTAATCATTTTACGGAAGAATACGTAAACAAAGAACATCGAAAAGATATTCATGGCACTCAGAAATAAAGACAACACTCAGGAAATAGGCATAATTGTATTTTATTGTAAACTCAGTTAAACAAATTAAAACATGAATTAATATAAATCTACTGTAAATTCTTCATTTTACTAAATTCATGATTTCATTATCATACTGGGATGTTTTTTCTATACGAAACACAAACATTTTATAAAACATGGGAAGTGACTCTGAAAACATGCATTTTTTATGCTCCCGAGATCTTATTGAATCAAACTTTTAAAAACCCTTATTTTACAATACTCGTCTAGGGCAATAACTATTAACACACGCATCAAATCTGCTAATTGACGAACTCATCTGAGATCTGATTCATACAAACATTCAATTCCAACTTAGTACAAATCTGAAACCATTTACGATGCATTCACAATTTTGCTTAATTGTACAACTCGTTTGAGAAATTATTTAAACCTTCAATACAATTTGGTGAAAAGTCGAAACTGTTTGCTAAGTTATCGTGTTCACATGCAGAAATTCTGCTATTTGTCAATAGTCAAGGGCAGCAACTGTTGCACACAAACTTCTACTTTACTCATTGTCGCGCCTTATTGAAACAAAGCGTCACGCTAAGTTTGGTTAACATCTGAAATGAGTCACCGTGTTCACGCGCAGAAATTCTCCTATTTGTCAATAGTCAATTTCTTTTTTACTCATTGTCGCACTCGTCCTTATGGAAACATAGCTCCATGTCAAGTTTGGTGAAAATCCGAAATGAGTTTCATGTTGACAATTAGCGATTTAAGAACTAAAGTCTTGCAGTATTTTTCATATTTCCAATATAATGTCAAACGTCTGGAATATGATAATACTCAGTTTTACATTCTAGGAATGTTGAGACATGAATGACTTCTATATTGAAGGAAGTATGTATCACTATTGCAACAAGGTAGTATTATGTCAAGTCGATCAGAGTAGTCATATTCCACGCAAAGATATGGAATGAAAGGTCCGGAAAAATACAGAATTTGCATAGTAAATTTTATGTGATCTTAGGAGAAAGTAGATCAGTGGCGCAAATGTTGGTGAAAATATTTGTGGAAAATCAGTATATAACAAGAGATGTTTCTAAAACATATATGCCCGTCTTCAACGACCATGACACAAACATTCCTGGCAAGTTGCGAGTTTGTAATGCCAGCTGTTCTTGAGTTATCGCGAAGACAAGCAATTTTTAGTGCAAGTTTTGTTGCCATGGCAACCACATGTCATGCGAATCTACCCAGAAGAGGAGATGCACAAATACACCATGCCTCAAACATTCCTGCCAAGTTACGAGTTTGTAGTGCCGACTGTTCTTGAGTTATCACGAAGAAAAGCAATTTTTAGTGATTTTTAACAAGATTTGTTACAATGGCAACCATATTTCTTAAGCGAATCTACCCAAAATAGGAGGTGCACATCTACACCATTCCTTAAATATTCCTGCCAAGTTTTAAGTTTGTAGTGCCAGCTGTTCTTGAGTTTTCATGAAGAAAAGCATTTTTTAGTGATTTTTAACAAGTTTTGTTACCATGGCAACCATATTTCGTAAGCGAATCTTCCCAAAAGGGAGGTGCACAACTACACCATGACACAAACATTCCTGCCAAGTTTCAAGTTTGTAGTGACAGGTGTTCTTGAGTTATTGCGAAGACTAGCAATTTTTAGTTATTTTTTTTTTTTACATGTTTTGTTAAGACGAGCAATTTTTAGTGATTTTTTACAAGTTTTGTTACCAAGGCAACCACATTTCTTTTGCGAATCTATCCAAAAGCAAAGGTGCACAACTACACCATGACGCAAACATTCTTGCCAAGTTTCGTGTTTGTTGTTCCAGCTGTTCTTGAGTTATCACGAAGAAAAACATTTTTTAGTAATTTTTAACAAGTTTTGTTACCATGGCAACCATATTTCTTATGCGAATCTACCCAAAAGGGGAGGTGCACAACTACACCATGACAGTTGTAGTGCCAGGTGATCATGAGTTGTCGCTAAGACAAGCAATTTTTAGTGATTTTTTACAAGTTTTGTTACCAAGGCAACAACATTTCTTTATGCGAATCTACCCATAAGAGGAGGTGCACAACTGCACCATGACACAAATATTCTTGCCAAGTTTCAAGTTTGTAGTACCAGCTGTTCTTGAGTTATTGCAAAGACAAGCAATTTTTAGTTAATTTTTTTTTTTTACATGTTTTGTTACCATGGCAACCACATTTCTTATGCGAATTTACCCAAAAGGGGAGGTGCAAAACTACACCCCGACGCAAACATGCATGCCAAGTTTCAAGTTTGTAGTGCCAGGTGTTGTTGAGTTATCGCGAAGACAAGATTTCGGGACGGACAGACCGACATTTGCAAAGCAATATGCCCCCACTTCTTCTTTGAAGTGTGGCATAATTATGGGGTGCTCTAGCACTTCAATATCTAATTACAATAGGCTTTTATTGTAAAACTAGGTGTGGCTGGCGGCCAGCATGTTTAGCACGGCCTGCATGTCAAGCACGTAAAATGGATTAAATGATAAGTTGTGCCCTTAACTGGACGCAACCTATATATAGAGAAAGTAGGCCACGGCGACGAAAAAAATTGTTCAACATGTCAGGTTGATAAGACGAACAGAACATACTGATGCTGTTTAGTTAATATCCAACACATTAAAGATAAATACAACTTGTAATTCAGACGAACGCATGGACGAACATACTCAATCACACATACCTGCAATTACATCAAACACAAAAGTGATCAGCAAGTGAAGCTCTCCGTAAGTCAGGCTCGACAAAATATTAAATTATGAAGTGTGTACATGTACTTGTCTAGACTTGTGTGTGTTTTCACCAGATTATATGCATGTACAATTAATGCAACTGTCATAATGGCATTGCTAAAAAAAAAACTGTTACGTGTATTTAATGTTATCACTTATTATAAATGATCAATATGGATACGCAGATACAGAGATGTGTATGACAAAGGTTGTCTGATACTGTATGTTGATCTCTCGGTTATCATATGACTTGGCTTTCACCTTGATCTTATATAACTGTTGGTCCTCCAGGGGCTGTGGGGTAAACACCACACCTATACCATTCTCTAAACGAATCTGGAACGCGATTTTACGATCGTTCTCCAGGATTGTAAACACAGTTTTGGTGAGGACCTCGTTATTCTGGTTGTAGGCGATGAGACGGATGAGGTCCTGGTGAGACATTACACCACTGGGCAGGGCCAGGGTGCGGAACTCGATCACGTCCGCATACTTGGAAGATCCGGGACACGCGATCTCCGCATCAATGCACTCCAATACACAGTAGCTGTAAGAAATATTGCACTTCAAAATTAAGTCTCATAAAAAAACAAGAGCCAAGGGGGCCTGTGGATGCTCTACTGGTTAAAGATAACATTTATGTATAAGGGGCCATAATTCTGTCAAAATCATTCAACCGGAACATGGCGATGATACAAGCATCTAGGCATACTGATCATCCATGCCAAGTTTCGCTGAAATCCGGTCAGAGGTTCAGGAGAACTAGTCAGGACAAAGTTTGTGTATTAAAACCTTAAAAAGGCTATAACTGTGCCAAAAATCATTCTACCAGAACACAGCAATGACAGGCGCAACTAGGCTTGGTACTAATCATCCCCTCCAAGCTTTGTTGAAATCCGGCCAGGAGTTCAGAAGAGACTAGCCTGGACAAAGTTTGTGTATTAAAAGCTTTAAAGGGCCATAACTCGCCAAAAACAATTCAACCGGAATATGGCGATGATATGCACAACTAGGCTGATCATCCTTGTCAAGTTTCGTTGAAATCTGGCCAGGGGTTCAGGAGAACTAGCCTGGAAAATGTTTCTGTATCAAAAACCTTTAAAGGGCCATAACTCTGCCAAAAATCTGTCAACCGAAACGACGATAATATGCACAACTAGGCTCGGTATTGATCATCCCTGCAAAGTTTTGTTGAAATCCAACAAGGGGTTCAGGAGAACTAGTCCAAAGTGTATTAAAACCTTTAAAGGGCCATATCTCTGCCAAATTGATTCAACCAGAACACGGTGATCATAAGTACAACAAGGCTTAGTAATGATCATCCCTGCAAAAATTCCACTGAAATATAGCCAAATGAAGGCCCTTTCATTTTTACAAGGCAAAATGCAGCATTTTTAACTAAATCAAGGGCCATAACTTCATTGTTACTAATCCGATCGATTTGATTGTTTTTTGAACTTGACCAAGCTTACATTGATACCAATCTGGTAAAGTTTGGTAAAGATCGGATAAATAATGAAAGCCCTTTAACGAGGCAAAATGCAGCAATTTTAACTGAAACAATGGCCATAACAATGGCCGTTATACTGGTGTTACTGGCCCGATCTCGCTGCTTTTCAAAAGTGTCTGAGCTTTTGTTGACATCAACAATCTGGTAAAGTTTGGAAAAGATCAAATTATAGCATATTTCAGGAAATCAAGGGCCATTATCTGGTGTTAATGATCCGAACTGGCAGTTTTTCGAACTTGTCTGAGCTTTCATTGATATTAATAATCTGGTAAAGTTTGGTAAAGATCAGATGAAAAATGAACTCCCTATGTGTCTTGACTTTTATCTGTGTGTTGTTTTGTGATGTGATGATATGTCTACTTGCCACACTGGAATACCACGCCGTGAACTCTTCTTAATGAGGCAAAATATAGCATTTTTAACTAAATCAAGGGCATAACTCCCTTGTTACTGGTCCGATCTGGCTGGTTTTCGAACTTCCCGAGCTTTCATTGATACTAATAATCTGGGAAAGTATAGTAAAGATAGGGTGAAAAATGAAAGCCCTATCGTCTTTACGAGGCAAAAGTCAGCATTTTAAGTAAATCAAGGGCCATAACTCCAGTGTTACTGGTCAAATTTGGCTGGTTTTCGAACTTGTCCAAGCTTTCATTCATATTAGTAAACCGGTAAAGTTTGGTAAAGATCAAATGAAAAACAAATACCCTATTATCTTAACAAAGAAAATTTAGCATTTTTAACTAAATCAAGGGACATAACTCCGCTGTTACTGGTCCGATCTAGCTGGTGTTCTAACTTGTCTGAGCTTTCCTTGTTATTAACAATCTGGTAAAGTTTGGTAAAGATGGGATGAAAAATGAAGGCCCTATCATCTTAACAAGGTAATAGTTAACGGATGGACGGACGGACGGATGACAGACGACAGACAACTTGCCATCCTATAAGCTCTTCTGGCCTACGTCTAGTTGGGCTAAACGTATCTGGTTCATCTATAACCCTTTCTTTAACATTAATAACTAATACTTTCATAATGTAAAATGACCTCTGAGTTCTAACCCCTGACCTGACCTTTACCTTGGACAATTAGAAACCTGATATTGAGTTTTAAATATATAAATACTGCCTGACAGAGATCCAGTCTGCACGAAATGATAACAATTACAAACAATTGCATGTTGTTGCAAAAGTTATATAATAAACATGTAATAAATGAAAATAAATACAGCCAAAAACACTGCTTGTTGTTCAAGAATAAACTAATTCTGATTAAAATTTCAGTTTTATCAGCAATGAAATGGTAGCAATACATTCATTTAGACTAGCAAATGTAGAAAGTTGTGAATTGTCTAGTTATGACACCAACGGCAACAAATTAACATCATCAGCAGCAGTATCAGACGTGCTGGAAGTCAAATTAGTTTGGGATTCATGAGTTATTTGGAGCCAACAGAGTTAAAACATCAAATTTAACAAAGTTTCAATGTTTTCTTATATAACTTATGAAATAAGCAATCCTTTAACCAACGAGTTGCAGAGTAGAATAAAATGTGATGTTTTTAGTGCTTATACTACCTACTAAATTACCATGCAAACTCATATTTAAATCACAAATTATATAAAACTAGAATGGGACACGGATGCCCCCATGAATACAATCTGCGAAAAACATAAAACTTTACGAAAAGGGACGCAACTGCGGTAATTCAAGGTCGATTTTGTGCCGAATCATTATGCACATCATTACATTATAGGAAAGCATCCTGTAAAGTTTTTAAACAATCGGTTGCAAAATGTGGGAGGAGATACACGCACAAGATATTTTAACTTAAAAATTTGACAAAAAAAGGGCTATAACTCTGATTATTCATAGTCGATTTTGACACCGAAACAACATGCACGTCTTGACATCATATGTAAGCAATCTGTGAAGTTTCCAAACAATCGGTTGAAAATTGTGGGAGGAGATAGACACACAAACATTTTAGCCAAGGGACGGACTGACGGATATGAATAACGCTATATCCCCCCTCACCATTCAGTGGTGGGAGCTTAAAATAACATGCTACTGAGCTTTCTGTCTCACCATTCAGTGGTGGGGGCATAAAATAACGTGTTACTGAGCTTTCTGTCTCACCATTCAGTGGTGCGGGCATAAAATAACATGTTACTGGGCTTTCTGTCTCATCATTCAGTGGTGGGGGCATAAAATAACATGTTACTGGGCTTTCTGTTAACATTTTAACCATCCAACGCAACACTTACTTTGTAATTGGATCCCTCTGGTATCCACCCTCCGGGCAGGGTATATCTATGCATGTGAACTCTCCACGCGTGTTGAAGCACATTTTCTCCACTCCACACTGTATGTTTAGCTCCAAGCACTCATCTATATCTGTAGTAAAGGCCAGAAGGCTCATATTTCAATAGGAAATGTGTTCAGAAGTATACCACCTTTATGACCCTGACCTTAAAGAGACAGACTCTTATATTGGGTTCTGCACATTGTCTCAATAAAGTGAGTATTTGCGGCAATTTATTTCAAAATCCCTCCATGGATGTAGAGTTATGGAGCGAATATGGACATTGTAATGGATGGACAAACCGACTTCCCCACGGATGGTACTGTAATGTTCGGACCCATAAGGGATGGTCAACGGAACACCAGAGATATTATTTATACACTTTAATACCACAACAATCACTGACCCAATCCTACAGACTAATGCCTGCATTCAACATGTATAGCACACATTTACAATAGACCATTATGCTATTCACTGATGGTAGATATAGGAGAGCTGTACATATTAATTGACATTAGTTAGAACACTACAGGTACCTTAAATGGTTTTATTGTGTTTAAGATCAAAGGAATGACCACCTCTAAACTAATAGGCTTACGTGATTACGAAACAAATTGTATTGTATTTCTTGGTCACACCTCCTACCACTTAAGGTACTCAACGTGTGCTCGGATGGACATAAGCTTACCATCACATGTTGTTCCATCTTGGGAGAGTCTGTATCCCGGGGGACAGGAACATTCGTATGATCCTATTGTATTGGTACAGTTGTGTTGACATATACCAGGGTCATCTCTACACTCATTTATATCTGAAATATGCATGGCACATATGTACACATTCCCCAAGTGATACAATATTACTATGCTGGCATATAACGTGTCATCTCTGCTCATTTATGTCTGCAACGTTCACATCATGATATTAATACACCACAAATATGTAACACTTGGTATACACACAATACTTGGTATATACACAACACAATACTTGGTATATATACAATATGTGGTATATACACAATATTTGGTATATATACAATATAAAAACATGCACATGGTTAGTTCATATTTGTATTTCTAAATACAGAACTTTTGTATTTGTGCGTGTAACCAACTTTGAAATAATTTTTCCTAAATGTTTACCTCCAAATGGTTTTATAATGATCCGAATGGGTGTACAAGGTAAGAATATTATATCGGGCGTTATACGGTGCATGGCTATTTCAGTGGTTCATTGTTACCTATACACGTCTCCATGGACAGACTGTACACCAAGCCTGGTGGACAGGGGGCAGCACGTCTGTTTCTATGGTAACTGTTATATGTGTGTGTCTGTTCATTTGTGTGTTCTCTATTTGTGTCAATCACTCTTGCAGGTTCCAGGAATTCCAAACCTGGAACAGACAGACACAGACAGGTACGTAGGTTAGTGAGGTTACGAGTTATATCAATGAATGATTTGTGTCTCTTTAACCAATTATTATACTTACGCTATTAAATATTGTTTCTATTTCTATTCTATTTATATTAACATGGAACTTGCTCTCGTTTGTATTTGCTTGAATGTTGCACCAGTTTAATTATGTAAAAGAAATTTGTTTGGAAATATACCCATATAACTATGTAATATGGAACTACTTTTTTTCCCTTGATATGCATTTTTTACAGAGAGGATGAACCACAATCAAAACGTATATGATTCAATTACCAAAAGACTAATTAGCAATGACAAAAGTTCTGTATTTAGACATAAGAAAGCATCTAACCAGCACATGATTTACGATCTGCAAGACGGACCTGTCCCGGGGCACAGATACATTCGTAACCTCCGTGTGTGTTCTCACACTGGTACCCACATATCCCTGCCATCTCGCTACATTCATCTATATCTGACATAGGATAGTGAACAGTGATATTATCACATAATAATTGTGTACCAGTATTATACTGAGCAGGAATATTATCACATAATAATTGTGTACCAGTATGATATAGAACAGTGATATCATCACATAATAATTGTGTACCAGTATGATACTGAACAGGGATATTATCACATAATAATTGTGTATGATAGTGAACAGTGATATTATGACATAATAATTGTGTACCAGTGTGATACTGAACAGGAATATTATCACATAATAATTGTGTACCAGTATAATGAACAGAAATATTATTACATAATAACTGTATACCAGAATGATACTGAACAGTGATATTATCACATAATAATTGTGTACTAGTATGATACTGAACAGGGATATTATCACATAATAATTGTGTATGATAGTGAACAGTGATATTATCACATAATAATTGTGTACCAGTATGATAGTGAACAGTGATATCACATAATAATTGTGTACCAGTATGATACTGAGCAGGAATATTATCACATAATAAGTGTGTACCAGTATGATACTGAACAGTGATATTATCACATAATAATTGTGTACCAGTATGATACTGAACAGGGATATTATCACATAATAATTGTGTACCAGTGTGATACTGAACAGTGATATTATCACATAATAATTGTGTACTAGTATGATACTGAACATGGATATTATCACATAATAATTGTGTAAGATAGTGAACAGTGATATTATCACATAATAAGTGTGTACCAGTATGATACTGAGCAGGAATATTATCACATAATAATTGTGTACCAGTATGATACTGAACAGTGATATTATCACATAATAATTGTGTACCAGTATGATACTGAACAGTGATATTATTACATAATAATTGTGTACCAGTATTATACTGAACAGGGATATTATCACATAATAATTGTGTACCAGTATGATACTGAACAGTGATATTATCACATAATAATTGTGTACCAGTATGATACTGAACAGGGATATTATCACATAATAATTGTGTATGATAGTGAAAAGTGATATTATCACATAATTAATTGTGTACCAGTATGATACTGAACGGGAATATTATCACATAATAATTGTGTATGATAGTGAACAGTGATATTATCACATAATAATTGTGTACCAGTGTGATACTGAACAGGAATATTATCACATAATAATTGTGTATCAGTATAATGAACAGGAATATTATCACATAATAACTGTATACCAGTATGATACTGATCAGTGATATTATCACATAATAATTGTGTACTAGTATGATATTGAACAGTGATATTATCACATAATAATTGTGTACCAGTATGATACTGAGCAGGAATATTATCACATAATAATTGTGTACCAGTAAGATACTGAACAGTGATATTATCACATAATAATTGTGTACCAGTAAGATACTGAACAGGAATATTATCACATAATAATTGTGTACCAGTATAATGAACAGGAATCTTATCACATAATAACTGTATACCAGTATGATACTGAACAGTGATATTATCACATAACAATTGTGTACTAGTATGATACTGAACAGGGATATTATCACATAATAATTGTGTATGATAGTGAACAGTGATATTATCACATAATAATTGTGTACCAGTATGATACTGAAAAGGAATATTATCACATAATAATTGTGTACCAGTATAATGAACAGGAATATTATTACATAATAACTGTATACCAGTATGATACTGAACAGTGATATTATCACATAACACTTGTTTACTAGTACGATACTGAACAGGGATATTATCCCATAATAATTGTGTATGATAGTGAACAGTGATATTATGACATAATAATTGTGTACCAGTGTGATACTGAACAAGAATATTATCACATAATAATTGTGTACCAGTATAATGAACAGGAATATTATTACATAATAACTGTATACCAGAATGATACTGAACAGTGATATTATCACATAATAATTGTGTACTAGTATGATACTGAACAGGGATATTATCACATAATAATTGTGTATGATAGTGAACAGTGATATTATCACATAATAATTGTGTACCAGTATGATAGTGAACAGTGATATCACATAATAATTGTGTACCAGTATGATACTGAGCAGGAATATTATCACATAATAAGTGTGTACCAGTATGATACTGAACAGTGATATTATAACATAATAATTGTGTACCAGTATGATACTGAACAGGGATATTATCACATAATAATTGTGTACCAGTGTGATACTGAACAGTGATATTATCACATAATAATTGTGTACTAGTATGATACTGAACATGGATATTATCACATAATAATTGTGTAAGATAGTGAACAGTGATATTATCACATAATAAGTGTGTACCAGTATGATACTGAGCAGGAATATTATCACATAATAATTGTGTACCAGTATGATACTGAACAGTGATATTATCACATAATAATTGTGTACCAGTATGATACTGAACAGTGATATTATCACATAATAATTGTGTACCAGTATTATACTGAACAGGGATATTATCACATAATAATTGTGTACCAGTATGATACTGAACAGTGATATTATCACATAATAATTGTGTACCAGTATGATACTGAACAGGGATATTATCACATAATAATTGTGTATGATAGTGAAAAGTGATATTATCACATAATTAATTGTGTACCAGTATGTTACTGAACGGGAATATTATCACATAATAATTGTGTATGATAGTGAACAGTGATATTATCACATAATAATTGTGTACCAGTGTGATACTGAACAGGAATATTATCACATAATAATTGTGTATCAGTATAATGAACAGGAATATTATCACATAATAACTGTATACCAGTATGATACTGATCAGTGATATTATCACATAATAATTGTGTACTAGTTTGATATTGAACAGTGATATTATCACATAATAATTGTGTACCAGTATGATACTGAGCAGGAATATTATCACATAATTAGTGTGTACCAGTATGATACTGAACAGTGATATTATAACATAATAATTGTGTACCAGTATGATACTGAACAGGGATATTATCACATAATAATTGTGTACCAGTGTGATACTGAACAGTGATATTATCACATAATAATTGTGTACTAGTATGATACTGAACATGGATATTATCACATAATAATTGTGTAAGATAGTGAACAGTGATATTATCACATAATAAGTGTGTACCAGTATGATACTGAGCAGGAATATTATCACATAATAATTGTGTACCAGTATGATACTGAACAGTGATATTATCACATAATAATTGTGTACCAGTATGATACTGAACAGTGATATTATCACATAATAATTGTGTACCAGTATTATACTGAACAGGGATATTATCACATAATAATTGTGTACCAGTATGATACTGAACAGTGATATTATCACATAATAATTGTGTACCAGTATGATACTGAACAGGGATATTATCACATAATAATTGTGTATGATAGTGAAAAGTGATATTATCACATAATTAATTGTGTACCAGTATGTTACTGAACGGGAATATTATCACATAATAATTGTGTATGATAGTGAACAGTGATATTATCACATAATAATTGTGTACCAGTGTGATACTGAACAGGAATATTATCACATAATAATTGTGTATCAGTATAATGAACAGGAATATTATCACATAATAACTGTATACCAGTATGATACTGATCAGTGATATTATCACATAATAATTGTGTACTAGTTTGATATTGAACAGTGATATTATCACATAATAATTGTGTACCAGTATGATACTGAGCAGGAATATTATCACATAATAATTGTGTACCAGTAAGATACTGAACAGTGATATTATCACATAATAATTGTGTACCAGTAAGATACTGAACAGGAATATTATCACATAATAATTGTGTACCAGTATAATGAACAGGAATCTTATCACATAATAACTGTATACCAGTATGATACTGAACAGTGATATTATCACATAACAATTGTGTACTAGTATGATACTGAACAGGGATATTATCACATAATAATTGTGTATGATAGTGAACAGTGATATTATCACATAATAATTGTGTACCAGTATGATACTGAACAGGAATATTATCACATAATAATTGTGTACCAGTATAATGAACAGGAATATTATTACATAATAACTGTATACCAGTATGATACTGAACAGTGATATTATCACATAATAATTGTTTACTATTACGATACTGAACAGGGATATTATCCCATAATAATTGTGTATGATAGTGAACAGTGATATTATTACATAATAATTGTGTACCAGTATGATACTGAGCAGGAATTTTATCACATAATAATTGTGTACCAGTATAATGAACAGGAATCTTATCACATAATAACTGTATACCAGTATGATACTGAACAGTGATATTATCACATAATAACTGTGTACCAGTATGATACTGAATGGGGATATTATCACATAATAATTGTGTATGATAGTGAACTGTGATATCATCACATAATAATTGTGTACCAGTATGATACTGAACGGGAATATTATCACATAATAATTGTGTATGATAGTGAACAGTGATATTATCACATAATAATTGTGTACCAGTGTG
Organism: Cyrtodaria siliqua; assembly: GCA_037043455.1. Classification (NCBI taxonomy): domain Eukaryota; kingdom Metazoa; phylum Mollusca; class Bivalvia; order Adapedonta; family Hiatellidae; genus Cyrtodaria; species Cyrtodaria siliqua. The sequence goes on from JAWPHD010000976.1 coordinate 143,363, forward strand.
ATACTAAACAGGAATATTATCACATAATAATTGTGTATCAGTATAATGAACAGGAATATTATCACATAATAACTGTATACCAGTATGATACTGATCAGTGATATTATCACATAATAATTGTGTACTAGTATGATATTGAACAGTGATATTATCACATAATAATTGTGTACCAGTATGATACTGAGCAGAAATATTATCACATAATAATTGTGTACCAGTAAGATACTGAACAGTGATATTATCACATAATAATTGTGTACAGTAAGATACTGAACAGGAATATTATCACATAATAATTGTGTACCAGTTTAATGAACAGGAATCTTATCACATAATAACTGTATACCAGTATGATACTGAACAGTGATATTATCACATAATAACTGTGTACTAGTATGATACTGAACAGGGATATTATCCCATATTAATTGTGTATGATAGTGAACAGTGATATTATCACATAATAATTGTGTACCAATATGATACTGAGCAGGAATATTATCACATAATAATTGTGTACCAGTATGATACTGAACAGTGATATTATCACATAATAATTGTGTACCAGTATGATACTGAACAGGGATATTATCACATAATAATTGTGTATGGGAGTGAAAAGTGATATTATCACATAATAATTGTGTACCAGTATGCTACTGAACAGGAATATTATCACATAATAATTGTGTACCAGTATGATACTGAACAGAGATATTATCACATAATAATTGTGTACCAGTATGATACTGAACAGTGATATTATCACATAATAATTGTGTACCAGTATAATACTGAACAGGAATATTATCACATAATAATTGTGTACCGGTATGATACTGAACAGTGATATTATCACATAATAATTGTGACAGGGAGACAAACAAGGATGAAGACAGCCAGACAGACAGACAAGGATGACAGACAGTTACCTAGACATGGTGTGCCAGGGCCAGATGACCTATATCCTCTAGGACAGATACATCTGTAGCCAGGGTCAGTGTTCACACATTGCTGGTTATAATAGCACCTGTGTTGTCCTGTTGTGCACTCATCTATATCTTAAGTGAAATAACACAAACATATAAAACTGCAGACCCAATTTGAATAACAATAAATAAATGTAATACAGCGAGATGGGTTGACAGGGATAGAAAAAACTCAATTGAGTATCGTCTCAAAATTGGCATCTTCAACATGGCACGTCTGGTGAGCAAAACTCGATGAACTTTTCAAAGGTCTTATGAATATTTCATGCTCAGACGACAGTTTTTCAGTAAGCACCTTCTCCTAACTTATTCTTAGTAAGCTCCTCCTCACAACTTATTCTCAGCAAGCTCCTCTTTCTAACTGTTTACAAGTAAGCTCCTCCTCCCAACATATTCTTAGTAAGCTCCTCCTCCCTCCAAACCTATTCTTAGTAAGCTCCTCCCAACTTATTCCTAGAAAGCTTTTCTCTTAACTTATCTTTAGTTAGCTCCTCCTCTCAACTTATTCTTAGCAAGCTCCTATTCCCAACTAATTCTATTCTTAGTAAGCTCCTCCTTCCTCCAAACCTTGCCTTAGTAAGCTCATCTACCCAGCTTATTCCTAGAAAGCTCTTCTACTTACTTATTATTAGTAAGACCCTCCTCCCTCCAAAACTATTCTTATTAAGCTCCTCCTGCCAATTTATTATAGAAAGCTCTTCTCCTAACTTATTCTAAGTAAGCTCCTCCTTCCAACTTATTCTTAGAAGGCTCCTACTTCCTTATTCGTAGTAATCTCTTCCTCCCACCAAACATATTCTTAGTAAGCTCCTCCTCCTAACTTTTTCTTAGTAATCTCCTCAACTTATTCTTAATAATCTCCTCCCTCCAAACTTATTTTAAGTTATCGCCGCCTCTTTACTTCATTTATTTAGGGCTGTTCCAGAAATGATGACATCCCACCTGCAGATGGCAAACACTTATTTTCTACATGGGTTGCCGTATTTTTAAACAATTGATATACACGGGTGGCTGTGTTCATATTATATTGAATTACATGGGTGGCTGTTCAAAATATATTGAATTACATGGGTGGCTGTTCAAAAAACTAAAAGGTAGGTGGGTGTCAATGACCTAACTGTTGGTATATAGGTGTCACGGTGTCAACAAAAGTTTGTATATGGGTCTAAAAAAGCCAATTCATGAAAAATTAATCGGGTCGGTCAAGGTCGAAACAATTTAACAATAACATCCGAATGATATCAAAATTTTATGGACAAGTCTATTTTCTGGGGTCAACCAATTTCTGGCCCGTCTGCAGAATTGACAGTATTTCCGTAATGGTATGGTCACTGCAAAGAAAAAGAAGGATATAGAAGGACTGTATATGTGTTATATAAGCACGCTCTACCCTTCAGATATTTTTTATTTAAAGGAATCGTGTTGTGGAAAATAGGGACTGGAGAATATGTAATATGGGGCACTGCAAATTTGACTTGTCTCCTGATTTGACAATAAAATCCAAGGACACTAAAATGAAACAACAATGGCGGATGAGGAAATTGTTGATTTTATGCCTTCTATGGTGCGGGGAGTGGGGGGAGAGGGGACGTCATAATTTCTGGAACAGCCCTTAGTAAAATGTCTGTGGCTTGTGTTCAATTGTGTTTAATTTGTTCAGTTGTGTTTATATCAGGGCAAGTGACTTCTAAATTGGTGTGGAGCACTGTGGCCTAGTGGTAGAGCTTTGGACCCATGATCGAAAAGTCTTGGGTTCGATCCCCGACCTGACCATATGTGTATGTTGTCCCTGAGCAAGACACTTTATCTGTTACTGCTTAGTATTGGTTCTACCCAGGAAGACATCGTGAGTGATTAAAATAAGTTTAGAGAGCTTTCGTTACAATCAATGTAAAATATATAGTTCAAACTAAACTAAATCGGGGCAAGAAGCCAAAAGACTGATACCTGCACATTTGGCGTTGACAATATGGGAACCTTTAGGACAGAGTGTGATGCATCTGTAACTGCCCAGAGAGTTGACACAATCCTGGTCTTCTGTGCATGTGGCCCCACCCGCACGACACTCATTGATATCTGCATATGTACAAAAGGATCAAGTGTTACATCAGAGAGTTTTTTTTTAGTATGTTACAATATGAGAAGTTCCAACTTGCTTTCTTTATAAAAACAATTTCTGTAACAAAAAGACGTACAGCATTAAAAGGGCTAACAACAGCATTCTTAAAATTCTTAGCATATTTTAATGATTGTCCAAAATATATAACTCTATGTAAAACTTTGATCCTGGTGGCAGAGCTAAGATTAACTCAAGGATCACAATTTGGAAGAATTTCAAAGATTAGTCATAAACTAACAATAGACTTCTTGGCATTGTAGTTTTAATTACGGGAAATAACTCTCATACTGGATATGAAATAAGTTGAGCTGATTCCCTTTGCCTTTGGCAAACAAGATATGTGTGACAAAAGTTGTCCAGTCGTGTTCTTTATTTGTATAAAGTTTCATGTGATTAGCTCAAAAGCTTTCAGAGATAAGTTCTGGACAAGAAAAGCAGGGCAAATGGAAGGAGATGACAGACAAAGCAGCAACTATTATGCTCCTTCAGGAAGCAAATATGAATGACAGAAAACAGGAGAAAGAGCAAGAGAGATAGAGGGGGGGTTATACCGCAGTTGTGTGGGCATTCTTCCATGAGTTTTACAGATCTTGTGGAACCCTCGTTTTTGTGGGGACATTTCCGTATACCCAGATCATAAAATGCCTACAACTCCAAAATATGCAATCCGTTTTTGAGATCTCATCTCCCTCCAAAAATAAAACTCACATAAATGATGTAAAATTTCCCAGAAAGAGAGTAGTCTAGAGAAAGTATGGAAAAGCAGATAAAGCATGGTACCTACATGACTACAGTCAAACCAGACAGAAGAGAGATTTTGTAAAACTGTATTTTCAGGGACATTATTTGTTATAACTCCATTATTGGACAATATGGTAGACATAGTTCCCAAAACATGAGATTTATTCATCATGCAACAGTCTCATATGTGTACTTTGTTTCTAACAAATAAAAAGACAAAAAAAATCTTTTTCTTTCTTTTTGTTTTATATCCCATATGTGAAATCTGTAAAAAAAAAAAAGCGAGGAACTTCTAAAACTGTTTTTTCGTCCGTTAGAAGGAGAGAGATAAAGAGTATATATATCGGGATTATTTTTATTGGATAGGCGAACAAAAGAAGGAGTAATACTGACCCCTACACTGTCCACTAGAGACAAGTTCATAGCCCTGTCTACAGCTGCACACATAACTACCGAGGGCATTGGCACACACCTGCTCACATGGAGGTGATGTCAGCTCACACTCATCTATATCTGTAACATAAACATACAACCTTCACCTTTATCACATAACCTAAACATACAACCTTGACCTTTGTCAAATAACATAAACATACAACCATGACCAAATAACAGAAATCAAATCTATTTGATTCAATACTGATTTTAAACTCTGCCCACCAATGTTCACAACTTACCCCGGAGTGGACTTACCTGAACACCTACACCTCTGGACTACCTACACATCTACTGCTGGATTTACCTACACATTTACCCCTGTATTTACCTACACATCTACCCTGTATTTACCTACACATCTACCCTAGGACTTACCGACACATCTATCACTGGACTTTCCAACAAATCTACCATTGGAATTAACCTACACATCTACCCCACGACTAACCTACACATCAACCCCTGAAGTTTCCTTCACATCTACCCCTGGACTGACTTACAAATCTACCCCAGACTTACATACACCCCAGGACTTAACTACACATCTACCCCTGGATTTACCTACACATCTACCCCTGGACTTACCTACACATCAAAGCCTGGAATTTCCTACACATCTAGGCCTGGATTTACCTACACATCTACCACATGACTTACCTACAAATCTACCATATGACTTACCTACACATCTATCCCAGGACTTACATTCACATCTACCCAAGGACTTACCTACATATCTACCCCTGGACTTACCTACACATCTACCCCTAGACTTACCAACACATCTACCCCTGGACTTACCTACACATCTACCCATGGACTTACATACTCATCTACCCCAGGATTACCTACACATCTACCCCTGAACTTACCTACACATCTACCCCTGGATTTACCTACACATCTACCCATAGACCTACCTGCACATCTACTCCGGAACTAACCTTCACATCTATCCATGGCCTTAGGTACACCTCTACCCCAGGCCTTACCTACACATCTACCTCTGGACCTACCTACACATCTATTGTTGGACTTCCCTACACATCTACCCTTTGATTTCCCACACATCTACCCCTGGACTTACCTACACATCTACCCCAGGACTTACCTACATATCTACCTCTGGACTTGCCTACACATCTACCCCTGGACTTACCTACACATCTGCCTCTGGACTTACCTACATATCTACCCTTGGACTTACCTACACATCTACCTCTGGACTTCCCTACACATCTATCCCTTGAATTCCCTACACATCTACCCATGGACCTACCTACACATCTACCCCAAGACTTACCTACACATCTACCCCTGGACATCCTCCTGTAGCCAGGCATACACCGACAGCGGTAACTTCCAAATCGGTTCACACATATCTGGGAACAAACACCCGGTGTTTCCTCACACTCATCTACATCTGAAATGATACCTTACTAATTCTACATATGTTTCAAACTATATCATATATTATACTGTCAGTTGTATTGTGTTACATTTGTACCATATATCATATATTGTACTGTCAGTTGTATTGTATTACAATTGTACCATACATCATATATTATACTGTCAGTTGTAATGTATTACAATTGTACCATATATCATATATTATACTGTCAGTTGTATTGTATTACAATTGTACCATATATCCTATATTATACTGTCAGTTGTATTGTATTACATTTGTACCATAAATCATATATTATACTGTCAGTTGTATTGTATTACATTTGTACCATATAGCATATATTATACTGTCAGCTGTATTGTATTACATTTGTACCATATATCATATATTATACTGTCGGTTGTATTGTATTACATTTGTACCATATATCATATATTATACTGTCAGCTGTAATGCATTATATTTGTACCATATATCCTGCAGTGTACTGTCAGTTGTATTGTATTACATTTGTACCATATATCATATATTATACTGTCAGTTGTAATGTATTACATTTGTACCATACATCATATATTAGCTGTCAGTTGTATTGTATTACATTTGTACCATAAATCATATATTATACTGCCAGTTGTAATGTATTATATTTGTAACATACATCATATATTATATTGTCAGTTGTATTGCATTACAATTGCACCATATACCCTGTATTATACTGTCAGTTGTATTGCATTACAATTGTAACATATATCCTGTATTATATGTCAGTTGTATTGCATTACAATTGTACCATATATCATGTATTATACTGTCAGTTGTATTGTATTACAATTGTACCATATACCCTGTATTATACTGTCAGTTGTATTGCATTACAATTGTACCATATATCCTGTATTATACTGTCAGTTGTATTGCATTACATTTGTACCATATATATTCTATTATACTGTCAGTTGTATTGCATTACAATTGTACCACATATCCTGTATTATACTGTCAGTTGTATTGTATTACAATTGTACCATATATCCTGTATTAAACTGTCAGTTGTATTGCATTACAATTGTACCATATATCCTGTATTATACTGTCAGTTGTATTGTATTACAATTGTACCATATATCCTATATTATACTGTCAGTTGTATTGTATTACAATTGTACCATATATCCTGTATTAAACTGTCAGTTGTATTGCATTACAATTGTACCATATATCCTGTATTATACTGTCAGTTGTATTGCATTACAATTGTACCATATATCCTGTATTATACTGTCAGTTGTATTGCATTACAATTGTACCATATATCATATATTATATTGTCAGTTGTATTGCATTACAATTGTACAATATATCCTATATTATACTGTCAGTTGTATTGTATTACAATTGTATCATATATCCTGTATTATACTGTCAGTTGTATTGTATTACAATTGTACCATATATCCTGTATTAAACTGTCAGTTGTATTGCATTACAATTGTACCATATATCCTGTATTATACTGTCAGTTGTATTGCATTACAATTGTACCATATATCATATATTATACTGTCAGTTTTATTGCATTACAATTGTACCATATATCATATATTATACTGTCAGTTGTATTGTATTACAATTGTACCATATACCCTGTATTATACTGTCAGTTGTATTGCATTACAATTGTACCATATACCCTGTATTGTACTGTCAGTTGTATTGCATTTCAATTGTACCATATATCCTTTACTGTACTGTCAGTTGTATTGCATTACAATTGTAACATATATCCTGTATTGTACTGTCAGTTGTATTGCATTACAATTGTACCATATATCCTGTATTATACTGTCAGTTGTTTTGCATTACAATTGTACCATGTATCCTGTATTATACTGTCAGCTGTATTGCATTACAATTGTACCATATATCCTATATTATACTGTCAGTTGTATTGCATTACAATTGTACCATATATCCTGTAGTGTACTGTCAGTTGTATTGCATTACAATTGTAACATATATCCTGTATTGTACTGTCAGTTGTATTGTATTAGAATTGTAATATATATCCTATATTATACTGTCAGTTGTATTGCATTACAATTGTAACATATATCACAATATTAAATGTAAAGAAGTTTCATACACAGATTGATATTTATTATATGGCTTTAAACTTTTACTTGTAGATTGCATTTTTTGTTCAAACAATTATCATATATGTTTCTCTAAAGTGCATGTGTATGTTAGGATTTTTTGTTTTCAGAAGAATCTAAAATTCTAAAATTTTCCAATTCAAGATAACTAGATGGTCACAGCTTACATGATGAGCCCATACGATGACATTTTAGGGTGACAAGGAGTACAAACTAAATGTTATTAATGAAATAAACTATATATTTAAAAATCCACATCTGGTTTGATCTTCAATTAAAAAACAAGCAAATTCTTTGTTGTAATCTTCCAAGAAACAAAAAGAATAAGAAAAATTTAGAAACAAAATTCATAATTGATGCATTTAAACATAAATCTGCAAAAAAATAGATTTTTTCTTCAAAATATATGTAAGTATAGGAAATATAAAAAAGTTCTCAAAAATATAGAAAAATATAGAAATGGTTGATGCCCTGGCTTATAAAACCTGGCTCTATCATGCTGTCTAATGATGCCCATGTGTTAAGATTCTATCCTTTAAGTAGTTTCCGAGATACAGGCTTACATACAAAATGTTGACTTAGTCACAGACGACGTAGATGATCAAGTATTGACTAGCTCCTTTTTCCCCAAAAAGCCGTGCTAATTAACCAGATTTGAAGATTTAATACAGCGTGTATATCACGACATCCAAACAGTAGTTATACATAAAACAGAATTAGCTGATGTAATATACAGAGGACATCAATACATCAGTAGATACATCTCTAATCAAAGTACAGATGCATCTATGCTGTATCTATCTATATAAAGATACATACCGATACATCGCTGCCCATCATCTGATGCTCTGTAACCCCGCCCACATATCACCTCACATCTGTAGGAGCCAATCGTGTTGACACATTCCTGTTCTCCTTCACAACCAGCAGCTGCTGTTCTACACTCATCAATATCTGGTGAGGAATACACATTTGGACTTTACATAGTTCTACACTCATAAATATCTGGTGAAGGAATACAAGTTTGGACATGACATTAAAGTCCTACACTCATCAATAGCTGGTGAAGGAATACAAGTTAGGACATGACATAGACCTATACTCATCAATAGCTGGTGAAGGAATACAAGTTTGGACATGACATAGTCCTATACTCATCAATAGCTGGTGAAGGAATGCAAGTTTGGACATGACACAGTCCTATACTCATCAATAGCTGTTGAGGAATACACATTTGGACTTAACATATTCTACACTCATAAATATTTGGTGAAGGAACACAAGTTTGGACATGACATTAAAGTCCTACACTCATCAATAGCTGGTGAAGGAATACAAGTTTGGACATGACATAGTCCTATAATCTTCAATAGCTGGTGAGGAATACACATTTGGACTTAAAATAGTCCTACACTCATAAATATCTGGTGAAGGAACACAAGTTTGGACATGCCATTAAAGTCCTACACTCATCAATAGCTGGTGAAGGAATACAAGTTTGGACATGACATAGTCCTATACTCATCAATAGCTTGTGAGGAATACACATTTGGACTTAACACAGTTCTACACTCATAAATAGCTGGTGAAGGAACACAAGTTTGGACATGACATAGACCTATACTCATCAATAGCTGGTGAAGGAACACAAGTTTGGACATGACATAGACCTATACTCATCAATAGCTGGTGAAGGAACACAAGTTTGGACATGACATAGACCTATACTCATCAATAGCTGGTGAAGGAAAACAAGTTTGGACATGACATAGACCTATACTCATCAATAGCTGGTGAAGGAATACAAGTTTGGACATGACATAGACCTATACTCATCAATAGCTGGTGAAGGAACACAAGTTTGGACATGACATAGACCTATACTCATCAATAGCTGGTGAAGGAACACAAGTTTGGACATGACATAGACCTATACTCATCAATAGCTGGTGAAGGAAAACAAGTTTGGACATGACATAGACCTATACTCATCAATAGCTGGTGAAGGAATACAAGTTTGGACATGACATAGACCTATACTCATCAATAGCTGGTGAAGGAATACAAGTTTGGACATGACATAGACCTATAATCTTCAATAGCTGGTGAGGAATACACATTTGGACTTAAAATAGTCCTACACTCATAAATATCTGGTGAAGGAACACAAGTTTGGACATGCCATTAAAGTCCTACACTCATCAATAGCTGGTGAAGGAATACAAGTTTGGACATGACATAGTCCTATAATCTTCAATAGCTGGTGAGGAATACACATTTGGACTTAAAATAGTCCTACACTCATAAATATCTGGTGAAGGAACACAAGTTTGGACATGCCATTAAAGTCCTACACTCATCAATAGCTGGTGAAGGAATACAAGTTTGGACATGACATAGTCCTATACTCATCAATAGCTTGTGAGGAATACACATTTGGACTTAACACAGTTCTACACTCATAAATAGCTGGTGAAGGAACACAAGTTTGGACATGACATAGACCTATACTCATCAATAGCTGGTGAAGGAACACAAGTTTGGACATGACATAGACCTATACTCATCAATAGCTGGTGAAGGAAAACAAGTTTGGACATGACATAGACCTATACTCATCAATAGCTGGTGAAGGAATACAAGTTTGGACATGACATAGACCTATACTCATCAATAGCTGGTGAAGGAACACAAGTTTGGACATGACATAGACCTATACTCATCAATAGCTGGTGAAGGAACACAAGTTTGAACGTGACATAGTCCTATACTCATCAATAGCTGGTGAAGGAATATAAGTTTGAACGTGACATAGTCCTATACTCATCAACAGCTGGTGAAGGAATTCAAGTTTGAACGTGACATACACCTATACTCATCAATAGCTGGTGAAGGAATACAAGTTTGAACGTGACATAGTCCTACACTCATCAATAGCTGGTGAAGGAACACAAGTTTGGACGTGACAAAGTCCTATACTCATCAATAGCTGGTGAAGGAACAGAAGTTTGAACGTGACATAGTCCTATACTCATCAATAGCTGGTGAAGGAATACAAGTTTAAACGTGACATAGTCCTATACTCATCAATAGCTGGTGAAGGAATACAAGTTTGAACGTGACATAGTCCTATACTCATCAATAGCTGGTGAAGGAATACAAGTTTGAACGTGACATAGTCCTATACTCATCAATAGCTGGTGAAGGAATACCAGTTTGAATGTGACATAGTCCTATACTCATCAATAGCTGGTGAAGGAATACAAGTTTGAACGTGACATAGTCCTATACTCATCAATAGCTGGTGAAGGAATACAAGTTTGAAGTGACATAGTCCTATACTCATCAATAGCTGGTGACGGAATACCAGTTTGAACGTGACATAGTCCTATACTCATCAATAGCTGGTGAAGGAATATAAGTTTGAAGTGACATAGTCCTATACTCATTAATAGCTGGTGAAGGAATACAAGTTTGAACGTGACATAGTCCTATACTCATCAATAGCTGGTGAAGGAATACAAGTTTGAATGTGACATAGTCCTATACTCATCCATAAATGGTGAAGGAATACAAGTTTGAATGTGACATAGTCCTATACTCATCAATAGCTGGTGAAGGAATGCAAGTTTGAATGTGACATAGTCCTATACTCATCCATAGCTGGTGAAGGAATACAAGTTTGAACATGACATAGTTCTATACTCATCAATAGCTGGTGAAGGAATATGTTTGAACGTGACATAGTTCTATACTCATCAATAGCTGGTGAACAAATACAAGTTTGAATGTGACATAGTCCTATACTCATCAACAGCTGGTGAAGGAATACAAGTTTGAACGTGACATAGTCCTATACTCATCAATAGCTGGTAAAGGAATACAAGTTTGAACGTGACATAGTCCTATACTCATCAATAGCTGGTGAATGAATACAAGTTTGAACATAACATAGTCCTATACTCATCAATAGCTGGTGAAGGAATACAAGTTTGAACGTGACATAGTCCTATACTCATCAATAGCTGGTGAAGGAACACAAGTTTGAACGTGACATAGTCCTATACTCATCAATAGCTGGTGAAGGAATACAAGTTTGAACGTGACATAGTCCTATACTCATCAATAGCTGGTGAAGGAATACAAGTTTGAATGTGACATAGTCCTATACTCATCAATAGCTGGTGAAGGAATACAAGTTTGAACGTGACATAGTTCTATACTCATCAATAGCTGGTGAAGGAATACAAGTTTGAACGTGACATAGTCCTATACTCATCAATAGCTGGTGAAGGAATACAAGTTTGAACGTGACATAGTCCTATACTCATCAATAGCTGGTGAAGGAATACAAGTTTGAATGTGACATAGTCCTATACTCATCAATAGCTGGTGAAGGAATACAAGTTTGAACGTGACATAGTTCTATACTCATCAATAGCTGGTGAAGGAATACAAGTTTGAACGTGACATAGTCCTATACTCATCAATAGCTGGTGAAGGAATACAAGTTTGAATGTGACATAGTCCTATACTCATCAATAGCTGGTGAAGGAATACAAGTTTGAACGTGACATAGTTCTATACTCATCAATAGCTGGTGAAGGAATACAAGTTTGAACGTGACATAGTTCTATACTCATCAATAGCTGGTGAAGGAATATAAGTTTGAACATGACATAGTTCTATACTCATCAATAGCTGGTGAAGGAATGAAGGAATACAAGTTTGAACGTGACATAGTCCTATACTCATCAATAGCTGGTGAAGGAACACACGTTTGAACGTGACATAGTCCTATACTCATCAATAGCTGGTGAAGGAATACAAGGTTGAACGTGACATAGTCCTATACTCATCAATAGCTGGTGAAGGAACACAAGTTTGAACGTGACATAGTTCTATACTCATTAAGAGCTGGTGAAGGAATATAAGTTTGAACGTGACATAGTTCTATACTCATCAATAGCTGGTGAAGGAATACAAGTTTGAACGTGACATAGTCCTATACTCATCAATAGCTGGTGAAGGAACACAAGTTTGAACGTGACATAGTCCTATACTCATCAATAGCTGGTTAAGGAGTTTGAACGTGACATAGTTCTATACTCATCAATAGCTGGTGAAGGAATGCAAGTTTGGACATGACATAGTTCTATACTCATCAATAGCTGGTGAAGGAATGCAAGTTTGGACGTGATATAGTCCTATACTCATCAATAGCTGGTGAAGGAATACAAGTTTGAACGTGACATAGTCCTATACTCATCAATAGCTGGTGAAGGAATACAAGTTTGAACGTGACATAGTCCTATACTCATCAATAGCTGGTGACACTTACCTATACACTGCCTGCCATCTATATCTAGTGTAAACCCTATAGGATAGGAGCATGCAAAACTTCCTGGAGAATTATGACAGTATTTCTGTTGGACACACCTATACACTGCCTGCCATCTACATTTAGTGATAACCCTATAAGACAGGAGCAGGCAAAACTTCCTGGAGAATTATGACAGTATTTCGGTTGGACACCCTTACCTATACACTGCCTGCCATCTACAATTAGTGATAACCCTATAATACAGGAGCAGGCAAAACTTCCTGGAGAATTATGACAGTATTTCGGTTGGACACCCTTACCTATACACTGCCTGCCATCTACATCCAGTGTAAAAAAGAGTATGATAATGGACCTTTGGAAACGGCCGAAAACGACACATACGAAATATTGCAGTCTCGGTAAACCCTAAAGGATAGGAGCAAGCAAAACTTCCTGAAGAATTATGGAAGTATTTCTGTTGGATAATTACCTATACATTTTACCTATACATTAGCAGCCATCTACATCTAGTGTAAACCCTATAGGACAGGAGCAGGCAAAACTACCCGGAGAATTATGACAGTATTTCTGTTGGACACACCTTATACACTGTCTGCCATCTACATCTAGTGTAAACCCTATAGGACAGGAGCACGCAAAACTACCTGGAGAATTATGACAGTATTTCTGTTGGACACACCTATACATTGTCTTCCATCTACATCTAGTGTAAACTCTATAGGACAGGAGCAGGCAAAACTTCGAGGAGAATTATGACAGTATTTCTGTTGGACACACTTACCTATACATTGTCTTCCATCTACATCTAGTGTAAACCCTATAGGACAGGAGCAGGCAAAACTACTAGGAGAATTATGACAGTATTTCTGTTGGACACACCTATACATTGTCTTCCATCTACATCTAGTGTAAACTCTATAGGACAGGAGCAGGCAAAACTTCGAGGAGAATTATGACAGTATTTCTGTTGGACACACTTACCTATACATTGTCTTCCATCTACATCTAGTGTAAGCCCTATAGGACAGGAGCAAGCAAAACTTCCTCGAGAATTATGGTAGTATTTATTTCTGTTGGACACTTGCCTATACATTGTCTTCCATCTACATCTAGTGTAAACCCTATAGGACAGGAGCACGTAAATCTACCTGGAGAATTATGACAGTATTTCTGTTGGACACATCTATACACTGTCTGCCATCTACATCTAGTGTAAGCCCTATAGGACATAAGCAAGCAAAACTTCCTCGAGAATTATGGTAGTATTTATTTCTGTTGGACACTTACCTATACATTGTCTTCCATCTACATCTAGTGTTAACCCTATAGGACAGGAGCAGGCAAAACTTCCTGGAGAATTATGACAGTATTTCTGTTGGACACTTACCTATACATTGTGTTTTGTCTACATCCAGTGCAAACCCTATAAGACAGGAGCAGGCAAAATTTCCTGGAGAATTATGGTAGTATTTATTTCTGTTGGACACTTACCTATACATTGTCTTCCATCTACATCTAGTGTAAGCCCTATAGGACAGAAGCAAGCAAAACTTCCTCGAGAATTATGGTAGTATTTATTTCTGTTGGACACTTGCCTATACATTGTCTTCCATCTACATCTAGTGTAAACCCTATAGGACAGGAGCACGTAAATCTACCTGGAGAATTATGACAGTATTTCTGTTGGACACATCTATACACTGTCTGCCATCTACATCTAGTGTAAGCCCTATAGGACATAAGCAAGCAAAACTTCCTCGAGAATTATGGTAGTATTTATTTCTGTTGGACACTTACCTATACATTGTCTTCCATCTACATCTAGTGTTAACCCTATAGGACAGGAGCAGGCAAAACTTCCTGGAGAATTATGACAGTATTTCTGTTGGACACTTACCTATACATTGTCTTCCGTCTACATCCAGTGCAAACCCTATAAGACAGGAGCAGGCAAAATTTCCTGGAGAATTATGGTAGTATTTATTTCTGTTGGACACTTACCTATACATTGTCTTCCGTCTACATCCAGTGCAAACCCTATAAGACAGGAGCAGGCAAAATTTCCTGGAGAATTATGGTAGTATTTATTTCTGTTGGACACTTACCTATAAACTGCCTGCCATCTACATCTAGTGCAAACACCTATAGGACAGGAGCAGGCAAAACTTCCTGGAGAATTATGGTAGTATTTATTTCTGTTGGACACTTACCTATACACTGCCTGCCATCTACATCTAGTGCAAACCCTATAGGACAGGAGCAGGCAAAACTTCCTGGAGAATTATGACAGTAGTCTGAGCATGGTTTCAGTCTCGCACATTCGTCCTCATCTGTGTTATAGAGATAATTCATGGTTAGTCCATATTTTTGCATCTTAACGGAAGAACTTAACAAGGTACACTGTTAACCCAGAGAGTAGTGTGACTATTAAGTATTTCATGCTTCTGAAGAATTTGAAGAATGATTCAAACTGCACTTTGTCACTTGAATGGCAGCATAAGCTAGGCAGTCCAATGTACTAATATTTCCTTTCAACAACCAGAGAACTCTTACTATTCAATAGTAAAGTGTAGGCTATATAATCCTGGATTCATCTAATCCTTTCTCTAAGTCAGAGTGAACCTCTAAATACATTGCTTGCTTCAGGTTTTCTTCTCTCTGGTTTAATTGAATCACATCCTCTGACATTTGTATCGAGCATTAACAAACTAACACTGACATCAGCCATGTTGAATGCCTTAACATTACTGTCGATTATCTTTAACTGCCAAGTTTACGAATCTAAATACAAGAAATTGTGCTTACAATGAAAGGGATGACTTCCTTAGTTTTTACATTTATTCCTAATAATCATATGTTCACCTGAAGTTAAGATCTCATCATTTAGGGCATTCCTTTGTTTTTTGAGTAACAGGGAAAGTTTTAACAGTAGGTGGAGATTTCTAGCTCTTCCTTTAGTTGTTGTTTTGGAGACTGCTAAAAGTAGCCAGACAGTTAATATAAACTGCAGTAGGAGAGCAAATCATGCAGAGCAAATCATCTGCCCAATGGCTATTAAGGGCAACCCTGATCAGTTACTAAGTTGCTATTCCAACAAGATATGACGTTATACTTACCCTGACAGTAGGGACCCTCAGGGTTGAGCGTGAAGCCCCCAGGACACTGGTTACTGGGAGTTCCTAGAATATAAAATATGGTTATCAAGAAAATTCACTTGCAATGTTCTTGTAACACGTCAAAGAGTTTCAAGTGAATGCCTTTAAATAACTATTTTCAACAAAGTTCCTAGTTTTCAGCTTCTTATAAAGACCAATTTGCAGTTAATGTACAGACACATGGTAAATGTATGTGCTATAACTCCTGAAACATTCCCTGGTTTTACTTTCCAAAACACTTCTGACAGGATTGGCCTGGAAATAAGAATGTAGTTTGCTCTCAATCTCATTGTTATGCATGTCTATACTATTTAAAACACAAGAGGCCCAAGAGGGCCTGTGGACGCTCTACTGGCTAAAGATAAAGTTTATTTACAAGGGGCCATAACTCTGTCAAAAATCATTCAACTGGAAAATGATGACATATGCAAATCGGCTTGGTACTGATCATCCCTGCCAAGTTTTGTTAAAATCTGGCCAAAAGTTCAGGAGAACTAGTCTGTACAAAGTTAGTGTATTTAAACCTTTAAGGGTCATAACTCTGCCAAAATGTATTTAATGAATAAATGTGCAACCAGGCTTGGTACTGATCATCCCTGCCAAGATTCGATGAAATCCGGCCAGGGGATCAGGAGAATCAGTTAGGATAAAGTTTGTGTATTAAAACCTTAAACGGGACATAACTCCTCCAAATTGAATTGAATTGAATTGGGTTTTAAGGCGCACCAACACATGAGAGGTTCTATGGCGCCTAACAGGAATGAAAATGCCAGGCTCATCCTCCATTTACATCAAGATAAATATGGAGAATGTGCCTAGAACCTTCTCACCTGCAGAACTGCAGAGTTGCTGCAAATTATATTGCAGAAACTCCATTTACGCTGGTGCTACATTTATTGTTTTTCTGCCACTTCTCTAGTGATTTGAGCGAGATGGCACTTGAAACAATGCAGGGGTCATGATGAAGACTTTTAATGAGCATGAACAAAAAATGATAAATGGGATCTGCAATGGCCCTATTCTTTGCTCCGGAACCACACGGGGAACTCCACCAAAATCATTCAACTGGAACACGGTGACGATATGTGCAACTAGGCTTGGTACTGATCATCCCTGCAAAGTTTCACTTAAATCTGGCCAAAGAAAGGCCCTTCCGTTTTAATGAGGTAAAATACAGCATTTTTTTTAACTAAATCAAGGGCCATAACTCTAGTGTTACTAATTCAATTTGGTTGGTTTTCGAACTTGTCCAAGCTTTTACTGTTAGTAACAATCTGGTAAAGTCTGATAAAGATTCGAATGAAAAATGAAGGCCCTATCGTCTTAACGAGGCAAAATATAGCATTTTTTAACTACATCAAGAGCCGAAACTCTGCTGTCACTGGGCCGATCTGGCCGGTTTATGAATTTTGTCTGAACTATCATTGATAGTAATAGTCTATTAAAGTTTGGTAAGGATCGGATGAAAATTAAAGGCCCTATTGTCTTAACGAGGCAAAATATACCATTTGTAACTAAATCAAGGGCCATAACGCCTGTGTTACTGGTCCAATATGGCTGGTTTTCAAACTTTTTCTAGCTTTCATTGATATTAACAATCTCGTTTAGTTTGGTAAAGATGAAATTATAAATGAATTGAATGTTGTTTAACGGCTCATCAACACAGTATAGGTTATTTAGAGCCGCCCCAGACAGAGGGGAAGGATACAGAAATCTGGGAACCTGCCCTACTCTTATTAACGAATAGATTCCTATGGTTCTTTAACTTGCTCGGAGGATAGACCGATACACGGGACCGCCTGGTTTACGTCCCCATTCGACGAAGGCTAAGGGAAAGGTGCTAGAGTGTTCAAAAGGCAAAATATAGCATATTTCATTAATTGTAGAGCCATAACTCTGGTGTTACTAAGCCGATTTGGCTGGTTTTCAAACTCAACCAAGTTCTCATTGATATAAAAACTTTGGCCATCTTTATCGGCTATAGCAAAAAAGCGGGTAAGATTGCATAAAAAATGAAGGGACTAGAGTGTTCACAAGGCAAAATATAGCATTTTTCGTTAAAAAAGGGCAATAACTCTAGTGTTACAAATCCCATCTGGCCGGTTTTCAAACCCATCCGAGTTCTCATTGATATAAAGACTTTGGCCAAGTTTGGTTAAAATAGCATGAAAAATGAAGGGTTACCGTGTTCACAAGGCAAAATTATAGCATTTTTCGTTAATTCATAACTCTGGTGTTACTAATCCGATCTGGCCAGTATTCCAAGCTCCCAATTGATATAAACATTTTGGCCAAGTTTGGTTAAGATCGCATGAAAAATGAAGGGACTTTAGTGTTCACAAGGCAAAAGTTAACGGACGGGCGACTGACGTCAGACGACGGACAACACATCATCCTAATAGCTCTGCTGGCCTTTGACCTTTGTTTAAAAAATAAACAATGAATGAATGAATGAATGAATGGTGTTTTATGGCACGTCTACACATAAATAGGTCATATTGTGCGCAAAAACCGATGAATCATGAAAGAATGAAGTAGTAATTAAAAATAATGTAAACGTATAAAGATAAAACTATCTACAAATAAGGGATGATATGGTAGCGATATAAACTATGTATATAGGTAAATCAACAAATGCCCGCCATTGGGCTTGTAAACAAGTTAATATATATAGGAACATATTATATTGATTTACAAAGAAATACAAAAAGATCGGACAGGGAAAGTAGCATTCAAGGAGGACAGTCAACCACAAAACACAGAAACAAACACGCAAACAGACAAACAAGAAGGCAAAGGCAATATTAAATGCAAAAGACAACACAAACACAAAAGGGTTGACAATAGGGCTACCGCCTTGTAACGGTCAGTGGCAAAGTAGGCCACTGGGGGTTTAAACCGGTTCTAGGGTGCACCAAACCTCACACTTACCCTACTGTCATCCCATTAATACAGGACAGTGTAAATAAAGAAATCCCCGCCATGATCTAATCTCTAACCAACAAGGCAGCATCAATAGGCAATATAAGTAAAACACAAATATGCTCGTGTAAATACAATACAAAACAAGAGGGCCATGATATACAATACAAAACAAGAGGGCCATGATGGCCCTGTATCACTCACCTGAGTTAATTTGAACCAATAAAGGAGGGCCAGGGCCAAGATGGCTCTAAAGCGATCACCTGAGTACTGGTACATTATCGAACTTCTTCGAAATCTTATGGTCATATACAATCTGTGCAAGTATGGTTAAGGTTGTTCAAGAAATATGGTCTCTGTTGTGTCTAACAACATTGATATAGACAGTTTAAGACACTGACAAAGTTTGGGAAAGATCAAATATAAAATGAAGGTGCTAGAGAATAACACCTTGGGCAGAGCCACATGTGACCCCAGGGCTACATGTAATATATGAGAGCTGTGTGCTTTGTGGTTTTAGAGAAGAAGATTTTTTAAGTTTTTCCCTATATAAGTCTATGTAAAACATGACCACTGGGGCGGGGCCAAATGTGAACCCAGGGTCACCATTTGAACAAACTTGGTAAAGGATCATAAGAGTATAGTAAATGCAAAATATTATACCTTTGGCTCTTGTAGTTCCAGAGAAGAAGACTTTAATGTGTTTCTTATATAAGTCTATGTAAAACTGTGACCCACAGAGTGGGGTCAAATTTTTCCCCTGGGTCATCATTTGAACAAACTTGGTAGAGGACCATAATCTAATAGTAAATGCAAAATATTAAACCTATGGCTCTTGCAGTTTCAGAGAAGATTGTTTTTCCCTATACAAGCCTATGTAAAACTATGACCCCCGGGGCGGGGCCAAATGTGATCCCTGGGTCACCATTTGAACAAAATTGGTAGAGGACCATGAGCTTATAGCAAAAGCAAAATATTAAACCTCTGGCTCTTGCAGTTTCAGAGAAGAAGATTTTTTAAGTTTTTCCCTATACATATCTATGTAAAACTGTGACCCCGGGGCAGGGACAAATTTGACCCCAGGGTCACCATTTGAACAATGTAAAAAGAGAACCATAAGCTGATGCTACATGTAATACATGAGAGCTCAGTGCCATGTGGTTCCAGAGAAGAAGATTTTTTCAATTTTCCCTATACAAGCCTATGTAAAACTGTGACCCCCGGGGCGAGCCAAATGTGACCCCTGGGTCACCATTTGAACAAACTTGGTAGAGGACAATAAGCTTATAGCAAATGCAAAATACTAAACATCTGGCTCTTGCAGTTTCAGAGAAGAAGATTTTTTAAGTTTTTTCCTATATGTCTATATGAAAAACATGCAAAATCTCAATATACAAACTTTGGACCCCCGGGGCATGGCCATTTTTTACCCCGGGGACTTCATTTGAACAAACTGGATAGTCTAGATGTTGGCGATCATTTTAAAAGAAAAAAACTGTCGAAATCTGTATAGCGGTTCTTGAGAAGAAGATTTTTTAATGTTTCAACCATATATGGTAATGGCGGCCATCTTGGATGTCGCGCTGACCTAATTTTAACAAATCTAATAAGCATTAATCTAAAGATCATCCACGTGAAGTTTGGTCAAAATTGGCCAAGCGGTTTTTGAGGAGAAGTTATTTGAAGCAAAAGTTAACGACGGACGGACGACGGACGACGACGACGGACGACGAGTGATCCCAATAGCTCACCTTTGAGCCTTCGGCTCAGGTGAGCTAAAAACAATAGCCTAGAAAGCCACAATGAAGGTACTCAATGACTTTGCAGAAGCCCGAGCAGTAAGAGAATAAATCATTAAGGGCACGACAAGAAAGATCATGGACAAACATCAAACGCCACCGTCCCAATGGGCTTTAGGTAGGCGTCATCATAGGGTCCATAGCCTGTCCGGTCATCGTACAATTAAAAAGAAAAGCATAGTGGCGAACTGTAAAAGGGTCCACCACCAAGCATACAGTACGTTGCAAAATGATAGGGTCATAACCTCTTTTGATAAACTTGTTAACAAGTTTAACAAAGATAGTATGAAAGTGATCATGACCAAGAATCTTACGAAGTTTATAAATCACATCACCATAGAAGTCAGGTTGTGATAGTCCTTGTCGCAGAAGAGTCTTTAAATTACTCTTATAATTGAAAGAAGATCAGGGTTACGATAATAAAATTTTGCAAAGGTTTTACGAAGTTTATGGTAACGGTAACCCTGACTGAGTAACTTTTTAGTTATACAAAGATTACGAATATTTAAGTCCTCAACTCGAGTACAAGCTCTAGAAAAATGAATGAGTTGAGACAGATACACCCCATAAGAAGTTGCTCGGGGAACATCCCCATCCAAGTGGGGATAATTAACAATGTCAAAATTAAAATCATCTCTCTTGTCATAGATTTTGCTAATTATTTTACCATATTCAATCGAGAGATCTAAATCAAGAAAAGAAGCGTTATTATCAGATATATTTTCTTTATTAAGCTGAAGTTCTTTAGGATAAATATTATCAACCATAGTTGGAAAGAAAGGGTTGTCAATGTTCAGTATGTCATCCAGATACCGAGAGGTGTCATTAAAAGCTTCAATAACATCTGCCTGGGTATCTGGTGAAAGACTCAACATGAAATCTCTTTCATAGCAAAATAAGAACAGATCTGCGACAAGTGGTGCACAGTTCGTACCCATAGGGATACCAACAATTTGTCTATAAACGGTGGTACCATACCTGACGAAAATATTATCTAATAGGAAGATGAGTGCTTCACAAACTTCATAGCAAGTCCACATAGTATAATTGTCTAAACTGCCGTTAGTAAAAAACGCTTTAATATTATTACATGCCAATTTTTTTTATGTAATTTAGGAATCCATTACATGGTAGGCAGTTTATTTTGCTTATCGTTTACACCAGCCTTAAAAGTAGTGCACCGAGTGATATGTGCGGAAACAATATCAGCCTCAGTAGAATTAACTGGAGTATAGGAATTGGTGCTGCCGAGTTCCAGAGATAAAACATTGACGTTATTTAGGCGTCAAACAATAATTACATTATAAGCTGCTTTATCTGCAGGAACTAAAACAAATTTATTATGAAATTCCTGAATTCCCGATTTTAAATTACGAAAGGAAAACCTAGGTCTCGGAGGAAGTAAAGAGGGGTTAGCATTATAAAAGTTAATACGTGTATCTATAATTTTCAGAATTGACTTTTTCCAAGTAGAAAGTGAGTTTGGGTCCGCATGTTCTCTACGACACCATTTGATACTAAAATCTTCAATGGAGTGGGCGATCTGGGCACGACAGGCATTAAAATCAATAGTTGAAGGTAATCTATATTTAGGACCTTTCGAAAACAAATGCCGAATACGTTTATCAATAATATCAAAATTACCAGTGATGACATGACTTGCTGAAGCATAGCAAAATTTTGATGTGTAAAGTCTGATTTCTTTAAGGAAATCTAAAACAAGACTAAAATCTATAGTATCAAATAACTCTTTCAAAGTATTAACTGTGTAGTATCTTTGTCGCATAGGATCAAAGTCTACACATTCCAACAAGACATGTTTGACCGTTAACGGTGCAAAACAGGGTATACATTCTGGCAACTGCTCACCTTGTAATAAATATGAATGAGAACAGAGTGAATGCCCTATCCTGACCCTGGCTAGGACAACTTCCTCTCGACGAATGAGTCTACTAGGAATGGAGTTTATTGTTCACCGACAAGTCCCAAGCGGCTTGCCAAGTGTTATGACTATATGTGTTGATACAACTTTTAAAATCAGTATAAGGTAATTTGGTATTAGATATATGTAAACCTAATGCTGCCTTAGTAGCACTATCAGCTCTATCATTACCACGTATTCCTACATGGCTTGGAAGCCAGCAGAAAATAATAACATTATCTACTATACGAGAATTGTACTTTTCTAAAAGTTGAAGCACAACTGGATTATCATGTTTCATATTACCCAGTGCTTGAACAGATGAAAGGGAATCAGAAAAGATTACAAAATGGTCATCATAAGATTCCTGAATAAAACTTAAGGCAAGTTCAATTGCCTTAAGTCAGCTGAGAAGATAGAGGCCTTGTCAGGCAGGCAGCTCTTTATGTTATGTTTGTGAACAACAGCTGCTGCAGCTACCTTGTCTCCATCTTTGGAACCATCTGTGTATATATGTTGAAAGTTACTGTATTTCGATTTAATTTCATTAAATTTGCTTTGAAAGACAGTAGGATCTGTAATGGATTTGTTATTATTACAAAGATCAAAAATAATTGTTGGTGTTTCCAAAGTCCATGGTGGAATTTGTGGTACTTTGTACTTGGCAATCAAATTTAGGTCGATTTCAGTGACTATTAATTTTGGTTTAATACGAAGACCATATGACCAAACGGCCTTCGGTTTTCGATCAAAAAGAGTTTCATAATTAGGATTAAAACAGTATCGAAAGTTGGATTTGAAGGGTTAGATTGTAATTTAATGGTATACTGAAGGGCTAATTTGTCCCGTCTATGAGACAATGATGGTTCATTAGCTTCAACATATAGACTTTCGGCTGGTGATGTATGAAAGGCTCCTAAGGCGAGTCGTATTCCTTGATTATGTATAGGATCGTGTTTCTGCAAGTACGAAATAAAAAATAAACAGATTTTGTTGGGCATGCAGAGGGACTCACCTTTCAACAGGTATATAATTAGGCAAGTATCAAAAGGTGTATAATTATGGTTTGATGAGACAATTACCTGGTGCAATACTGGCGTCCAACTTGAAAAGCACAAGTTCCTTCTCTGGGCTCACGTTGATCTCCATATTACGTGCGTACAATTTCTGGACCAGATACGGCATCTTGTTGTCCTGGTTACCATAGATAATACTGTGATTCCAGGCATATGGCAACATGAACCCGTTGACATGAAACAGTCGAGTGGAGTGAGCATGGACACTGCCTGTCATGACAAATCATGGATGAACAAACTTGAATTTAAACATTGGGAAAAACACTTTTGAAAATAGATTATGTTAAAAAAAATAAATGTTTAATTCATAAATATGATTATGTTCAAAAACTGTTTTTTTTTGTCTTGACATAAATACAGGTTTTGTCATATATTTCCTATGCTTAAATTCTGAATTACATCACATACCTGCCCCAGTCTGTAGATATTGTTCCCAGTATGGCGTTATCTTGACCACCTGTGACTCAGGTATTTCTGGTACATTGCCACGGACAACAACATCTAACTGCAGTTTACCATCACGATCCACACCCTTGGCATAGTGTGATATCTTCAATATCTCTCCTGTAATAGCAAATAATATCAACCCTTAGCATAGTGCGATATCTTCAATATCTCTCCTGTAATAGCAAATAATATCAATCCTTGGCACAGTGTGGCATCTTCAAAATCTCTCCTGTAACAGCAAATAATATCAACTATTTTCGATATCTCTCCTGTAATAGAAAATAATATCAACCCTTGGCACAGTGCGATATCTTCAATATTTCTCCTGAAATAGCAAATAATATTAACCCTTGGCACAGTGTGATATCTTCAATAGCTCTACTGCAATAGCAAATAATATCAACTCTTGGCATAGCGATATCTTTAACTAGAACTATCACTGAATGTGATGAATACACGCTTTTTTGCGATGTAGATGGACATAAGGTCATCAGTTGTTATGAGTATATGAAGTTTGGTAACAACCCATTTAAAAGCATTTGAGATATGCAAGTATTAACTAGAAATGTGTCCATGGAATGCCCCCACTTATAACAATCAGTGTAAAACGTAAAATTTGACAAAAAAGGGGGCATAACTCCGGTAATACTGTGTCGAGTTTTATGCCAAAGCGTTATGCATATCTTGACATCATAGGTAAGCATCCTGTAAAGTTTCAAAGCAAGCCGTTGAAAAATGTGGGAGGAGATAGACACACAAACTTTTCGGGACGTAAGGATGGAAAGACGTACATGGCTAACGTTATATGCCCCTCACCATTCGGTGGTGGGGGCATAAAAACTCGTTACTGGACGCGATGAGACAAAAATGTGTTACGTGTTATTTCTCAGCTGGGACTTCCACTGATTACCTGTAGCATATTGAACCTGTACTTCACGTGTAAAGTCTCCTTCCGTCAAACTGAAGCCATTATACGCCCCATCTATCTCCAGAGCTGTGGTCCAGTATACCGGACTCAGAACAGAAATCAGGTGACGGAAATGGGGAACTGAAACATTAAATTTGAATATGAATAAAACCAAACAATGTTTTTTCAAATAAAACAAAAAAACTAAATAATACAAGAGGTCAATGACCTTGAAGCTCTACTGATTGATTTTGATTTCAGGAAGTAGTCGCTACAGACTTTTTTTTTGAAAAATTATTTTTAGTCGTGGCGGCCATCTTGAATTTCCGGCCGACCTGAAATTTTCCTAGGATCAATTAGACATCAAGAGCAACATTCCTGTGAAGTTTCATGAAAATCCGTCCAGTAGTTTCAGAGGAATAGTCGCTACAAGTTTTCATCATATAACTCTATGTAAACAAAGATGGCCACTGGCAGCCATGTTTAACGTCGAATCAAAATAATGTTTGACTCTGATAACCATCATGTCATGCTGATCATTTTACAAAAAGTCCATATATCAATATCACTTATAGTTTTCAAGACGTAGTCGCTACAAACTTCTTTTTTAAAAATCTATTTTTAGCTGTAGCGGCCATCTTGAATTTCTGGCCGATCTGAAATTTTGCTAGGATCAATTAGACATTAAGAGCAACATTCCTGTAAAGTTTCATGAAAATCCGCCAAGTAGTTTCAAAGGAGTAGTCGCTACAAGTTTTTACTATATAACTCTATGTAAACAAAGATGGCCACTGGCAGCCATGTTTAAAGTTGAATCAAAACAATTTTTGACAAGGACCAACATCATGTCATGCTGATCATTTTAGAAAAAGTCCCATATTTTTAGCCGTGGCGGCCATCTTGTATTTCCGGCCATCCTGAAATTTTGCTAGGATCAATTAGACATCAAGAGCAACATTCCTGTGAATTTTCATGAAAATCCGTCGAGTAGTTTCAGAGTAGTAGTCACTACAAGTTTTCATTATATAACTCTATGTAAACAAAGATGGCCGCTGGCAGCCATGTTTAACGTCGAATCAAAACGATTTTCGACAAGGACCAACATCATGTCATGCTGATCATTTTAGAAAAAGTCCCATATCAATATCACTTATAGTTAAAATTCAAGAAGTAGTCGCTACAAACTTGTTTTTTAAAAACCTATTTTTAGATCTGGCGGCCATCTTGGATTTCACATCAACATGTATTTTTGCTAGGATCAACTAGACTTCATGGGCAACATTTCTGTAAAGTTTCATGAAAATCCATTCAGTAGTTTCAGAGGAGTAGTCGCTACAAAAAAGTTTACGGACAGATGGACGACGGACGCCGCACCACGGCATAAGCTCTGCTGATCTCTGATCAGTCGAGCTAATAACATCAATTTTTAAACAAGCTATAAGGAATTAACAACTATTGGTGCCGTGGATGGAAGTGTGTGTGCTAGATGAGAAAAGAACAAAAATAACTGTGACAAAAAACAACAACACATGTTTGAATGATCATCTAGTTTAAAATCCTTCACTGTTGAAAAGCCTCAAAACAAAACAATAAGAAGTAGGAAGTACTATCTCAGAGACTTTTACTAACAAGTTTATTAGAAGACACTTAGAAAACAAAGAATAGCGAGGCTCTTCCGAACTATTTTGTGTATGTGCTCAGCCTCAGAAATTTCAGCATAATAGTCACTGAAAACAAATAATCTAGTAAACCATGTGGAAATCTGGATAATCATCAACATAAATAAATAGAATACTACATCATTGTCCTTTACTATCAAGTTTCTAGAGCTCAGAACATACACATAATAGCCCCGAAGCGCCTTGCAGCCATTCTTTATTTTTATAAGTCCCGTCTTTCCTCATTTTTTGTTTTATGTCTTGTGTAATAAACTTGATAGTAAAAGGTACTGACATAGTATTCTATTTATCTTGAAGATTATCCACATTTACACATGGTTTACTAGATTTATCTTTAGAGACTATTATACTTGACGTCACCATACTGTTTTTCTTCATGCTGTCAGATAGTGCCACTTACAATGAATGACGAGAAATTTGCCTAATGTTTATGTGAGTGGCTGAATATATGTATGTGGGTCTGTGAATTAGGATGGCAAATACACAACAATGTTTTCTCACCCACCAACCTACCTACCTAGAATGGCGGGTACATTTCTGATAGAGGCATTGATGTGGGTGGCTGAATTATCAGGCAGGGGTATCATGTCTGCGGAGAAAGTAGCGGCGGGAATATCTATATTGTTGATGTAGCCCACCAGGTTACCTTCTGCTACTACTGGTATGGCTGAAATAGGGACAAAACAGCTGCAATATTACTACAACATTATAACTATGTAGACAAAACTATAATAGGATGTATAGACAAACCAGATGCAATAACAGGGCAACATTATAACTATAATTTATAGACATCACAGCTATAATATTAGGATTAGGGTTATTGCTACAAGTGAACCACGGCCTTTAAGCTATACAATGTCTGTAATAATGCCATGCATCTGTCTAACACTGATATCCTCCATTACATCCGACACCAGTCAAATCATCTGCTGACTAAGGAATACATACTGGTGATACAGACGTCCATTTCAGATGTATATTTTTGTAAGATCACGTAGATATACACATATTTTTCTAGTACCAGTATATTTTGTGAATTGAATATAGTTTAAACCCATAAGTGAACAGATAGACAATACACTTGCAAACAAGGCAAATCTTCTATGTTATGGAAACAGTTTGTTTGTTTGTATAGGGTTTTTTACGTCATTTTCAACACATGCAAGGTTATATATGACGGTCGAATATTTGTTGTGGAGGCATACCAGGGATTCAAACCCGTAGTGTTGCTATGGATATAATGTTGCTATGATTTAAACATAACCACAACTTACTATAACAGGGCTGTAGAAGACACTCTGTGACTTGTACATTGTCCCCACGACATGCCACACCTCCGTGCCTTGGCTGACGACACGTACGTTCACGCTGCTTTGTGCCTGTATCACATGACTTGGAACACTGTGTCCACACAGACCAATCCGACCACAAACCATCCACTGGAAACAAGAGCAATGGGATATTTTAATACAATTTAACCTGTTTACGTGTTCAATGGCATGTCAGATGTTCTCCTAAATTTCAGAAAGGGTGGCCAATGCATACTGAACGGTCGGATGACCTAGTAAGTCCTATATACATAACAGATCCTAATACAGAATCATATATTATCTTAAGGAAGGTTGAGTTTGACTAAACTGAAAGAAGGCAAAAAGATGTACAGACTGAAAAATGCCCTTCATCATTCACATTTTATTATGTTTTTTGGAGTTTTCTTTGAAGGGAAGCAACTCTACTGACTTGTAAACCGAGGCTTTGACCCTGACTGTTATATAATGGTGTGGTCACTTGACTGTTGTCATGATCTGTATATTCTACATGGAATGTTAAATGTTGTGTTATCTCAATGCAAGACGATGAACAGTTCAAGCCAGTTTAAAAACTGTATAATTTATACGCAGTACATTTAAAAACGCAACATTTTTGATTTTCGATTACTTTTAGTCCAGTTTTTTTGGTTCAAATCAAGATTGTATTTTATGTTAGTACACAAGTTTTTTTGTTCAAATCGAGATTGTATTTTGTGTAAGTACACAAAACTCTTTCTCCCGAAGGTTAACATCATTAAAGGCGATAAACAGTTGCATGCGATTTGCCCTAATTCATTCAGTTAAAACACATTTTGCTCAAGGAATTCAATGCCACTCTAGAAATTCAAAAAATACCAAGTGTTTCATTTTCAAATGTACTGAGTGTATCAGACGCAAGTTGGCATCATCATGTAATAAAGACAATTGCTTGAACTTGATCTTGGTGATGGAAAGGTAAGTTTTGAATGTTACACACTGTCATATCTGAAATCTGAAAATAAGTTTCAGTCATGAATGTAAGGGTAAATTGGACGGAACAGGAAAGTTTGGAGATTATTTACACAACACTGAATTTGGACCTAATCCTGAAGGTTAGATCACACATTAAATGTGTATGTGACACATCTTCACATCATGATATATAAGCCTACTAAATTCAGAAAAGGTCCAGACAGGAAAATTCATGGGGTCATAATGACAGACAGACATAAGGATATGCTTACAAAATATAGAACAATCATGGAATCCACTCTGGTTCACCATTACGGGACAGACATAAGGACAGCAGAACACAGAGCAATCCTTTAGTCCACTCCGCGTCACCATTAGGGGACAGACATAAGGACAGCATCCAGACAGAGCAATCTTTTAGTCCACTCTGGGTCAACATTAGAGGACAGACATAAGGACAGGCATGCAGAGAGTCATCTTTTAGTCCACTCTGGGTCATCATTAGAGGACAGACATAAGGACAGCGGTACAGACAGACAGACAGAGAGCAATCCTTTAGTCCACTCTGGTACTCACCTGGACAAGCAACCTGGTTACATGTATCCGTGTCTTCACTCTGACCTCCACATGGGTGGCCATTGTTACTGGGTGAGGGGCTTGAGCAGGTGCGGAATCTCCGACGTAAACCTCCATTACAGCTCACCGAACACTCTCCAAAGTTACCCCAGTCAGACCAACCTCCATGAACTGTGCAATATAAATATGTTTCATGTGAAATAAGGTCACCATTAAATGAAATACATATAACCTAATATTTTATTTATTTTAGGAGGAGTAGTCCAGATTTAATGTCTCCCCCCACTGCACAACCTAGTTAAAATAAGTTTGATAGTGGATAGTGGATGATAAAATCATCGAACCAGAACAAATGCCATATGCAGAACTAGAAATTATACCGATGCAAAAATGATCGAACCGGAACACAAATGCGATATGCACAACTAGACATTATACCAATGCTTCCTGTAAATATTCGGTAAAATCCAACAAGCGTTTAGGAGGAGTAGCGGCAACAACGAATTTCAAGTGAAAACGTCAAAGGCCATAACTCCGTTAAAAATCATTGCACTGGAACACAAACACGACATGCATAACTAGACATCAAGCCGATGCTTCCTGTAAATTTTCGGCGAAATCCAACAAGCAGTTTAGGAGGAGTAGCTGCAACAACAAATTTCAAGTGAAAAAGTCAAAGGGCCATAACTCCGTCAAAAATCAAACCGGAACACAAACATGATATGCACAACTAGACATCATGCCGATGCTTCCTGTAAATTGTCTGCAAAATTGTACAACCGGCTTAGGAGGAGTAGCAGCGACTACAAATTTCAAGTGAAAACTTCAAATGGCCATACTCCGTCAAAAATCATCGAACTGGAACAAAAACATAATATGCATAACTAGACATCATGCCAATGCTTCCTGTAAATTGTCTGCAAAATCGTTCAAGTGGTTTAGGAGGAGTAGCGGCGATAACAAATTTCAAGTGAAAACGTCAAAGGGCCACAACTCCGTAAAAAAATCATGGAACCGGAACCCAAATGCGACATGCACAACTAGACATCATGCCGATGCTTCCTGTGAATTGTCTGCAAAATCGTACAACCGGCTTAGGAGGAGTAGTAGCGACAACAAATTTAAAGTGAAAACGTCAAAGGGCCATAACTCCGTCAAAAATCATCGAACTGGAACAAAAACATAATATGCACAACTAGACATCATGCCAATGCTTCCTGAAAATTGTCTGCAAAATCGTACAAGTGGTTTAGGAGGAGTAGCGGCGATAACAAATTTCAAGTGAAAACGTCAAAGGGCCACAACTCCGTAAAAAAATCATGGAACTGGAACCCAAATGCGACATGCACAACTAGACATCATGCCAATGCTTCCTGTAAATTGTCTGCAAAATCGTACAACCGGCTTAGGAGGAGTAGTAGCGACAACAAATTTAAAGTGAAAATGTCAAAAGGCCATAACTCCGTCAAAAATCATCGAACCGGAACACAAACGCGATATGCACAACTAGACATCATGCCGATGCTTCCGTAAATCGTCTGCAAAATTGTACAAGTGGTTTAGGAGGTATAGCGGCAACAACACATTTCAAGTGAAAACATCAAAGGGCCACAACTCCGTAAAACATCATCGAATCATCACAATATGATGGACAACCAAAAACAATATGTCTCCCCCCCCCAACCCCACACAAAAAATATGTCTCCTCCACTTCATGGGGGGTAAACATAATGATTATAAAATCATTATGACATGCACAACTAGACTATATTGATACTTCCTAGGGTATTATGCTGTTATACCTTGTTGCCAGACAGAAATAAAGTATTCATGGTTCATTAAATTAAAATCAGATCCATTTAAGGTCAATATTCAATTCATATTAAAGGCCTATTGGGTTTATATCCTATTCATATTAAAGAAATATCAGGTTCATAGCAGACTAACTATGAACCAGACATAAAAATTGTATGACCTTGACCCATGATCTTTATGGTCAAATTAATGAACCGGACACAAACACTGTATGAACTCTAATTTGATCTCTGGGTTGTTACATAGGGGACACATAACTTACCTGGCCATGGTTCACTATTACAGTAGCCCAGCTGTGTCCCCACACAGACCAGGCCCCCTAATACTGGGGCTGGGTTGTTACATAGGGGACACATAACTTACCTGGCCATGGTTCACTATTACAATAGTCCAGTGGTGACCCCACAGAGACCAGGCTCCCTAATACTTGGGCTGGGTTGTAATATAGGGAACACAACTTACCTGGCCATGGTTCACTATATTACAGTAGTCCAGCTGTGTCCCCACACAAACCAGGCCCCCTAATACTGGGACTGTGTTGTTACACATGGAACATTTATTACCTGACCATGGTTCACTATATTACAGTAGTCCAGCTGTGACCCCACACTGACCAGGCCCCCTAACACTGGGGTTTGGTTGTTACATAGGGGACACATAACTTACCAGGACATGGTTCACTATATTACAGTAGTACAGCTATGACCCCACACAGACCGGACACCCTAATACTGGGGCTGGGTTGTTACATATGGGACAAATAACTTACATAGACATGGTTCACTATATTACAGTAGTCCAGCTGTGACCCACACAAACCAGGCCCCCTAATACTGGGACTGTGTTGTTACACATGGATCATTTATTACCTGACCATGGTTCACTATATTACAGTAGTCCAGCTGTGACCCCACACAGACCAGGCCCCCTAACACTGGGGTTGGGTTGTTACATAGGGGACACATAACTTACCAGGACATGGTTCACTATATTACAGTAGTACAGCTATGACCCCACACAGACCGGACACCCTAATACTGGGGTTGGGTTGTTACATAGGGGACACATAACTTACATAGACATGGTTCACTTTATTACAGTAGTCCAGTTGTGTACTCACACAGAGCAGGCCCACTAATACTGGGGTTGGGTTGTAATATAGGGAACACAACTAACATAGACATGGTTCACTATATTACAGTAGCCCAGCTATACAGACCAGGCTCCCTAATACTGGGGCTGGGTTGTTACACAGGGGACACATAACTTACCTGGCCATGGTTCACTTTTACAGTAGCCCAGCTATGACCCTACACAGACCAGGCTCCCTAATACTGGGGCTGGGTTGTTACATAGGGGACACATAACCATGGCTATACAAGTACCCTGGATTTGAAACTCCCTATACGCCCCTTGTTAAGAACTGATTTATGTGTTGAATGGCCAATAAGCTGGTTCCCTGATTATTCTGCGGTTAACAACAGGGTACCAGTCAGTGCGACGGCCATTTTTGAGGCGATCGATTATCCTGAAATGAGTTGATGCTGACCTACAAATGAATTATTAACATACTACTTCACGATCTATTTCAAATATCGAGGTAAGTTATTTAAATCTGCATGCAATGCTTTTAATTTATTAAAAACAATGATGGAATTCATACTATAACTTGGGTTTTAGCTCGATAGCTGTGTTGATTTTCTTTTTCTATAGTTTTCGCCAATATACACATTCTAAGTGAAAATCCTGTTTTAATTATGGTTCGATATTCAAAATAATTATTTCTTTGTATTGCCATTATTGTGTAGATGTGAATGACGCTTGGATTTCTGTATAGCCTTTGCTTTGTTCTCAAATTACGCAGTTGAATTTGGTTGAAATTGGTTGAAAATTCATAAATAAAACCGCCTTTATTTTTCATAAAAATGTATACACATTCTAAGAGAAAATCCTGTTTTATTTATGGTTCGATATTTAAAATAATTATTCCTTTGTATTGCCATTATTGTGTAGATTTGAATGACGGCCTTGGATTTCTGTATAGCCTTTGTTTTGTTCTCAAATTACGCAGTTGAATTTGGTTGAAATTGGTTGAAAAATCATAAATAAAATCGCCTTTATTTTTCATAAAAATGTATACACATTCTAAATGAAACTCCTGTTTTATTTATGGTTTGATATTCAAAATAATTATTCCTTTGTATTGCCATTATTGTGTAGATTTGAATGACGGCCTTGGATTTCTGTATAGCCTTTGTTTTCGTCTAAAATTTTGCTGTTTAAGTTGGTTGAAAAATAGTATTACGATGCGATACCTGTGTATTCGGTATGACATGTTTGACTTTTGGGGTACTTGCGTGCAATAAAATAGAAATATTATATCGATCACCAACATCCTGTTATTTGGAACACAAAACAACCCTTTGAATTATATCTGTTACCGCCCTTCTAAGGGGACAATATGCTGAAATATCGCGCACGACCACCTTGTATATTTGGTATGATACCTCTGACTTAGGGGTGGAAGGGTGTAATAAAAACAAACGGTAAGCATTCCACCGATTATTACATCCTGTTTATTGGCACACATGGTGACAAAACTGAATTGTATGAAAATACAAAATGCCGACACAGACACATCGACCGCACTGTATATTCGGTATCAAACGGTGTTAATTAGAAGGCACCAGACATGCAATATGGAGCAATAGACTACTAAATCCATCATAGTTTAATTAAACAAGACAGCTGAAGCCAAAGTCATGTCAAATTACCTAATGAGCCAGCTAACTTATGTACTTACATGTATCATTATGCATATATATATACAATTTGCAGAGTCACATGATCATTGTCGCAGTTTCACCTACGGTCATATTATTTATTTTGTTTATTAAAGTTAAAACAGAAGTCACTTTATAGAATGAAGAATAATCTCTCAGCTTGTATCTGAATTAGCCAGCTAGTTTAAATACTTTTCCCAAAAGAAATAATACAGCAACGATATGTGTATATATATATATATTTTAAATTTGCCGAGTCACGTCACTGTCGCAGTTTCACATACGGTCAAACGAACGTAATTTTTGTTATTTAGTTCCTTTTTAGTAAAGCTACTAAATTTGTCGAGTCATGTCACTGTCGCAGTTTCATATACGGTCAAACGAATTATTCTTATTTAGTTCGTTTTTAGTAAAGCTTAAACAGACATCAATCTATAGAATAAAGAATTATCTTTCAGCTTGTATTTGAATTAGCCAGCTAGCTTAAATACTTTTCCCAAAATAAACAAATCAGCAACGATATGTATATATATATATATATTTTAAATTTGCCGAGTCACGTCACTGTCGCAGTTTCACATACGGTCAAACGAACGTAATTTTTGTTATTTAGTTCCTTTTTAGTAAAGCTAAAACCAACTGTATAGAATAAAAAATTATCTTTCAACTCGTCCTTGAAATAACCGGCCATCGTAAATACTTTTCCCAAAACAAATAAATTAACAACGATATGTATACTAGGTTTTCTTACATTTGATCAATTCGTAAGACGGTGCGTAACTTAGCGCAATGCGCATGCGCTAAAATACCTTACCTGTACGCGCCATGGGTAAATTCGGCGGATAAATTGGATTTACGACATGTTTCAAATCCAGTGTATGTAGATCTATGACATAACTTACCTGGCCATGGTTCACTATATTACAGTAGTCCAGCTGTGTCCCCACACAGGCCAGGCCCCCTAATGTGTGTGTATGTGTGTTGTTCTAAGGTTTAGAGACCGTCCGCCAACTAACACGTCGAGGTAACCCTGACGCGATGGGCACAATAGAGTCTGGTCTTTTCTAGTTGAGTATGTAGGTTGATCTGGTGCTGCTGTGTAGTGTAGTGTAGTCGATTCTCTTGTAGGTATGTCGTGTTGTGTCGCTGCTGCTCTATGTAGTTTTGCTGTGGCGGAGAAGTGGTCCGGTCGAGGTGGCCTACATAAGGCTAAGGTGTTGTCCTACATCCGCTACAAGGTCGGGTTCTCTGTTTGGGGCCACACCCATCACAGTATGACCCCTGCGCCGCACACACCGCCCGACGTCTTGTCCCCCTTCGGTCTACTGTCGAATGTAGGCCTCGACCTTCCCGTCGATACCCGGGATTATGGTTGCGTCCCGTGATATCTAAGCTCCGGCTTCGGCCCGCGGACTAGACTTCCAGGTTCTGTAGACGTCAGATGATGTGTGCTGTGATGGGACGCAGGAGACATCCTCACAATCAGTCAGTCAGCAATCATTCCGTTAATGCTGCAGTCTATTATAAGTAAAAACGGTTCCGCCAGTCCCTGCGTTACGTTCGAGGGCGGTGCGGGCAAGGGTCGACCCAATAGGTCAATCCTACATGATTGCTGACTGTGCCCTCTCCGCGACGTGCACGCTGTGAAGATCTGGAGAAGCCAGGCCCCCTAATACTGGGACTGGGTTGTTACATAGGGGACACATAACTTACCTGGCCATGGTTCACTATATTACAGTAGTCCAGCTGTGTCCCCACACAGATCAGGGTCCCTAATACTGGGGCTGGGTTGTTACATAGGGGACACATAACTTACACAGACATGGTTCACTATTACAGTAGTCCAGCTGTGTCCCCACACAGATCAGGCCCCCTAATACTGGGGCTGGGTTGTTACATAGGGGACACATAACTTACCTGGACAGGGTTCACTATTACAGTGGTCCTTCTGTGTCCTCACATAGATCAGGGTC
Source organism: Cyrtodaria siliqua (assembly GCA_037043455.1). Lineage (NCBI taxonomy): Eukaryota > Metazoa > Mollusca > Bivalvia > Adapedonta > Hiatellidae > Cyrtodaria > Cyrtodaria siliqua. The sequence continues at coordinate 179,884 of JAWPHD010000976.1, forward strand.
CCATATACTGGGGCTGGGTTGTTACATAGGGGACACATAACTTACCTGGCCATGATTCACTATTTCAGTGGTCCTTCTGTGTCCCCACATAGATCAGGGTCCCATATACTGGGGCTGGGTTGTTACATAGGGGACACATAACTTACCTGGCCATGGTTCACTATATTACAGTAGTCCAGCTGTGTCCCCACACAGATCAGGGTCCCATATACTGGGGTTGGGTTGTTACATAGGGGACACATAACTTACCTGGCCATGGTTCACTATATTACAGTAGTCCAGCTGTGTCCCCACACAGACCAGGCTCCCTAATACTGGGGCTGGGTTGTTACGTTGGGGACACATAACTTACATGGACATGGTTCACTATATTACAGTAGCCCAGCTGTGACCCCAGCTGTGACCAGGCTCTCTAATACTGGGGCTGGGTTGTTACATAGGGGACACATAACTTACCTGGCCATGGTTCACTATTAAATAGTCCAGTTGTGTCCCCACATAGATCAGGGTAGGAGACAAATAACTTACCTGGACAGGGTTCACTGTTACAGTAGTCCAGCTGTGAATCTGTCCCCACACAGACCAGGCCCCCATATAGTGGGGCTGGATTGTTACACAGACGTAAACGAGTACGGGAACCACCTCCACATGAGAGGGAACATGGAGCCCAGTGGCCCCAGTTACCCCACATTCCATCAACTGTCCAACATCAATAGTAAATGTTATAACTTTATAATATTTGGTTAATGTAAACAATTGTAATACAGAGAAGTTTTGAAGAAAAAACTGTTTACAGGAAATACTCCCCACCCCCCCCCCTCTAAATTTTTCCAGCAAAATGCCATTTTTTCCAAGAATATGAAAGGAAATAAAGGTAATATTTTCCTTTATTTCTACATATAGCACGCATTTTTCTTCATAGATATACATACAATAGAAACATATTGAATAAAATTAATGTAATTTGTTACTAAATTTCTTCTTTTTTGCCGAATTTAGGTTGTACTAAAATTATAAGAAATTTGCCAAAAATGGAATATGGGTCATATATACTGAACAAAATTCCTAATTACTCACTTTTGTATCTTAACTAATTTTCTTATTTTAAATATATTTTAGAATAGATATGTGATAAGTATTTTGTTTTGACCCATAGTTTGTAAAACATTTATTTTTTGTTTAAATTGTTACATCTTTTGAGAGTTACCCTCCCTTTATATGAAAACATGAAATGTGCTGATAAAACACATAACATGAGTCAAAGATCGCTTAAAGATATAAAATTCTTAAAACTGGTATGAAATAATAGAAACAAACATAAAAATTTGACCCATTTATCGCAGATTCTCCGTCTTTAAAAAAATGAAATATGGATAATCTTAAATTACCTCCCTTTAAATTGAATATTATTTGCAATTCAAGTAACTGTAATTCAGCGTTAACATTAAATATTTTGAAAATTTCTTTTACAAACGCATTTGTAGTGGTAATGCTAGTAAAACATGATGTCAAATAATTTTAACTGGCATATTTTAGAATTAGGAACATCGAAAGCTTCACTAATTCTAAGTACTTAATAAAATCCTACATACCCAGTTGTATAAGTGTCATAACTTATTTCTAAAAAAACACATTGACTTAAAAGTTTTAAAATATGTTCATGCAATCAGAGCAGATGATTTACACTCGTTATTTTGCAGTTTAACCATATCTCTAATCAAGCTCAAAATACACAAAACAATGAGAATATTATTGACATATTCTTAGGTAGGTACTTAGCAATTTGGTTTAGTGTATTCATCTTAAGATATCTCAGAAACCAAGCTGCTGACCTAATATTTTTAAAGCTGATATATGCTTAGGATAGACTGTTCTAGTTATGTACCAAATCTTAAACAAAGTTAGTCGTAGGAATAAATATGAAGAAACTGTAGAAAATGTCCTTAACACTAATTGAAATGTATAGCATTAACACTCATATAGAAATGTATAATTAGTTAAATCAAAGGAAGTGATAATTGTATAGTTATCACTAATAGATTCTGACATGTATCAAGCATACAGTTAATATAAAACAAATATGTCAGTTGCAATAAATGAATTATTAAATAACTCAGTTTGGTTTCCAAGAATAGTGTTGTTTATAATTTTGCGATCTTACCCGGACATTCTTGTAGTTTACACCTCTGTCTGTCGATGTCAGAACCCCGACATTGATGACCGCGGTTGCTAGGTGGTGGGTTGTCACAGGCACGGGTTCTCTCCTGTATGCCGTCCCCACACGATGTTGAACACAGTTGCCATGGTGACCAGCCACCCCACATACCATCAACTGTTCCAAATTGAATATAATAAATTGAAGTAATATGTTGTACTTGATAAACTAATGTTATGATTATATTTAGATCTTAATGAAACAAGCTACACAGCTTATACAAATCACAGCGCTAGCAAAGTCTTGATGTTGGAAGAAAGCCGGGAATCAGAGGAAAACTCATGTGTCCAAGTGGGCTTCCTCCCTACCCTCTCAGGTACACTGAATGAAGAGAAAGAGAATACACCTGGGTTTCATTGGCGAGAAACGAAGATCTTAATAATTTTCACCATTCTACTTGTCATGTTAACAAATATCATATACATGTAGTAAATTCCAGTCAACAATGGATTATAAATCGACAAAAGCTACATTATAGGAGACTTCGAAATTAAAAAAGTGACACATTAAACTACTTTGTTTAAAGAAGGAGTTTTTTTGTCTTTATATGAAATTTAAAAAAAAAGATTCTTACTCCTAATGTGGATGAGTAAAAATGAAAAAAAATCAGGGAATATAAAGTTTTTGTGACGAAAAAAAGGCAGAGAATGACTATATATAGTATTCACCACTATATATTGGTAGGGTCATGTTACTTTCGTCCTTAAGTGTATATATCAAAAGTTCAACCAATAAACCTAATTTTTAGTTTTTGTGATCAAAAAAGACCTTAAACCCAGACTTTGGCCATGACATATTGCAAGGTCATGTGACTAATATCATGAATTAAAATAAATATATTGAAAGTTTGTTGTCGGAAGAAATATGAAGAAATGGAAAACTTATGCCTAAAGTGTTCCCTATTTGCCACTTGTTTCTTCAAAAGGCAATACAAAAACTGCTCTATTATTTTCACCTTACATGTATTTCAGCATATCCCAATAAGTTTACAGAGTGCGTAATAAAGTACACACTGTTGTCCAACCAGTTTTCGGCACCTAACAGTTTCTGTGATATTCATTTTAAACATGTCTTTGGCGATAACTTTAATTTCGGATGTATATATTAAATGATTTTCATCTCATTGGTAAAGATAAAGAACAATGAGAGGTAAATAAAACTTTATTAAATGAATCAAAAAATAGCAGCAGCATATTCTGATGATCCTTTTGCCTGGGGAAATGATGAGTCTCCATGTGCATGTGCAGATAAAAAGAATTAAAGCGACACTGTGTTCTCTTATCTATATTTAAATCAATTAAATTGAATTGGGGTTTTAAGGCGCACCAACACATAAAATGTTATATGGCGCCTAACAGGAATGAACCTGCCAGGCTCATCCTCCATGTACATCGAGATAAAATATGGAGAACGGGCCTAGAACCTTCGCACCCTGAACTGCAGAGTTGCTGCAAATTCTATTATAGACACTCCATTTACGCTGGAGCCACGTTATAGTTTTTCTGCCACTGCTCTAGTGATGTGAGCGAGACGGCACCTGAAACAATGCAGGGGTCATGATTAAGACCTTTAATGAGCATGAACAAAAAAATGATAAAAGAACATGAATTTGGGGGGGGGGGGGGGTTCTACCCCTCTGCCTTCCCCTCCAACGGGATCTGCAGTGGCCCTATTCTTTGCCCCGTAACCAAACGGAGGCCCCGGAACCACACGGGGTATATTTAAATTAAATTAATAAATTTTAGCAGAGGATTAATGAAAATATTTTGAAATTGTAATTGCTGTTCTTAAAAACTATAAACAAACTACATCATAAATGGAAGTCTATTAACACTGACATACCAATTTTATAAATACAGAAATAGATATTTTTTATTTGAAAATGGGTCAATTCAGTGGGAAGCAACCTGTAAATAATTTATGCAGGGGAGTAAGCAAACTTTACTACCTCTGTGTCATAAAATCTTATTGGCAAAACGCGAATTTAAAATGAAAGGAATGTCATTGTTTTAATAATATTAGCAAGATCAAGAAACCCATTTTGTTTGGTGACAAAGAAAACCCATTTTACACCGTACTTGCTTGAAGTTATGTCTCTAGTGGGTTTTCCCGAAATCAATTAAATGTCATCGTATATTGCGTACATAAGGCTAAGCTTTCGTATGGTTGTTGTAAATGAAAACGCTACTAAATTAAATATTATTTCATTAAAAGTTTTATAAATGTGCCAAAAACTGCTTGGACACCAGTATGTGATATACATACTTGACTTATAAATTGGTCACAAGACATAGGTCATATAAATTAATTACTAATAACCAACCTGTCATAGCCTGGCGGAACTGACGTGAGAGGAATGGTCAAGCGTCATATTTTAATATAGTATACAGAGGTCACCTAGATATTTTAAGTTGTATAACTTGTGGTAAAGAAACAGGACACGGTTAATATTGATATATACTGACCAAATCCAGTTCCAACTAGAACTATCACTGAAGGTGATGAATACCCCAGAAAATGTGATTCCTATATAGCCCCCACTTCACTTTGTGAAAGCGGGTGTATAACTAGTTTAAATGACCATGGACCACACTGGTGGTGGCCCAAAAATGGAATGGTATTATGCTATATAAAGAGAGCTTTCAACTTCAATTGCAGACTCGGACAAGATTTTATAAGCAACTTGCCTCTTACCTTCTATGATTTAATTTTGAATAAATTGTTTTAGAGATGGCAGTTTCAGTCTTCAGTTCTTCTACAATCTGAGTCTTCGATTCTAATATACAACAAGCCAGACTTTCTGGGCCCTACTATTAGTAAGGGAGTTAGTAACTAACTCCTCAAGGCTAAGCAACCATGACCATTTCTTGCTTTGCCACCCTTTCCTTATATAACTGGCCAGTATTATTTAGTGGCCCTACTTATTAATTATTTCTATTTCTTGGTTTGACACTTACCAGTAAGAATGATTAAAGGTACAATGCCAGTTACTAGTCATGTCCCTAGGTTAGCCCATACCTAAACATTAAATAAGCTACTATTTCTTGGTTTGTCACTCAAGAGAGAACTACTGAGTGCTGATGTATTTTGTAAAGTTACTCGTCATGTTCCTAGGGTAGATCATACCTGAACAATAAATAAGCAACAATTTCTAGGTTTGTCAATCAAAAGAGCATTACCAAGCACTGGTCTTTTGTATAGCTACTTGTCGTGTTCCTTATAAGTTTTTTTTTGCATTATATGATGAATAAAACAGGGTTTCCCATACCTAAACAAGGACCCATGATGCATGCTTCTGCATACTACTCGGCATTTACCCAGATACAGGGTATCGCATATCTGAACAAGGACCCTTGATGCATGCTTCTGTATAGCTACTCATCATTTACCCAGATACAGGGTATCCCTTACCTGAACAAGGTCCCAGGATACATGCTTCTGTATAGCTACTTGTCATTTACCCAGATACAGGGTATCCCTTACCTGAACAAGGACCCAGGATACATGCTTCTGTATAGCTACTTGTCATTTATCCAGATACAGGGTATCCCTTACCTGAACAAGGTCCCAGGATACATGCTTCTGTATAGCTACTCGTCATTTACCCAGATACAGGGTATCCCATACCTGAACAAGGTCCCAGGATACATGCTTCTGTATAGCTACTCTTCATTTACCCAGATACAGGGTATCCCTTACCTGAACAAGGTCCCAGGATACATGCTTCTGTATAGCTACTCTTCATTTACCCAGATACAGGGTATCCCTTACCTGAACAAGGTCCCAGGATACATGCTTCTGTATAGCTACTCGTCATTTACCCAGATACAGGGTATCCCATACCTGAACAAGGACCCAGGATACATGCTTCTGTATAGCTACTCTTCATTTACCTAGATGCAGGGTATCCCATACCTGAACAAGGTCCCAGGATACATGCTTCTGTATAGCTACTCTTCATTTACCCAGATACAGGGTATCCCATACCTGAACAAGGTCCCAGGATACATGCTTCTGTATAGCTACTCTTCATTTACCTAGATGCAGGGTATCCCATACTTGAACAAGGTCCCAGGATACATGATTCTGTATAGCTACTCTTCATTTACCCAGATACAGGGTATCCCATACCTGAACAAGATCCCAGGATACATGCTTCTGTATAGCTACTTGTCATTTACCCAGATACAGGGTATCCCTTACCTGAACAAGGTCCCAGGATACATGCTTCTGTATAGCTACTCGTCATTTACCCAGATACAGGGTATCCCATACCTGAACAAGGTCCCAGGATACATGCTTCTGTATAGCTACTTGTCATTTACCCAGATACAGGGTATCCCATACCTGAACAAGGTCCCAGGATACATGCTTCTGTATAGCTACTCGTCATTTACCCAGATACAGGGTATCCCTTACCTGAACAAGGTCCCAGGATACATGCTTCTGTATAGCTACTTGTCATTTACCAAGATACAGGGTATCCCTTACCTGAACAAGGTCCCAGGATACATGCTTCTGTATAGCTACTCTTCATTTACCCAGATACAGGGTATCCCATACCTGAACAAGGTCCCAGGATACATGCTTCTGTATAGCTACTTGTCATATACCCAGATACAGGGTATCCCATACCTGAACAAGGACCCAGGATACATGCTTCTGTATAGCTACTCATCATTTACCCAGATACAGGATATCCCTTACCTGAACAAGGTCCCAGGATACATGCTTCTGTATAGCTACTTGTCATTTACCCAGATACAGGGTATCCCATACCTGAACAAGGTCTCAGGATACATGCTTCTGTATAGCTACTCATCATTTACCCAGATACAGGGTATCCCATACCTGAACAAGGTCCTAGGATACATGCTTCTGTATAGCTACTTGTCATTTACCCAGATACAGGGTATCCCTTACCTGAACAAGGTCCCAGGATACATATTTCTGTTTAGCTTCTCGTCATTTACCCAGGGTATCCCATACCTGAACAAGGTCCCAGGATACATGCTTCTGTATAGCTACTCATCATTTACCCAGATACAGGGTATCCCTTACCTGAACAAGGTCCCAGGATACATGCTTCTGTATAGCTACTCATCATTTACCCAGATACAGGGTATCCCATACCTGAACAAGGTCCCAGGATACATGCTTCTGTATAGCTACTTGTCATTTACCCAGATACAGGGTATCCCATACCTGAACAAGGTCCCAGGATACATGCTTCTGTATAGCTACTCATCATTTACCCAGATACAGGGTATCCCATACCTGAACAAGGTCTTAGGATACATGCTTCTGTATAGCTACTTGTCATTTACCCAGATACAGGGTATCCCATACCTGAACAAGGTCCCAGGATACATGCTTCTGTATAGATACTCGTCATTTACCCAGATACAGGGTATCCCATACCTGAACAAGGTCCCAGGATACATGCTTCTGTATACTACTCATCATTTACCCAGATACAGGGTATCCCTTACCTGAACAAGGACCCAGGATACATGCTTCTGTATACTACTCATTATTTACCCAGATACAGGGTATCCCTTACCTGAACAAGGTCCAAGGATACATTCTTATGTATAGCTACTTGTCATATACCCAGATACAGGGTATCCCATACCTGAACAAGGACCCAGGATACATGCTTCTGTATACTACTCATCATTTACCCAGATACAGGGTATCCCTTACCTGAACAAGGTCTCAGGATACATGCTTCTGTATAGCTACTTGTCATTTACCTAGATACAGGGTATCCCTTACCTGAACAAGGTCCCAGGATACATGCTTCTGTATAGCTACTCATCATTTACCCAGATACAGGGTATCCCATACCTGAACAAGGTCCCAGGATACATGCTTCTGTATAGCTACTTGTCATTTACCCAGATACAGGGTATCCCATACCTGAACAAGGTCAAAGGATACATGCTTCTGTATAGCTACTTGTCATTTACCCAGATACAGGGTATCCCATACCTGAACAAGGTCCCAGGATACATGCTTCTGCATAGCTACTCGTCATTTACCCAGATACAGGGTATCCCATACCTGAACAAGGTCCCAGGATACATGCTTCTGTATAGCTACTCTTCATTTACCCAGATACAGGGTATCCCTTACCTGAACAAGGTCCCAGGATACATGCTTCTGTATACTACTCATCATTTACCCAGATGCAGGGTATCCCTTACCTGAACAAGGTCCAAGGATACATGCTTCTGTATAGCTACTTGTCATATACCCAGATACAGGGTATCCCATACCAAAACAAGGACCCAGGATACATGCTTCTGTATACTACTCATCATTTACCCAGACACAGGGTATCCCTTACCTGAACAAGGTCCCAGGATACATGCTTCTGTATAGCTACTTGTCATTTACCTAGATACAGGGTATCCCATACCTGAACAAGGTCCCAGGATACATGCTTCTGTATACTACTCATCATTTACCCAGAAACAGGGTATCCCTTACCTGAACAAGGTCCCAGGATACATGCTTCTGTATAGCTACTTGTCATTTACCCAGATACAGGGTATCCCTTAGCTGAACAAGGTCCCAGGATACATGCTTCTGTATAGCTACTCATCATTTACCCAGAAACAGGGTATCCCTTACCTGAACAAGGTCCCAGGATACATGCTTCTGTATACTACTCATCATTTACCCAGAAACAGGGTATCCCTTACCTGAACAAGGTCCCAGGATACATGCTTCTGTATAGCTACTCTTCATTTACCCAGATACAGGGTATCCCTTACCTGAACAAGGTCCCAGGATACATGCTTCTGTATACTACTCATCATTTACCCAGATACAGGGTATCCCTTACCTGAACAAGGTCGCAGGATACATGCTTCTGTATAGCTACTTGTCATTTACCCAGATACAGGGTATCCCTTACCTGAACAAGGTCCCAGGATACATGCTTCTGTATAGCTACTTGTCATTTACCCAGATACAGGGTATCCCTTACCTGAACAAGGTCCCAGGATACATGCTTCTGTATACTACTCATCATTTACCCAGAAACAGGGTATCCCTTACCTGAACAAGGTCCCAGGATACATGCTTCTGTATAGCTACTCTTCATTTACCCAGATACAGGGTATCCCTTACCTGAACAAGGTCCCAGGATACATGCTTCTGTGTACTACTCATCATTTACCCAGATACAGGGTATCCCTTACCTGAACAAGGTCGCAGGATACATGCTTCTGTATAGCTACTTGTCATTTACCCAGATACAGGGTATCCCTTACCTGAACAAGGTCCCAGGATACATGCTTCTGTATAGCTACTCGTCATTTACCCAGATACAGGGTATCCCTTACCTGAACAAGATCCCAGGATACATGCTTCTGCATAGCTACTCGTCATTTACCCAGATACAGGGTATCCCTTACCTGAACAAGGTCAAAGGATACATGCTTCTGTATAGCTACTTGTCATTTACACAGATACAGGGTATCCCATACCTAAAACAAGGTCCCAGGATACATGCTTCTGTATAGCAACTTGTCATTTACCCAGATACAGGGTATCCCATACCTGAACAAGGTCCCAGGATACATGCTTCTGTATAGCTACTTGTCATTTACCCAGATACAGGGTATCCCATACCTGAACAAGGTCCCAGGATACATGCTTCTGTATACTACTCATCATTTACCCAGATACAGGGTATCCCTTACCTGAACAAGGTCCCAGGATTCATGCTTCTGTATAGCTACTTGTCATTTACCCAGATACAGGGTATCCCATACCTGAACAAGGTCCCAGGATACATGCTTCTGTATAGCTACTCGTCATTTACACAGATACAGGGTATCCCTTACCTGAACAAGGTCCCAGGATACATGCTTCTGTATAGCTACTCGTCATTTACACAGATACAGGGTATCCCTTACCTGAACAAGGTCCCAGGATACATGCTTCTGCATAGCTACTCGTCATTTACCCAGATACAGGGTATCCCATACCTGAACAAGGTCTCAGGATACATGCTTCTGTATAGCTCCTCATCATTTACACAGATACAGGGTATCCCTTACCTGAACAAGGTCTCAGGATACATGCTTCTGCATAGCTACTCGTCATTTACCCAGATACAGGGTATCCCTTACCTGAACAAGGTCCCAGGATACATGCTTCTGTATAGCTACTCGTCATTTACACAGATACAGGGTATCCCATACCTGAACAAGGTCTCAGGATACATGCTTCTGCATAGCTACTCGTCATTTACCCAGATACAGGGTATCCCATACCTGAACAAGGTCCCAGGATACATGCTTCTGTATAGCTACTCGTCATTTACACAGATACAGGGTATCCCTTACCTGAACAAGGTCCCAGGATACATGCTTCTGTATAGCTACTTGTCATTTACCCAGATACAGGGTATCCCTTACCTGAACAAGGTCCCAGGATACATGCTTCTGTATACTACTCATCATTTACCCAGATACAGGGTAACCCTTACCTGAACAAGGTCCCAGGATACATGCTTCTGTATAGCTACTTATCATTTACCCAGATACAGGGTATCCCATACCTGAACAAGGTCCCAGGATACATGCTTCTGTATAGCTACTCGTCATTTACCCAGATACAGGGTATCCCTTACCTGAACAAGGTCCCAGGATACATGCTTCTGTATAGCTACTCGTTATTTACCCAGATACAGGGTATCCCTTACCTGAACAAGGTCCCAGGATACATGCTTCTGTATAGCTACTCATCATTTACCCAGATACAGGGTATCCCATACCTGAACAAGGTCCCAGGATACATGCTTCTGCATAGCTACTCGTCATTTACCCAGATACAGGGTATCCCATACCTGAACAAGGTCCCAGGATACATGCTTCTGTATAGCTACTCGTCATTTACACAGATACAGGGTATCCCATACCTGAACAAGGTCCCAGGATACATGCTTCTGTATACTACTCGTCATTTACCCAGATACAGGGTATCCCATACCTGAACAAGGTCTCAGGATACATGCTTCTGTATAGCTACTCATCATTTACCCAGATACAGGGTATCCCTTACCTGAACAAGGTCCAAGGATACATGCTTCTGTATAGCTACTTGTCATTTACCCAGATACAGGGTATCCCATACCTGAACAAGGTCCCAGGATACATGCTTCTGTAAAGCTACTTGTCATTTACCCAGATACAGGGTATCCCATACCTGAACAAGGTCCCAGGATACATCCTTCTGCATAGCTACTCGTCATTTACCCAGATACATGGTATCCCATACCTGAACAAGGTCCCAGGATACATGCTTCTGTATAGCTACTCTTCATTTACCCAGATACAGGGTATCCCTTACCTGAACAAGGTCCCAGGATATATGCTTCTGTATACTACTCATCATTTACCCAGATGCAGGGTATCCCTTACCTGAACAAAGTCCAAGGATACATGCTTCTGTATAGCTACTTGTCATATACCCAGATACAGGGTATCCCATACCAAAACAAGGACCCAGGATACATGCTTCTGTATACTACTCATCATTTACCCAGACACAGGGTATCCCTTACCTGAACAAGGTCCCAGGATACATGCTTCTGTATAGCTACTTGTCATTTACCTAGATACAGGGTATCCCATACCTGAACAAGGTCCCAGGATACATGCTTCTGTATACTACTCATCATTTACCCAGAAACAGGGTATCCCTTACCTGAACAAGGTCCCAGGATACATGCTTCTGTATAGCTACTTGTCATTTACCCAGATACAGGGTATCCCTTACCTGAACAAGGTCCCAGGATACATGCTTCTGTATAGCTACTCATCATTTACCCAGAAACAGGGTATCCCTTACCTGAACAAGGTCCCAGGATACATGCTTCTGTATACTACTCATCATTTACCCAGAAACAGGGTATCCCTTACCTGAACAAGGTCCCAGGATACATGCTTCTGTATAGCTACTCTTCATTTACCCAGATACAGGGTATCCCTTACCTGAACAAGGTCCCAGGATACATGCTTCTGTATACTACTCATCATTTACCCAGATACAGGGTATCCCTTACCTGAACAAGGTCGCAGGATACATGCTTCTGTATAGCTACTTGTCATTTACCCAGATACAGGGTATCCTTTACCTGAACAAGATCCCAGGATACATGCTTCTGCATAGCTACTCGTCATTTACCCAGATACAGGGTATCCCTTACCTGAACAAGGTCCCAGGATACATGCTTCTGTATAGCTACTCTTCATTTACCCAGATACAGGGTATCCCTTACCTGAACAAGGTCCCAGGATACATGCTTCTGTATACTACTCATCATTTACCCAGATACAGGGTATCCCTTACCTGAACAAGGTCGCAGGATACATGCTTCTGTATAGCTACTTGTCATTTACCCAGATACAGGGTATCCTTTACCTGAACAAGATCCCAGGATACATGCTTCTGCATAGCTACTCGTCATTTACCCAGATACAGGGTATCCCATACCTGAACAAGGTCCCAGGATACATGCTTCTGTATAGCTACTTGTCATTTACCCAGATACAGGGTATCCCTTACCTGAACAAGGTCAAAGGATACATGCTTCTGTATAGCTACTTGTCATTTACACAGATACAGGGTATCCCATACCTGAACAAGGTCCCAGGATACATGCTTCTGTATAGCTACTTGTCATTTACCCAGATACAGGGTATCCCATACCTGAACAAGGTCCCAGGATACATGCTTCTGTATAGCTACTTGTCATTTACCCAGATACAGGGTATCCCATACCTGAACAAGGTCCCAGGATACATGCTTCTGTATACTACTCATCATTTACCCAGATACAGGGTATCCCTTACCTGAACAAGGTCCCAGGACTCATGCTTCTGTATAGCTACTTGTCATTTACCCAGATACAGGGTATCCCATACCTGAACAAGGTCCCAGGATACATGCTTCTGTATAGCTACTCGTCATTTACCCAGATACAGGGTATCCCTTACCTGAACAAGGTCCCAGGATACATGCTTCTGTATAGCTACTTGTCATTTACCCAGATACAGGGTATCCCTTACCTGAACAAGGTCCCAGGATACATGCTTCTGTATACTACTCATCATTTACCCAGATACAGGGTATCCCTTACCTGAACAAGGTCCCAGGATACATGCTTCTGTATAGCTACTTATCATTTACCAAGATACAGGGTATCCCATACCTGAACAAGGTCCCAGGATACATGCTTCTGTATAGCTACTCGTCATTTACCCAGATACAGGGTATCCCTTACCTGAACAAGGTCCCAGGATACATGCTTCTGTATAGCTACTTGTCATTTACCCAGATACAGGGTATCCCTTACCTGAACAAGGTCCCAGGATACATGCTTCTGTATAGCTACTCGTCATTTACCCAGATACAGGGTATCCCTTACCTGAACAAGGTCCCAGGATACATGCTTCTGCATAGCTACTCGTCATTTACCCAGATACAGGGTATCCCAAACCTGAACAAGGTCCCAGGATACATGCTTCTGTATACTACTCGTCATTTACCCAGATACAGGGTATCCCATACCTGAACAAGGTCTCAGGATACATGCTTCTGTATAGCTACTCATCATTTACCCAGATACAGGGTATCCCTTACCTGAACAAGGTCCAAGGATACATGCTTCTGTATAGCTACTTGTCATTTACCCAGATACAGGGTATCCCATACCTGAACAAGGTCCCAGAATACATGCTTCAGTCTGTGTATCCTCGTCCTGGCATGTCTCCCCACCAAACTGTGGTCTTGGACTGTCACACGAACGATGTCTTATCCGCACTCCAGCATCACATGATACGCTACATGGTTCCCATAGTAACCAGTTACCCCAGTTACCAGAAACTGTAGAAGAGATAGTGCAAGGTGTAACCAGGTATCCCAGTTACCAGAAACTGTAGGGGAGATATTGCAAGGTGTAACCAGGTACCCCAGTGACCATAAACTGTAGGAGAGATATTGCTAAATGTAACCAGTTACCACAGTTACCGGAAACTGTAGGAGAGATATTGCAAATGTAACCATATACCATAGTTACCAGAAACTGTAGGAGAGATATTGTAACATCTAACCAGGTACCCCAGTTAACGGACCCTACAGGAGAGATATTGCAAGGTGTAACCAGGTACCCCGGTTACCGGAAACTGTAGGAGAGATATTGCAAGGTATAACCAGGTACCACAGTTACTGGAAACTGCAGGAGAGATATTGCAAGGTGTAACCAGGTATCCCAGTTACCGGAAACTGTAGGAGAGATATTGCAAGGTGTAACCAGTTACCACAGTTACCGGAAACTGAAGGAGAGATATTGCAAGGTTTAACCAGCTACCCCAGTTACAGGAAACTGTAGGAGAGATATTGCAAGGTGTAATCAGGTACCCCAGTTACTGGAAACTACAGGAGAGATATTAGAAAGGTGTCCACGGTTACTGGAAACTACAGGAGAGATATTGCAATGTGTAACCAGGTACCCCAGTCATCAGAAACTGTAGGAGAGATATTGCAAGGTGTAACCAGGTACCCCAGTTACCGGAAACTACAGGAGGAGAGATATTGCAATGTGTAACCAGGTACCCCAGTTACCGAAAACTATAGGAGAGATATTGCAATGTGTAACCAGGTATCGCAGTTACCGGAAACTGTAGGAGAGATATTGCAATGTGTAACCAGGTACCCCAGTTACCGGAAACTACAGGAGAGATATTGCAATGTGTTACTAGGTACCCCAGTTACCGGAAACTATAGGAGAGATATTGCAAGGTCATAAAAGTGCACATAATTCTTAAAGGGACTATCAGCATTCTTGAAACATTTATCAAGCTTTAAAATTATCCCCTCAATTTATTAATCCAATATCACTTTGACTTAAACACACTTGCATATAATTGAATGAAAAGTTATACATACATTTTACATTTGTTGAGAAAACATGTGGACAACCCTCAAACATACAACAGTATGTTCCAGCCTGGTAATAATGTATGTATAAACAAACACTGCCATTTATAAAAACTGAAACTGTACCAAATTCTAGTCCCTAACAGACTCTGCTAACCTGGACACTGTCTCTGTTCACAGGATCTGGATTCCAGGCGTGGTCCATCACAATCTCTGCCCTGATTGGCTGGTTCTGGATTGTCACATGACCTTCGACGTGCTTGTCTTCCCTGACCACATGTGGAGCTGCAAGCCTCCCAACGTAACCATGACGACCACTGTCCATGAACTGGACATGATAAATACATCGCTTTATGGATAACCTCAAACATATCATGACAAATTTCGAACTTTGAATTTTAAAATCATTCCATGCACCAAGTTTAATTAAAACAAATTAAATACCGTATATTGTGCTTACATATGTTTATGCACTGATGAATTGAATTGAATGTTGTTTAACGGCTCATCAACACAGTATAGGTTATTTAGAGCCGCCCCAGAGAGAGGGGAAGGATACATAGGAATCCGGGAACCTGCCCTACTCTTATTATCGAATAGATTCCTATGGTTCTTTAACGTGCTCGGAAGATAGACCGATACACGGGACCGCCCGGTTTACGTCCCCATACGACGGACGAGGCTAAGGTAAAGTGTCTTGCCCAAGAACACACCGACGGAACTCAGTGGCACCACGCCGGGGCCTCCGGTTACAAATCCGCCGCGCTACCGACTGCGCCACGCCAGCCCTCTATGCACTGTAAAAACTTTCCTTTATTTTTTATTGCAAATATTTTGTTGCCAAAGCAAATGTTAAAACAAGAGGGCCATGATGGCCCTATATCGCTCACCTGAGTTAATTTGAACCAATACATGGCCCTAAAGCGATACCTGAGTACTGGCACATTATCGAACTTCTTCGAAATCTTATGGTCATATACAATCTGTGCAAGTTTGGTTAAGATTGTTCAAGAAATGTGGGCTCAACATTGATATAGACAGTTTAAGACACTGACAAAGTTTGGTAAAGATCAAATACAAAATGAAGGTGCTAGAGAGTAACACCTTGGGCAGAGCAAAATGTGACCCCAGGGCTACATGTAATATATGAGAGCTGTGTGCTTTATGGTTTTAGAGAAGAAGATTTTTTAATTTTTTTCCTATACAAGTCTATGTAAAACGTGACCCCTGGGGCTGGGCCAAATATGAACCCAGGGTCACCATTTGAACAAACTTGGTAAAGGACCATAAGAGTATAGTAAATGCGAAATATTAAACCTCTGGCTCTTGTAGTTCCAGAGAAGAAGACTTTAATATGTTTCCTATATAAGTCTATGTAAAACTGTGACCCACGGAGTGGGATCAAATTTTACCCAAAGGTCACCATTTGAACAAACTTGGTAGAGGACCATAATCTAATAGTAAATGCAAAATATTAAACCTCTGGCTCTTGCAGTTTCCGAGAAGATTTTTTTCAGTTTTTCCCTATACAAGCCTATGAAAAAATGTGACCCCAGGGTCACCATTTGAACAAAATTGGTAGAGGACAATGAGCTTATAGTAAATGCAAAATATCAAACCTCTGGCTCTTGTAGTTTCCGAGAAGATTTTTTTTTTCCTATATAAGTCTATGTAAAACTGTGACCCCCGGGGCGGGGACAAATTTGACCCCAGGGTCACCATTTGAACAAACTAAGTAGAGGACCATAAGCTGATGCTACATGTAATACATGAGAGCTCCGTGCCATGTGGTTCCAGAGAAGAAGATTTTTTCAGTTTTTCCCTATACAAGATTATGTAAAACTGCGACCCCCAGGCGGGGCCAAATGTGACCCCTGGGTCACCATTTGAACAAACTTCGTAGAGAACCATAAGCTTATAGCAACTGCAAAATATTAAATCTCTGGCTCTTGCAGTTTCAGAGAAGAAGATTTTTTAAGTTTTTCCCTATACATGTCTATATAAAACATGTGTCCCTTGGGGCGGGGCCAAATGTGACCACAGGGTCACCATTTGAACAAACTTGGTAAAGGACTATAAGCTTATAGTAAATGCAAAATATCAAACCTCTGGCTCTTGCAGTTTCCGAGAAGAAGATTTTTAAAAAAAAAATCCTATATAAGTCTATGTAAAACTGTGACCCCCGGGGCGTGGACAAATTTGACCCCAGGGTCACCATTTGAACAAACTAAGTAGAGGACCATAAGCTGATGCTACATGTAATACATGAGTGCTCCGTGCCATGTGGTTCCAGAGTTGAAGATTTTTTCAGTTTTTCTCTATACAAGCCTATGTAAAACTGTGACGCTCGGGGCGAGACCAAATGTGACCACTGGGTCACCATTTGAACAAACTTGGTAGAGGACCATAAGCTTATAGCATATGCAATATATTAAACCTCTGGCTCTTGCAGTTTCAGAGAAGAAGATTTTTTAAGTGTTTGCCTATACATGTCTATGTAAAACATGTGACCCTCGGGGCGGGGCCAAATGTGACCATAAGCTTATAGTAAATGCAAAATATCTAACCTCTGGCTCTTGCAGTCACGATTTTAACAAACTTAGTAGAGGACCATAAGCTGATGCTACATGTTATACATGAGACCTCTGTGCCTTGTGGTTTCAGAGAAGAAGATTTTTAAAAGTTTTTTCCTATAGTGTATGTCTATATGAAAAACATGCAAAATCTCAATATACAAACTTTGGACCCACGGGGCATGGCTATTTTTGAACCCGGGGTATTCATTTGAACAAACTTGATACTCTAGACGTTGGCGATCATTTTAAAAGAAAAACTGTTGAAATCTGTCCAGCTGTTCTTCTTCAGAAGATTTTATAAGGTTTCAACCATATATGGTATTGGCGGCCATCTTGGATGTCACGGTGACCTAATTTTAACAGATCTAAAAAGCATTCATCTAAGGATCATCCACGTGAAGTTTGGTCAAAATTGGCCGCGCGGTTTCTGAGAAGTCGTTTGAAGCAAAAGTTAACGACGACGACGGATGATGGATGACGGACGACGGACGACGGACGAAGAGTGATCCCAATAGCTCACCTTTGAGCCTTCGGCTCAGGTGAGCTAAAAAATTGAACAAAAAGATGCATTACTCTGTAAACTATTTTGAATTTTAAAGAGAAATGTTGCACCCTTACTATAGTAAGTGATAGCCATTTTCATTACATTTTATAATTATAATTATATCCCTACTTTGTATACATACCAATAACAGTAAGGTTAACCTCCACAAAAGTCTTCCCTAGATTGTTGCTAGCCAGACATCTGTAAGTCCTAGAGTCAGACAACTGGGCCTCCACTATCCTGTAATACACATAGCTTACTCAATATACACATATACTAGCCATACATCTGAAAGTCCTAGAGTCAGACAACTAGGCCTCCACTATCCTGTAATACACATAGCTTACTCAATATACACATATACTAGCCAGACATCTGTACGTCCCAGAGTCAGACAACTGGCCCTCCACTATCCTGTAATACACATAGCTTATTCAATAAACACATATACTAGCCATACATCTGAAAGTCCCTGAGTCAGACAACTAGGCCTCCACTATCCTGTAATACACATAGCTTACTCAATATACACATATACTAGCCAGACATCTGTACGTCCCAGAGTCAGACAACTGGCCCTCCACTATCCTGTAGTACACAGCTTATTCAATAAACACATATACTAGCCAGACATCTGTAAGTCCCTGAGTGAGACAACTGGGCCTACACTATCCTGTAATACACATAGCTTATTCAATAAACACATATACTAGCCAGACATCTGTAAGTCCCTGAGTCAGACAACTGGGCCTCCACTATCCTGTAATACACATAGCTTACTCAATATACACATATACTAGCCAGACATCTGTACGTCCCAGAGTCAGACAACTGGGCCTCCACTATCCTGTAATACACATAGCTTATTCAATAAACACATATACTAGTCAGACATCTGTAAGTCCCTGAGTCAGACAACTGGGCCTCCACTATCCTGTAATACACATAGCTTATTCAATAAACACATATACTAGCCAGACATCTGTAAGTCCCAGAGTCAGACAACTGGGCCTCCACTATCCTGTAATACACATAGCTTACTCAATATTCACATATACTAGCAAGAAATCTGTAAATCCCTGAGTGAGACAACTGGGCCTACACTATACTGTAATACACATAGTTTACTCAAAAAACACATACAGTAGCAAGACATCTGTAAGTCTCAAAGTCAGACAACTGGGCCTCCACTATCCTGTAATACACATGGTTTACCATTATTGGGTCACCTACCTTAGAGAGTTGTTTGGCAGTATTGACAATCTGCCTTCATCATGTAGTACATCCCAGCCCACCATCCAATCCATCTTGGGTGTGGGTTCTCCAGACCCCACACAGTCTATCCTCACAGTCTGACCATGATCTACACGGGTGTCTTGGGGCTCAACCAGAAATGATGGAGGTTCTGGAATGGAAGATCAAGTATAATAGTATAGCATTTGTATTTTTTCTCCTTGTCACAATTGTGACACAGAAACTGGAATCTGATTCTCTTGAAATCTGATGCAGTCCGAGTACCCAAAGTTCACTTTGCCTTCTTAAAATATGGATGTTCAAGACAGCAATTAAGTTAAAAAATAAATCCTTATGTTCATGGTGGATTAATGGACAAACAGGAAATAGGGTATGGTCTTACCCCTAACTGTCAACATGGCCACTCCCTCTGAAGTACCCGCATCATTAGAAGCCACACACTTGTACTCTCCTGCATCGGAACTCTGAAATACATACAGCAATATAAGACAATCACCCATTCATAACTTACTGCAGAGGATATATGACTATACACATATACTCTCCTGCATCGGAACTCTGAAATACATACAGCAATATAAGACAATCACCCATTCATAACTTACTGCAGAGGATATATGACTATACACATATACTCTCCTGCATCGGAACTCTGAAATACATACAGCAATATAAGACAATCACCCATTCATAACTTACTGCAGAGGATATATGACTATACACATATACTCTCCTGCATCGGAACTCTGAAATACATACAGCAATATAAGACAATCACCCATTCATAACTTACTGCAGAGGATATATGACTATACACATATACTCTCCTGCATCGGAACTCTGAAATACATACAACAATATAAGACAATCACCCATTCATAACTTACTGCAGAGGATATATGACTATACACATATACTCTCCTGCATCGGAACTCTGAAATACATACAGCAATATAAGACAATCACCCATTCATAACTTACTGCAGAGGATATATGACTATACACATATACTCTCCTGCATCGGAACTCTGAAATATATACAGCAATATAAGACAATCACCCATTCATAACTTACTGCAGAGGATATATGACTATACACATATACTCTCCTGCATCGGAACTCTGAAATACATACAACAATATAAGACAATCACCCATTCATAACTTACTGCAGAGGATATATGAATATACACATATACTCTCCTGCATCGGAACTCTGAAATACATACAGCAATATAAGACAATCACCCATTCATAACTTACTGCAGAGGATATATGACTATACACATATACTCTCCTGCATCGGAACTCTGAAATACATACAGCAATATAAGACAATCACCCATTCATAACTTACTGCAGAGGATATATGACTATACACATATACTCTCCTGCATCGGAACTCTGAAATACATACAGCAATATAAGACAATCACCCATTCATAACTTACTGCAGAGGATATATGACTATACACATATACTCTCCTGCATCGGAACTCTGAAATACATACAGCAATATAAGACAATCACCCATTCATAACTTACTGCAGAGGATATATGACTATACACATATACTCTCCTGCATCGGAACTCTGAAATACATACAGCAATATAAGACAATCACCCATTCATAACTTACTGCAGAGGATATATGACTATACACATATACTCTCCTGCATCGGAACTCTGAAATACATACAGCAATATAAGACAATCACCCATTCATAACTTACTGCAGAGGATATATGACTATACACATATACTCTCCTGCATCGGAACTCTGAAATACATACAGCAATATAAGACAATCACCCATTCATAACTTACTGCAGAGGATAAATGACTATACACATATACTCTCCTGCATCGGAACTCTGAAATACATACAGCAATATAAGACAATCACCCATTCATAACTTACTGCAGAGGATATATGACTATACACATATACTCTCCTGCATCGGAACTCTGGAATACATACAACAATATAAGACAATCACCCATTCATAACTTACTGCAGAGGATATATGACTATACACATATACTCTCCTGCATCGGAACTCTGAAATACATACAGCAATATAAGACAATCACCCATTCATAACTTACTGCAGAGGATATATGACTATACACATATACTCTCCTGCATCGGAACTCTGGAATACATACAGCAATATAAGACAATCACCCATTCATAACTTACTGCAGAGGATGTATGGATAGAGATCCATTCACAACTTACTGTACTCTCCTGCATCGGAACTCTGAAATACA
Source organism: Cyrtodaria siliqua (assembly GCA_037043455.1). Taxonomy (NCBI): domain Eukaryota; kingdom Metazoa; phylum Mollusca; class Bivalvia; order Adapedonta; family Hiatellidae; genus Cyrtodaria; species Cyrtodaria siliqua. The sequence goes on from JAWPHD010000976.1 coordinate 201,707, forward strand.
TACAGCAATATAAGACAATCACCCATTCATAACTTACTACAGAGGATGTATGGATAGAGATCCATTCACAACTTACTGCGGAGGATGTATGAGATCACAACTTAGGGCTGTTTCAGAAATTATGGGTTGCCTTATTTTTAAACAATGGATATAAACGGGTAGCTGTGTTTATATTATATAGAATTACATGGGTGGTTGTACAAAAAACAAATGGTAGGTGGGTGTCAATGACCTAACCGTTGGTATATAGGTGGCAGTGTGTCTACAAAAGTGTGTATATGGGTATGAAAAGGCCAATTCATGAATAATTAATTGGGTCAGTCAAGGTCGAAACATTTAACGATAACATCCGAGTGATATCAAAATTTGATGGACAAGTCTATTTTACGGGGTCAACCAATTTCCGGCCCGTCTGCAGAATTTACGATATATCCGTAATTGCATGGTCGTCGCAAAGAAAGAGAATGTAATTTACACACAGACAGACATAGAAAGACGCTATATGTATTATATAAGCGTGCTCTATCCTTCTATTCGGCCCCATTCCAAATGCCAAATATAGGTATTTTCAATCGAGAACGCTCGGCCAATCCCGTCATTCTTCGGTAGCAGTGAAAGAGATGTTGTAAATGAGGTATTTTTTCCCAAAATCTTTTTTTTCTCTCCCACCAATTCAGTTTTGTTCTACCGACATCTCCAAGCTGAGAAGTCCCAAAAACTACTTAATTTTGGCAGAAGCTGAGAAGTCCCAAAAACTACTTAATTTTGGCAGAAATAAATAGACACAACCTGAACTAAATCATTAGAAAACAAACTTTTTTATTTTCACAACAGTTTGTTGAATCTCATTTTCACTGTGAAAACAACGGAAAAACAACATATGTTCGAGATGTTGCGATGTACGGTTTTCCACTAGACCATGTGTACGTCCTTTGCACGTCAAATGAAAATGTAAAATCAGGCATCCATGTGGACAAGTAACATCTGCTGGTATAAAATCAACATTAAAACATGATATTGTTTATTTTACACATCATCATAAACATCACATCATTATTAGCGTTACAATTTAAAGCCTCAATCATTAGATTGCACTTCCGTTTTTTGGATATTCTAAAATGCAGCGCTTTTAATTTATAAAATGCAGCTCTTTTAGATATCATCGGTAATACTGAGAAGAATAGACCGGTATCATAAATGAATTTTAAATCTAAGTTAATATATAGAGTTTAATTAACATTGTTGAAGTGATACGGGAAATAATTTCCGAGTGAGAAAGATTCTTGCGATATGGAAACGAGTGCGTTTTCGCACTAGTTTCTATTTCGCAAGAATATTTCTCACGAGTGAATTATTTTCCGTATCACGACAAAAATGTTAATTAAACTATATAATATATATTCTGTGATGAATTTCTTTCCAATCGTCTTTTGACACAAGTATTCCTTCTTCTGTCACTCCTTTGGCGACAGTGCGGAGTAATAGCATGACGTCAATTCGTGACGTAATATCGTGACATTTATCGTTTAGTTCATACCATTTGGCTACTGTGGTATCTTGCACACTAGGCGAGATAGCACAGTAGAGGAAGGGATATGTTATAGATTTTCTCAAACGGAAATTTCTATAATTCATCACAGAATATATATTTATTTATAAGAAAATAAAACATTAATTTGATATCTTTTTTTAATATTTATTACAATAATTTACATATTCTAGTTCTGTTTATTTATAACAAAACTCATTAAAAAGTACAATTTATAATTTAATAGATAACTTGGACAATCCTTATAATTTTTCTGGCTCTTAATGTTTTTATAAATGAATTGAATTGAATTGGGGTTTTAAGGCGCACCAACACATGAAAAGGTTATATGGCGCCTAAAAGGCATGAACATGCCAGGCTCATCTTCCATGTACATCGAGATAAAATATGGAAAATGGGCCTAGAACCTTCTCACCCTGAACTGCAGAGTTGCTGCAAATTCTATCGTAGAAACTCCATTTATGCTGGAGCCACGTTATTGTTTTTCTGCCACTGCTCTTTTGATGTGAGCGAGATAGCACCTGAAACAATGCAGGGATCATGATGAAGACCTTTAATGAACATGAACAAAAAATGATAAAATGAACATGAATTTGGGGGGATTCTACCCCTCTGCCTATCCCTCCAAAGGGATCTGCAGTGGCACTATTCTTTGCTCCGTGACCAAACGGAGCCCCCGAGAACGAAAGAACAAGGAATTTAATTTTGCACAATTCACAACATTGAATACTGAGTTTGACACTAACTAAACATTGTGCTGGGAAATGATAGATTTGTTTGTTTTATTTTTTTTAAATAAATAATTCTATTATGGTAATTAAAAAGATGTTTATCTGTTCTATAGTTTTTACTAAGTTTTCTTCCAAATATTGGTATAATAAAGCAGGGAGTAAGTATACGCATAAACAAGTATACTTCCAGCAAGGGGCCCAGTTGGCATCTATACCAAAAATGTTAAGCTTCATCCCTGAAATTTATGAGAAGTTCAAAATGACTAGTATTTTGCAGCCATATTTTGTTCTGAAAATTCCCAAATCCTGTATTTTGTCGTAAAAAATATTTCCCAATTTTGCAATTTCTCTGATGAAAATTTCCCAATTTTTGCAGGGGCCCTTTTTTCCAAAATATCCAGAAAAATGCTAGCTTGTCTCTCGATTTGACGATAAAATCCGAGGACACCGAAATGGCGGACGATGAGGTTGTTAATTTTCTGTCGAACGCACATTTATTAGAGTATGTGGGTGGTCATGTAGAATTTTATTTTCATATACATGGGTGGACCTATAAAAATTTAATGGAATTACATCGGTGGCCATGTACAATTTTAATTGAATTACATGGGTGGCGGGGGTAAAAGATAAGTGCCTTCTATGGGGAGACGTCATAATTTCTGGAACAGCCCTTACTGCAGAGTGATGTATGACTAGAGATCCATTCACAACTTACAGCAGAGTGATGTATGACTAGAGATCCATTCACAACTTACCTCAGAGTGATATATGGCTATAGATCCACTCACAACTTACTGCAGAGTGATGTATGACTAGAGATCCATTCACAACTTACAGCAGAGTGATGTATGACTAGAGATCCATTCACAACTTACCTCAGAGTGATATATGGCTATAGATCCACTCACAACTTACTGCAGAGTGATGTATGACTAGAGATCCATTCTCAACTTACTGCAGAGTGATGTATGACTAGACATCCATTCACAACTTACTGCAGAGTGATGTATGACTAGAGATCCATTCACAACTTACTGCAGAGTGATGTATGACTAGAGATCCTACACAACTTACGGCAGAGTGATGTATGACTAGAGATCCATTCACAACTTAGGCCATAAAAAATTAATTACCTGGTTCTCAGGCCCGCCCGCATGTCTTTATTTGGTGCCGCATTGCCGATTTTATCTCAAAAGTAATAAAATAAAAATTGGAAATACGCTACCGAAATTTCGAAAAAAAAGTTCCGCATAAAAGTTTGTTCCGGTTTTTACATGCAACCACCTCATGGGGAATCCCCTTGTTGGTAGACTGGTGCACGGCCGACTATCTGACGCTCTGCTCGCTAGCTTGAGTGTTGCAGTCGAACGGGTACCAATCTAGGAGAGTCAGACGCTTGAGACGCTTGGAACTAGTAGGTGCTACAGAACAGGCGATTTATTCAAGCGTCTAATCGACAAAGTCTCACAACAACATGCAATAAATACAAATATACGGACTTATTGTGATTGAAAGAAGCATAAGTCGGGAAGAAATGATAAGGTAATGATCGACAATAGAGATGAGCTGATTCAACTGGTAATTGCACATGAATTTCGAGATATTTTGCATCAATACATGTATTGGAATTAAAAGCTTGGATAAAAAAAAATTCGCCCGCGTGTCTGTTGACCACTGTAAAATTGTAAAAAAAAATGCGCCCGCTCGCATCTCTTCTCAGAAAAAGTGGCCTGAGAACCAGGTAATTAATTTTTTGTGGCCTTACTGCAGAGTGATGTATGACTACAGATCCATTCACAACTTACTGCAGAGAGTTATGTATGACTAGAGATCCATTATTAACTTACTGCAGAGTGATGTATGACTACAGATCCATTCACAACTTACTGCAGAGAGTTATGTATGACTACAGATCCATTATTAACTTACTGCAGAGTGATGTATGACTACAGATATATTCACAACTTACTGCAGAGAGTTATGTATGACTAGAGATCCATTATTAACTTACTGCAGAGTGATGTATGACTACAGATCCATTCACAACTTACTGCAGAGAGTTATGTATGACTAGAGATCCATTATTAACTTACTGCAGAGTGATGTATGACTAGAGATCCATTCTCAACTTACAGCAGAGTCATGTATGACTAGAGATCCATTCTCAACTTACTGCAGAGTGATGTATGACTAGAGATCCATTCACAACTTATTGCAGAGTAATATATAAAGAGATTCAACAACTTACTATGGAATGATATATTCTGTGAGATCCACCCACAACTTACTGTAGAGTGATATATGACTAGAGATCCACGTACAACTTTATACTGTAGAATGATATATGACTAGAGTTCCACCCACAACTTACTGTAGAGTGATATATGACTAGAGATCCACCCACAACTTACTGTAGAGTGATATATGACTAGAGATCCATTCTTGAGTTTTTGTATCCGGTCACTGAGCTGGACAGGTCGCCCATTTTTCATCCAAATGACTTCAGGTCGAGGGTCACCACCCACAGAACATGTCAACACTACACGCTCAGCGATTGTGACTGCCTTGTTACCAGGGGGTGTGAGAATCTCTGGTGGAACTGATTAAAAAACATGGTTCATACAGGATTATCATTATGAAATTTAAGGACTTTTTAAGGACTTTTAAGGCCCTAATAACCCATTTTTAAGGCCCAGTTTAACTCATAACATTAATCTTACCTTTATCAATTGTATGATCTACTGTATCTGTTCAAGGCTTGTACTGCACTACTTGCTTTGTATTGATTATACTTGTAAATGTTTAGAGTTTTCTGAGTGTTCCTCATATCGGCGAATTTGTTGTTTTTTTGTCGATTTTTTTTAACTACATCAGATATTATTCCTCTCGTATAATTTATCAACTGATTATGAAATTCAAGGACCTTTAATGATATTTTGTCAGAAGTTAAGGACTTTTTAAGGCTGGAGTGAATTTAAGAACTATTAAAGGTTACTTCTGAAATTTAAGGACTTTTAAGGCTGTATGAACCTTGTAAAAACATAAGTTACAGCATTTTATGTTTAATGTTGCCACATTTTAATTATGTTGTTTAAGGCTTGACCAGGAATCTTCAAAACATATTTTTTAAGATAAATATAAGTTTGAATGCTGTAGAACAACACAGAGAAATAAATAAAGAAATCTATAAAAAACATAACATATTAGTGTCCATTAGCCTTGACCTTACCTTTCACTGTTACCATGGTGTTGACCTGGGTCTCACCAGCTGGGTTCTGGGCAAGGCATGTATACAGGCCCCCATCCTCTGGCCTCACATTATGTACAATGTGCACGCTGCGACCATTCACACTGGACGGGGCTGAAATAAGTATGCCCACGTGTGGTTAACCAAAAATAAAAGTTTAATAATTTTGATATATGGACCATTATTGTTTACCATAATTTCTATTACAGTGTCACAGACATGTACTTTCTCTTATGAGAAATCCATACCCATAAAGATGAGATTGATAAAAATGCACTTTTTCACAGTAAAATCATGATAAGTAGCCAAAATCAACACAATCTCGGAATATAAAAACAATATTTCAGGTTCTGTAATTAATATAAAATAGATGCAATTAGAATTAAACTTAAAAACCTACATAATAATATCATTCAAATGAATAATTATGCGAGTATGGGTGTGCCTTATATTTATATTTTGCTAGATCTATATTTTATCGATATTATGCCTTATAGGTCTCACTAAACAGTTATATGCCTTGCGCCCACCGGTAGGAACATTCTTGTGCTTAAATAAAAAGAACTGTATTATTCGGTTCTTATTTATGTCTTAAAATGTGCCAACATCTTCTCCTTTTTCAGTTCCAGGTGATTTCATACAGGATATGTCTAAATGATTTTGAGCCCAATCTGAAAATCTAATACTGGGTATTGATACATATGAAAATGAATGAGAAATGGAAATTCTACAGGGTCATTACCAACTATGGACATTAAAAATAAAAGCAAATTGGTCAACCCCATGCTTTTTGCCGGATATTTTGAGCAATAGACATCAAGTTTCACAAAGAAAACATTTTGAAGAAAATTCAGAAAGTTGTACATTCGTCCAGAGAGATCATTCTACATATGCATAGCAGTGCAAAAACAACTATGTTGCGAGATGTAAAGTTTGTATTTGCTCGGGTATGTAATTCCTCTTCAAGTGTATGGCAGGTGTGAGCTTGCCTTGTGTTTTATATTTTGTATGACCTAAATTGTCTGGGTAGGTAATTCCTCGTCTAGTGTATAGCAGGTGTGAGCTTGTCTTGTGTTTTATATTTTGTATGACCTTAATTATCTGGTTAGATAATTCCACTAATAGTGTATAGCAGGTGTGACCTTGCCTTCTGTTTTATATTTTGTATTACCTAAACTGTCTGGGTAGATAATTCCTCTAATAGTGTATAGCAGGTGTGAGCTTGCCTTGTGCTTTATATTTTGTATGACGTAAATTGTCTGGGTAGATAATTCCTCTAATAGTGTATAGCAGGTGTGAGCTTTCCTTGTGTTTCATATTTTGTATGACCTAAATTGTCTGGGTAGGTAATTCCTCTTCTAGTGTACAGCAGGTGTGAGCTTGCCTTGTGTTATACATTTTGTATGACCTAAATTGTCTGGGTAGATAATTCCTCTAATAGTGTATAGCAGGTGTGAGCTTGCCTTGTGCTTTATATTTTGTATGACCTTAATTAACATGTCCCCAGTTGTCAATCATTTATCCATTTCAACCAATCAAACCAGAATGATACCTCCGACAAACAACAGCACGTGTATAAAGCACGTGCAACTATGTTATATAAACTATTGTCAATATACTCCGACATCAACAATAGGGCGGAGATATCAAAGTACTGGCGAGATGTCAATTGTCTGGGTAGATAATTCCTCTAATAGTGTATAGCAGGTGTGAGCTTGCCTTGTGTTTTATACTTTGTATGACCTAAGTTATCTGGTTAGATAATTCCACTAATAGTGTATAGCAGGTGTGAGCTTGCCTTGTGTTTTATACTTTGTATGACCTAAGTTGTCTGGTTAGATAATTCCACTAATAGTGTATAGCAGGTGTGAGCTTGCCTTGTGTTTTATATTTTGTATGACCTTAATTGTCTGGGTAGATAATTCCTCTAATAGTGTATAGCAGGTGTGAGGTTGCCTTTCGTTTTATACTTTGTATGACCTAAGTTGTCTGGGTAGATAATTCCTCTAATAGGGTTTAGTGTGGTTCGGGTGCCTTATATTTTATATTTTGTAACACGTACATTGTATGGGTAAATCGTTTCTCTTCCAGTGTATAGTAGGTGTAGGTATGCCGTCAGCTGTGCAACGTAACTCGAGACGAGAGTTCAACAATACTTCCTGGATCTGGGGTACAACGATGAACGATGGTGGAACTGTAAATAAATATACACATAATTGCCAGATCACAATATCCTCTAAGGTTGTGATGTTGATATTTAAATATCTCCTTCATATGAACACTTGGGCATTGTATCAGTGCTCCAGATAAGACAAAAACAAAAACGCATTAAAAATAAAATGCGTATAAAAATGCACTAAATAAATATTAAAAACCAAATTCCCGGGTACACACAAAATAGCTCAGAAAATACCCAATAGATACTTTTTAAAGTGTGCGGTATTTAATGACAATGAAGTGCCTCCTAACAATTTTACTAGTATATGCCTACACGAAAAACGAAATGGTCTTTTTGTCGACTGTTTGACACAAATTAATTCTATTTAAAAAAGACAGGAGCAAGTTGAATGTATATGTAAGCAGAAGAGGAAATATGCAATAACATTTTACATTAATGATTTGCCCAAAACAGATTCGTAAAAGTAAATATGTAAAAAAAAAATCACGGTACAACAAGCATTGAGCTGAAAGCTTATTTGGAGCACTGTTGTATGCAATGCAATCCCCCTCGTATGCTGCTGTGCGGTTGGCATTTATTATCCTTACGCATTTCCATAAAAAGGGAGGTAATAATTATTACATGATAACATTTTGAACATTTTCTGGAGAACACAGATTTACCAGGGAATAAGTATACAGGTAGGAGACACGGGCTCATAAACGCTCTAGTTTATCGATTTATGTTGTCGCGCTAGAATGCCGCCATTTACTATTTTATCGATACAGGTAAATTGATCGTAAGCGCATTACATTTGAAGAAAAGTTAAAATTTCAGCCAACATCTAAAAATAGGCAGTTTTTAATGCCTTATATAACCTGTATACACCATTTTTAATTGGATTTTTTTTATAATTCAGCCGATATCTCAAGAGGCATTTTCATCACCTCTTTTTAGGCTTGTCTTATAATCATCACCGTGAAATTACATTCTTGACAAAGTCTACTACACAATTTTTGTTATTATTAATGCCTAATATAACCCGTGGTCTCGTATCTCATTTGCAATAGCTATACACTGTCACCATTTTTTATTTGGCGCCACATCTTTGTTACAAGGAACCGTCTGGTAAAATGTGCTTTTATACGTGCAAACAAATACACGCTCTGTATTAGAGAACACAATGTGCATAAATAATACTTATGTTTACATTTCGCACCTTTTTTTAGTTTGTAAGTGTAATAATTTATAAGAATTTGTGTTTTTTCACAACAACCAAAAGTAGTCATTTTCACGTAGTTGTGAAAACCCACGCGCGACAACATAAAACGGCAAAACGGTACGTGTCTCCTCCCTGTATACTTACTCCCTAGATTTACATATTATTTAATAAATAACACATTTGTCGTTCTGAAATCTGAAAAACAATTTCATGTTTTCTTTTGTTATGAAACAAATATGATGTGATACAGGTGAGGCAAGTTGTATCCTGAATATAATGTCTGTGTTATTAACCTAAGTGACTAACCTTGTATTCTGACCAGTCTCTCTTGTGTGGCACGTCCTGCCACGTTTGAAGCTACACACAGGTAACTGCCAGTGTCTTCCTCCTGGATAATAATTATTCATTTATATTTGTGTTTAAGAAAGGTGAAGACATTAATTAGAATATAAAGACAGAGCTCAATTTATTTATTTTTGTTTCATGGGTTTTAAAACACAAACACATTATCCCATGTCATGGATAGTAACATGGGTAATTTGTCACATTGTCAATTGCGAAAAGATGCAAAATTGTACAAGAAGTGTAGCTATCACAGAACACAGACAGTCCCTATGACAATGTCAGGAATGGTCAGGAATGCATTATGCTGATAATGGTGTCCTTATACGAGGCAAAATAATAATGGTTCTCCTTTTCTTTTGCAACAATTAATTTAAATGCAAGAATACATCACCATTTTCTCACTGTAGAGGAAAAAAAGGTCCATGGAAAAGAGACGATTGGCCATGTCTTTAAGTGATGTACAGTTACATTTGCACTCTAACGAAAACAGAAAACAGACAAAGATAGACCTTTAGATGGATTAAAGGCAGTCTATGCCTCAGACCCATGAATGGGTAGACAGCCAAAAAGATGGCTAGGTTGACAGAGTCAGTGATTAAGTTCCAGGCTGACAGATAGGTTAACAGACAGCATGAGCTTAAGACCGACGGATAGATACAGGTGTTCCATGGAACACGTGTATCGCCTGTCAGCACTTTGTCAGTATAACAAGGTTTTTCGGACCCAGATAAATGACCTTGACAAACTGGCTTAAGTTTTCGTGAATAAAAAAATGAGTATTTAACCCATATAATGACTTTCAGTGTGACCTTGACCTTTATATTTCAGTATGGTCATGTCGATGTTGTCATGATGAGTATATATTGAAAGTTTGATGAAGAAATATCAAGAAATGAGAAAGTTATAGCCAAAGTTAAGTTTTCGTGACGGACGTTCTTGAAGACAAAATGAGTATTTAACCCATATAATGACCCTCAGTGTGACCTTGACCTTTATATTTTAGTATGGTCATGTCGATGTTGTCATGCTGAGTATATATTGAAATATTGAAAGTTTGATGACTAAATATCAAGAAATGAGAAAGTTATAGCCAACATTAAGTTTTCGTGAAGAAAATATGAGTATTTAACCAATATAATGACCTTCAGTGTGACCTTGACCTTTATATTTTAGTATTGTCATGTCAATGTTGTCATGATGAGTATCTATTGAAAATTTGATGAAGAAATATCAAGAAATGAGAAAGTTATAGCCATCGTTAAGTTTTCGTGACGGACGGACTGACGGATGACAAAGTGATACCTATGCAGAGATGCCAACACTGTTTGGATGCAATCTGTAGTCATTGGTTGTTAAATCTGTAGTGCGAGGGTCACAAAGTGCTAGGTGGGTTCGGGGGTATGCCCCCCCCCCCCCCCCCCCTTCGAACATTTTTGATTCTGAGATGCAATCTCCTGCATTCTATGGCCAAAAATGACACTGATATATGCTGAAAAGTCAAGCTTTTTTTAATCATGTTACACTGAAACACAACATGAAATGTCACATCACTCTGGCAATCTGTAAAATTACTAGAGTAGTCGTTCTACTGTTTTATAACAATTGACTGAAATGTCATCTCACTGACAATCAGTGATCAGTATTTATACTAGAGTGTATGTACCAGTGCTCAAAGAAAATTATTTTAAGAGACAGGCTCAGGGCTTGTTGATTCTGAAAATGGACAGGCCCCGATTTAAAATGGACAGGCCCTGATTTAAAATGGAAAGGTCCAATATTTTTTTCTTAGTGGAAATGTGTCTTTATACGCTTTTATAGCACACATTTGTTACGTATGTATTACTCAGAACCTCCCCTGACTATATTTGTCTTTTTGTTACCACTTTATGCTCCCTAGTCAGCAGACTTATTTATCACTTCGTTAGAATAGAATATTACATTGAAATTTACAACCGATGCAAAGGAGAGTACTAGCACTTTTGCCAAACGAAAATAATCAGAGCCGACTTGGTGAAACTGGAGCCGAACTTGGAGCCAAATTTTTAATCAGGTTTTATTGGACTATCAGGGCCTCCTCTGGCTATATTTTTCATTTTGTCACCACTTTCTCCAAGTTAAAGAATTAGGAGCCTACAGTAAAATTCATTTAAAAGTAGGATTCCAGGAACTCCTTACACATGATAAAAGAAAGAATGATGGATTAAATAATGAATAGAAATGTTTTTCTTATTCGATTATGTAAAAAAAAAAAAAAAAAAAAAATCCGAAATTATGTACCATCCGAACTACAAGGACACCGCACTTTTACGGCCCGAAAATTTCACAAACATTCAATCAAAATACCATCAATTAGGAACTTTTTTCATGCATTAATGTGTTTTGAGTGACAAAAATGGTATTTCTTATCAAAGACGAAAGAAAACACAAACCTAATAGCAGGATAATGTAGTTTTACGTCAGAAATTGTCGATCTCAAAGTTGTGACAAACTGCCGACACTATGGCGACACGACGCCAGGCAAAATATTCAAACTTCTTATTGTTTCAATTTGTGTGTAACACATTTTAATTACTTTATTGCAAGTGTTTTCATAGTTCAGAATACACATGGGGGTATTTTGTCTTGAGGATCTTGAGATCAAGTAAAATAAAAATAAAATCTTTTTTTTTTTCTTTTTTTTTTTAAGACAGGCCCGACGGGCTCCTTGTATGCAAAATGAGACAGGCCCGGAATGGATGTCGAGGAGCCACGTGCGTCGGGCTAAGCTATTCTTGGAGCACTGTGTACATTTAAGAGTTATTAGTTCTCATGGTTTCAATTATGTTAGTCGTAGAACATTTCCTAATTCAGTCACTGTATTTTTTTTTTCATTTTTTTTTTCACGATCACAACGAAATTCGTAGTTGCATGCAAACTGGTCGTAGTGGGGTAAATGGAATAGAAATTCGTATAAAATACGGATAAATCGTAGTGGTTGGCATCTCTGCCTATGTATCGCATTTTTTTCCGAAAAAGCGACACAAAAAGAGACAAATAGATGGGTCACAGACAGTCTGGTCAAAAAGGGAATACACAATGGCTATGCAGGTCAACAACCTATTATAAATCAACAGACCAAGAGAATGTCTGGTCAGACAGCAGATGAATTGCACGACAGACTACCTGATCTACAAATGGACACTTACAGTGAGTGGTCAGGTCAACAGCATATGAATTGCCCGACAGACTACATGATCCACAAATGAACACTTACAGTGAGTGGTCAGACAGGAGATCAACTACCCGACAGACTACCTGATCTACAAATGAACACTTACAGTGAGTGGTCAGACAGCAGATGAACTGCCCGACACACTACCTGATCTACAAATGAACACTTGCAGCGAGTGGTCAGACAGCAGATGAATTTCCCGACAGACTACCAGATCTAAAAATGAACACTTACAGTGAGTGGTCAGACAGCAGATGAACTGCCCGACAGATTACCTGATCTACAAATGAACACTTAAAGTGAGTGGTCAGATAGCAGATCAACTGCCCGACAGACTACCTGATCTACAAATGAACACTTACAGTCAGTGGTCAGACAGCAGATGAACTGCCCGACAGACTACCTGATCTACAAATGAACACTTACAGTGAGTGGTCAGACAGCAGATGAACTGCCCGACAGGCTACCTGATCTACAAATGAACACTTACAGTGAGTGGTCAGACAGCAGATCAACTGCCTGACAGACTACCTGATCTACAAATGAACACTTACAGTGAATGGCCAGACAGCAGATGAACTGCACGACAGACTACCTGATCTACAAATGAACACATACAGTGAGTGGTCAGACAGCAGATTAACTGCCCGACAGACTACCTGATCTACAAATGAACACTTACAGCGAGTGGTCAGACAGCAGATGAATTGCCCGACAGACTACATGATCCACAAATGAACACTTACAGTGAGTGGTCAGACAGGAGATCAACTACCCGACAGACTACCTGATCTACAAATGAACACTTACAGTGAGTGGTCAGACAGCAGATGAACTGCCCGACACACTACCTGATCTACAAATGAACACTTGCAGCGAGTGGTCAGACAGCAGATGAATTTCCCGACAGACTACCAGATCTAAAAATGAACACTTACAGTGAGTGGTCAGACAGCAGATGAACTGCCCGACAGATTACCTGATCTACAAATGAACACTTAAAGTGAGTGGTCAGATAGCAGATCAACTGCCCGACAGACTACCTGATCTACAAATGAACACTTACAGTCAGTGGTCAGACAGCAGATGAACTGCCCGACAGACTACCTGATCTACAAATGAACACTTACAGTGAGTGGTCAAACAGCAGATGAACTGCCCGACAGGCTACCTGATCTACAAATGAACACTTACAGTGAGTGGTCAGACAGCAGATCAACTGCCTGACAGACTACCTGATCTACAAATGAACACTTACAGTGAATGGCCAGACAGCAGATGAACTGCACGACAGACTACCTGATCTACAAATGAACACATACAGTGAGTGGTCAGACAGCAGATTAACTGCCCGACAGACTACCTGATCTACAAATGAACACTTACAGCGAGTGGTCAGACAGCAGATGAATTTCCCGACAGACTACCCGATCTACAAATAAACACTTACAGTGAGTGGTCAGACAGCAGATCAACTGCCCGACAGACTACCTGATCTACAAATGAACACTTACAGTGAGAGGTCAGACAGCAGATGAATTGCATGACAGACTACCTGATCTACAAATGAACACTTACAGTGAGTGGTCAGACAGCAGATGAATTTCCCGACAGACTACCTGACCTACAAATGAACACCTACAGTCAGTGGTCAGACAGCAGATGAACTGACCGACAGACTACCTGATCTACAAATGAACACTTACAGTGAGTGGTCAGACAGCAGATGAACTGCCCGACAGACTACCTGATCTACAAATGAACACTTACAGTCAGTGGTCAGACAGCAGATGAACTGCCCGACAGACAACCCGATCTAAAATGAACACTTACAGTGAGTGGTCAGACAGCAGATGAACTGCACGACAGACTACCTGATCTACAAATGAACACTTACAGTGAGTGGTCAGACAGCAGATGAATTTCCCGACAGACTACCTGATCTACAAATGAACACTTACAGTGAGTGGTCAGACAGCAGATCAACTGCCCTACAGACTACCTGATCTACAAATGAACACTTACAGTGAGTGGTCAGACAACAGATGAATTGCCCGACAGACAACCTGATCTAAAATGAACATTTACAGTGAGTGGTCAGACAGCAGATGAACTGCCCAACAGACTACCTGATCTACAAATGAACACTTAACAGTCAGTGGTCAGACAGCAGATGAATTTCCCGACAGACTACCTGATCTACAAATGAACACTTACAGTGAGTGGTCAGACAGCAGATCAACTGCCCGACAGACTACCTGATCTACAAATGAAGACTTACAGTGAGTGGTCAGACAGATGAATTGCCCGACAGACAACCTGATCTAAAATGAACATTTACAGTGAGTGGTCAGACAGCAGATGAACTGCCCAACAGACTACCTGATCTACAAATGAACACTTACAGTCAGTGGTCAGACAGCAGATGAACTGCATGACAGACTACCTGATCTACAAATGAACACTTACAGTGAGTGGTCAGACAGCAGATGAACTGGCCCACAGACTACCTGATCTACAAATGAACACTTACAGTGACACCTCTGATGACCAAGGTACCAAACTCCAATATGTTGTATTTGGATGAATCCGTGTCAACCTTGCGCCCCTCCTTCATCCACTCTACAGTGGGCGGGGGGATACCAATGGCTGCACACTGAATGTTGGCATCCTCGCCAACAGTAAATGTCAGGACACGACTTGCCTCGCCTATCTGGGGTGGAACTGAAGGAGAAATGATAGTTTGTATTGGAAATACTAATTTATGTGGGAGAAAACGGATGGCTGTCAGTTGATTATCCTTCACACCTTAAATGTCAGGATACAACTTGCCTCACCTGTATTAAGTGAAACTGGAGGTAACATTAATACAATGTTTGTTATTTTAAATACCACAACATAAATTCAAAAGGCAGTGTAAATTTAAGGCCAAAATCAAGTCAATTCACAATTTTTGCAAAATTAATGGGCCATCGGCTTACAAAATTGTTGCATTACTTTTCAGAGGCTTTTACAAGATTAAAATTGTGTGAATTTTTCAAGGAAAATAGAAAATAAATAAATGAAAAAAAGTGCTTTATTATTCATCAGATGATGCTTAAACCACCACAAAACTTAGACTTTAAGACCAATCGTATGTTACACATTTTGGTGTAAGGGCTATTCCATTAACACATACACTGGGCCCCAGGAAAGCAATTTAATAAACATCTATGGGTGAACCCTATTTTCTAAAATTTGGTTCTTCAAATTCAACGATGCATCTATGGGTGGGTGTTCAATTTCAAAAGTGCCTTCCTGGCCCCGCATTACGTGGTCCTGCCTTAATTCCATTAAGCAATGGGAAAGCTTATATTAGCAGGATTTTATAAGCAATATTTCAAAAATAAAACGTTTAAAAAAAAAAAAACTGAAAAAATGCAATAACCTGTTTAAAATGCCCCGCATTACGTGGTCCTGCCTTAATTCCATTAAGCAATGGGAAAGCTTATATTAGCAGGATTTTATAACAATTTTAAAACATGTTTTATTAAAAAAATGTGATAACCTGTTTAAAATTACCTATTAAATGTTTTAATTTTACTATATGCAATCTTTTTAAGCTGAAATTAAGACATAGGATGGTTTATTAAGGGATATGAAAGTTAATACTCGGACCATGTAATGGGGGTCCATGTGGTTTTAATGGAATAGCCCTAAGCATCATTGCCCTTGGCATCTCACCCTGTACTGTAAGCCTGATGTCTACACGCCTGGTACCTGCATCATTTGTAGCTATACAGGTGTATGTGCCTGCATCCTCTGGTCTGTAAATATACATAAATAATCATTGCGTCTTCTGGTTACATCCTGAGGTTTTTTGTTTTCAAAATACGTCGTGTATCGTTTCCTAATTTCTCTGGATTGGACTATACTGTTACAGATTTTCTTTTGATGGGATGTACTTTTATTTACATTGTCTTGTCTATTTGAGGGATGAAGACAGAATTTATAATAGATAGCGAGGTCGTGTGCACTTAAAATCTATTTAAGCTAACCAGTGGGCCATGCTGCCTACTGGCCATTCTAAGTCGGTAAGCCTGTCTTCACCACTCTTTCTGTTTTGTCCTGTCCTTTAGATTGTATAGTTAATTTGCACTTTGTATGTGGCACTGTCAGTGCTGATCTGCATGGTGCCACTGTGTTTGGGTGCTGTGATTTCTGAAAGACCATTTTCTCATTCATACTCGTTTACTCTACTGGGAAATATCTCCCAGTTGGGACCTAGTTGGTAGTATGGTTGATGTTTGAAGGGACCTAGTTGGTAGTATGGTTGATGTTTGAAGGGTCCTAGTTGGTAGCATGGTTGATGTTTGAAGGGACCTAGTTGGTAGTATGGCTGATGTTTGAAGGGACCTAGCTGGTAGTATGGTTGAGGTTTGAAGGGACCTAGTTGGTAATATGGTTGATGTTTGAAGGGACCTAGTTGGTAGTATGGTTGATGTTTGAAGGGACCTAGATGATAGTATTGTTGATGTTTGAAGGGACATAGATGGTAGTATGGTTGATGTTTGAAGGGACCTAGTTGGTAGTATGAGTGATGTTTGAAGGGACCTAGTTGGTACTATGATAGATGTCTAAAGGGACCTAGTTGGTAGTATGGTTGATGTTTGAAGGGACCTGATGTTTGAAGGGACCTAGCTGGTAGTATGGTTGATGTTTGAAAGGACTTAGTTGGTAGTATGGTTCATGTTTGAAGTATGGTTGATGTTTGAAGGGACCTAGTTTGTAGTATGGTTGATGTCTGAAGGGACCTAGTTGGTAGTATGGTTGATGTTTGAAGGGACCTAGTTGGTAATATGGTTGATGTTTGAAGGGACCTAGTTTGTAGTATGGTTGATGTCTGAAGGGACCTAGTTGGTAGTATGGTTGATGTTTGAAGGGACCTAGTTGGTAATATGGTTGATGTTTGAAGGGACCTAGTTGGTAGTATCATTGATGTTTAATGGGACCTCCTGCAATTTTGTTGTTAGTAGATCTTAAAGGTACTCTTGGCAATATTGAGGATAGTAGTTGTTTAAAGGGACCCTCTGTAATCATATGCACAGCTGATGTTTTAAAGGGGCCCAGCAACTCTGCACTCCAGTAGATAGTAAATGTATAAGGGACCCTTGCAATACTGCAGGAAGTAGATGTTTACAGAAAGCCTCTACAATATTGTGGGCAGTCGATGTAGTACGTAAAGATTTCTGACCTAGCAAAGGGTACCGCAAGTCCTGCCCTGACCAGTCTAAGATAGGCATTACTTCCAGATATGGGCTGTCCATCCTTCTCCCAGGTAATCTTGGGACGTGGGCTGCCCGTGGACCGGCACGGCAACACTATGTTACGGGCATTGTTCACAACAAAGTCTGTCTCCCGTACTCTGATATTGGGTGGCACTAGAACAGGTATATTCAATCACATATATCAGAAAGCTTTAGTGGAATTTGCCGTAGTAGATATTTTAAGTGTTACGATTTTATAAATGCATATTAATACTATATAACACATATTAAAATGATCCGTTTTATCTGAAGTTTCAGAAACACATGACATACATGCTTTATTACATCCATCTAAACGAAATATCAAAAGGAAAACTCCTGATTCAATTGTATGGTTGATGTTTGAAGGGACCTAAGGTTTTGTTTTAAAATGAATGCATTCAGAGTTATTTAGCTTTATTTTTTTTAAATGTTTATGTTCTGAAAACCGAACTATTTTCTCACTAAGACACGCATGCTCCAAAAAAAACACAAGATTAATTTATTGATAGATAACAAACCTTGCACTCGCAGACGAATATGGCCGAATGCTGTGCCCGCACTGTTCTGTGCCATACAGACGTACACGCCGGCATCTGCTACTGACGTCTCCTGTAGGTACAGGGATCCATTCTCCAGAATATCCACACCTGTAAATATATGCATGTAGTAACATATATACACCTGCAGATATATATATACATGTAGAAACATATATCATATATACACCAGCAAATATATGCATGTAGTAACATATATACACCTGCACATATATACATGTAGTAACATATATACACCAGCAAATATATGCATGTAGTAACATATATACACCTGCACATATATACATGTAGTAAAACATATCATATATACACCAGCAAATATATACATGTAGTAACATATATACACAAACAAATATATGCATGTAGTAACATATTTACACCTGTACATATATACATGTAGTAACATATATACACCTGCACATAAAAACATGTAGTAACATATAAACACCAGCAAATATATGCATGTAGTAACATATATACACCTGTAAATATATGCATGTAGTAACATATATACATCTGTAAATATATGCATGTAGTAACATATACACACCTGCACACATATACACCTGCACATATATACATATAGTAACATATACACACCTGCACATATATACACCTGCACATATATACATACCAGCAAATATGACACTGCCTGGTGCTCCGAGTATAACTTTGGTGCCTTTCTGCCAGAGACTTTACCTGGTACTCCATGTATAATTTTGGTACCTTTCTGCGGTAGACATTACCTGGAGCTCCGAGTATAACTTTGGTGCCTTTCTGCCAGAGACATTTCCTGTTACTCCGCATATAATTTTGGTGCCTTTCTGCCAGAGACATTACCTGGTGCTCCGCGTATAACTTTGGTGCCTTTCTGCCAGAGACATTACCTGTGCTCCATGTATAACTTTGGTGCCTTTTTGCCAGAGATATTACCTGGTGCTCCGTGTATAACTTTGGTGCCTTTCTGCCAGAGACATTACCTGTGCTCCGAGTATAACTTTGGTGCCTTTCTGGCAGAGACATTACCTAGTGCTCCATGAATAACTTTGGTGCCTTTCTGTCAGAGATATCACCTGGTGTTCTGCATATAACTTTGGTGTCTTTCTTTCAGACATTACATGGTGTTCTGCACTTTGGTGTATTTCTGCCAGACATTACCTGGTACTCTGCGTATAACTTTGATGCTTTTCTGTCGGAGATATTACATGGTGTTCTGCATATAACTTTGGTGCCTTTCTGCCAGACATTACCTGGTGCTCAGCATATGACTGGTGCCTTTCTGCCAGAGATATTACCTGGTGCTCTGCGTACAACTTGTCCCTTTCTGCCAGAGACATTACTTGGTGCACCGTGTATAACTTTGGTGCCTTTCTGCCAGAGACAATACCTGGTACTCGGCGTATAACTTTGGTGCCTCCCTGCCAGAGATATTACCTGGTGCACTGCGTTTAACTGGTGCCTTTCTGCTCAAGACATAACCTGGTGGCCCGCGTATAACTTTGGTGCCTTTCTGCCAGAGACATTACCTGGTGCTCTGCGTAAAACTTTGGTGCCTTTCTGCCAGAGACATTACCTGGTGTTCCATATATAACCGGTGCCTTTCTGCCAGCGACATAACCTGGTGCCCCACATGAAACTTTGGGGCTTTGTGCCAAAGACATTACCTGGTGTTCCCCGTATAACTGGTGCCTTTCTGTCTGAGACATTATCTGGTGTTCTGCCTATAACTGGAGCCTTCTGCCAGAGCTATTACCTGATGCTCCGCGTATAACTAGTGCCTTTCTGCCAGATATTACCTGTAGCTCTGCATATAACCGGTGCCTTTCTGCCAGAGACATTACATGGTTCCGCATATAACTTTGGTGCCTTTCTGCCAGACATTACCTGGTACTCCCCTTATAACTTTGATGCCTTTTTGCCAGACATTACATGACATTCCATGTATATCTTTGGTGCCTTTTTGCTGCACATAACCTGGTGCTCAGCGTATAACTGGTGCCTTTCTGCCAGCGATATTACCTGGTGCTCCGCGTATAACTATGGTGTCTTTCTGAAAGAGATATTACCTGGTGCTCCATGTATAACTTTGGTGCTTTTCTGTCAGAGATATCACATGGTGCTCTGCATATAACTTAGGTGTCTTTCTGCCAGAGACATTACATGGTGTTCTGCACTTTGGTGCCTTTCTGCCAGATATATTACCTGGTACTCTGCGTATAACTTTGATGCTTTTCTGCCAGAGATATTACATGGTGTTCTGCATATAACTTTGGTGCCTTTCTGCCAGACAAAACCTGGTCTCAGCATATGACTGGTGCCTTTCTGCAAAATATATTACCTGGAGCTTTGCGTATAACTTGTGCCTTTCTGCCAGAGACATTACTTGGTGCTAAGTGTATAACTTTGGTGCCTTTCTGCCAGAGACATCACCTGGTACTTGGCATATAACTTTGGTGCCTTTCTGTCAGAGATATTACCTGGTGCGCTGCGTATAACTGGTGCATTTCTGCCAGAGACATTACTTGGTGCTCCGTGTATAACTTTGGTGCCTTTCTGCCAGAGACATTACCTGGTGCTCTAAGTAAAACTTTGGTGCCTTTCTGCCAGAGACATTACCTGGTAATTCGCATATAACTGGTGCCTTTCTGCCAGCGACATTACCTGTTGCTCCACATAAAACTTTGGGGCGTTTGTGCCAGAGACATTACCTGGTGCCTTTCTGTCTGAGACATTACCTGGTGTTCTGCGTATAACTGCAGCCTTTCTGCCAGAGCTATTACCTGATGCTCCGCGTATAACTAGTGCCTTTCAGCCAGATATTACCTATAGCTCTGCATATAACTGGTGCCTTTCTGCCAGAGCCATTACATGGTTCCGCGTATAACTTTGGTGCCTTTCTGCCAGACATTACATGGCGTTCCACGTATAACTTTGGTGCCTTTTTGCCGCACATTACCTGTAGCTCAGTGTATACCTGGTGCCTTTCTGCCAGAGACATTACCTGGTGCTCCATGAATAACTTTGGTGCCTTTCTGTAAGAATATTACCTGGTGCTCCGCATACAACTTTGGTGCCTTTCTGCCAGAGCTATTACCTGGTGTTCCGCATATAACTTTGGTGCCATTCTGTCAGAGATATCACCTGGTGCTCTGCATATAACTTTGGTGTCTTTCTGCCAGAGACATAACATGGTGTTCTGCATATAACTTTGGTGTCTTTCTGCCAGAGACATAACATGGTGTTCCGCACTTTGGTGCCTTTCTGCCAGACATTACCTGTTACTCTGCATATAACTTTGATGATTTTCTGCCAGAGACATTACATGGTGTTCTGCATATAAATTTGGTGCCTTTCTGCCAGACATTACCTAGTGCTCAGCATATGACTGGTGCCTTTCTGCCAGAGATATTACCTGGTGCTCTGCGTATAACTTGTGCCTTTCTGCCAGAGACATTACTTGGTGCTCAGTGTATAACTTTGGTGCCTTTCTGCCAGAGACATTACCTGTGCTCCGAGTATAACTTTGGTGCCTTTCTGGCAGAGACATTACCTAGTGCTCCATGAATAACTTTGGTGCCTTTCTGCCAGAGATATTACCTGGTGCTACGCGTATAACTTTGGTGTCTTTCTGCCAGAGACATTACCTGTGCCCCAAGTATAACTTTGGTGCCATTCTGTCAGAGATATCACCTGTTGTTCTGCATATAACTTTGGTGTCTTTCTTTCAGACATTACATGGCGTTCCGCACTTTGGTGCCTTTCTGCCAGACATTACCTGGTACTCTGCGTATAACTTTGATGCTTTTCTGCCGGAGCCATTACATGGTGTTCTGCATATAACTTTGGTGCCTTTCTGCCAGACATTACCTGGTGCTCTGCATATGACTGGTGCCTTTCTGCCAGAGATATTACCTGGTGCTCTGCATACAACTTGTGCCTTTCTGCCAGAGACATTACTTGGTGCTCCGTGTATAACTTTGGTGCCTTTCTGCCAGAGACAATACCTGGTACTCGGCGTATAACTTTGGTGCCTCACTGCCAGAGATATTACCTGGTGCACTGCGTTTAACTGGTGCCTTTCTGCTCAAGACATAACCTGGTGGTCCGCGTATAACTTTGGTGCCTTTCTGCCAGAGACATTACCTGGTGCTCTGCGTAAAACTTTGGTGCCTTTCTGCCAGAGACATTACCTGGTGTTCCATATATAACCGGTGCCTTTCTGCCAGCGACATAACCTGGTGCCTCACATGAAACTTTGGGGCTTTTGTGCCAAAGACATTACCTGGTGTTCCCGGTATAACTGGTGTTCTGCCTATAACTGGAGCCTTCTGCCAGAGCTATTACCTGATTTCCGCGTATAACTAGTGCCTTTCTGCCAGATATTACCTGTAGCTCTGCATATAGCCGGTGCCTTTCTGCCAGAGACATTACATGGTTCCGCATATAACTTTGGTGCCTTTCTGCCAGACATTACCTGGTACTCCCCTTATAACTTTGATGCCTTTTTGCCAGACATTACATGGCATTCCACGTATAACTTTGGTGCCTTTTTGCTGCACATAACCTGGTGCTCAGCGTATAACTGGTGCCTTTCTGCCAGCGATATTACCTGGTGCTCCGCGTATAACTATGGTGCCTTTCTGCCAGAGATATTACCTGGTGCTCCATGTATAACTTTGGTGCTTTTCTGTCAGAGATATCACATGGTGCTCTGCATATAACTTAGGTGTCTTTCTGCCAGAGACATTACATGGTGTTCCGCACTTTGGTGCCTTTCTGCCAGACATTAACTGTTACTCTGCGTATAACTTTGATGCTTTTCTGCCAGAGACATTACATGGTGTTCTGCATATAACTTTGGTGCCTTTCTGCCAGACATAACCTGGTCTCAGCATATGACTGGTGCCTTTCTGCCAGATATATTACCTGGAGCTTTGCGTATAACTTGTGCCTTTCTGCCAGAGACATTACTTGGTGCTCCGTGTATAACTTTGGTGCCTTTCTGCCAGAGACATTACCTGGTACTCGGCATATAACTTTGGTGCCTTTCTGTCAGAGATATTACCTGGTGCGCTGCGTATAACTGGTGCATTTCTGCCAGAGACATTACTTGGTGCTCACTGTATAACTTTGGTGCCTTTCTGCCAGAGACATTACCTGGTGCTCTAAGTAAAACTTTGGTGCCTTTCTGCCAGAGACATTACCTTGTGTTTCGCATATAACTGGTGCCTTTCTTCCAGCGACATTACCTGTTGCTCCACATAAAACTTTGGGGCGTTTGTGCCAGAGACATTACCTGGTGTTTCGCATATAACTGGTGCCTTTCTTCCAGCGACATTACCTGTTGCTCCACATAAAACTTTGGGGCGTTTCTGCCAGAGCTATTACCTGATGCTCCATGTATAACTGGTGCCTTTCTGCCAGAGCCATTACATGGTTCCGAGTATAACTTTGGTGCCTTTCTGCCAGACATTACATGGCGTTCCACGTATAACTTTGGTGCCTTTTTGCCGCACATTACCTGTAGCTCAGTGTATACCTGGTGCCTTTCTGCCAGATACATTACCTGGTTCTCCATGAATAACTTTGGTGCCTTTCTGTAAGAATATTACCTGGTGCTCCGCGTACAACTTTGGTGCCTTTCTGCCAGAGCTATTACCTGGTGTTCCGCACATAACTTTGGTGCCATTCTGTCAGAGATATCACCTGGTGCTCTGCATATAACTTTGGTGTCTTTCTGCCAGAGACATAACATGGTGTTCTGCACTTTGGTGCCTTTCTGCCAGACATTACCTGTTACTCTGCATATAACTTTGATGCTTTTCTGCCAGAGACATAACATGGTGTTCTGCACTTTGGTGCCTTTCTGCCAGAGACATTACATGGTGCTCTGCATATAACTTTGGTGTCTTTCTGCCAGAGACATAACATGGTGTTCTGCACTTTGGTGCCTTTCTGCCAGACATTACCTGTTACTCTGCATATAACTTTGGTGTCTTTCTGCCAGAGACATAACATGGTGTTCTGCACTTTGGTGCCTTTCTGCCAGACATTACCTGTTACTCTGCATATAACTTTGGTGTCTTTCTGCCAGAGACATAACATGGTGTTCTGCACTTTGGTGCCTTTCTGCCAGACATTACCTGTTACTCTGCATATAACTTTGATGCTTTTCTGCCAGAGACATAACATGGTGTTCTGCACTTTGGTGCCTTTCTGCCAGACATAACCTGTTACTCTGCATATAACTTTGGTGTCTTTCTGCCAGAGACATAACATGGTGTTCTGCACTTTGGTGCCTTTCTGCCAGACATTACCTGTTACTCTGCATATAACTTTGGTGTCTTTCTGCCAGAGACATAACATGGTGTTCTGCACTTTGGTGCCTTTCTGCCAGACATTACCTGTTACTCTGCATATAACTTTGGTGTCTTTCTGCCAGAGACATAACATGGTGTTCTGCACTTTGGTGCCTTTCTGCCAGACATTACCTGTTACTCTGCATATAACTTTGGTGCTTTTCTGCCAGAGACATAACATGGTGTTCTGCATATAACTTTGGTGCTTTTCTGCCAGAGACATTACATGGTGCTCTGCATATAACTTTGGTGCCTTTCTGCCAGACATTATCTAGTGCTCAGCATATGACTGGTGCCTTTCTGCCAGAGATTTTACCTGGTGCTCTGCATATAACTTGTGCCTTTCTGCCAGCAACATTTCCTGGTGCCCCACATAAAACTTTGGGGCGTTTGTGCCAGAGACATTACTTGGTGCTCAGTGTATAACTTTGGTGCCTTTCTGCCAGAGACAATACCTGGTACTCGGCGTATAATTTTTGTGCCCTTCTGCCAGAGATATTACCTGGTGCGCTGCATATAACTGGTGCATTTCTGCTAGAGACATTACCTGGTGCTCTGCGTAAAACTTTGGTGCCTTTCTGCCAGAGACATTACCTGGTGTTCTGCATATAACCGGTGCCTTTCTGCCAGCAACATTTCCTGGTGCCCCACATAAAACTTTGGGGCGTTTGTGCCAGAGACATTACCTGTTGATCCACGTACAAATGGTGCCTTTCAGCTTGAAACATTATCTGGTGTTCTGCGTACAACTGGAGCCTTTCTGCCTGAGCTATTACCTGGTGCTCCGTGTATAACTAGTGCCTTTCTGCCAGATATTACCTGTAGCTCTGCATATAACTGGTGCCTTTCTGCCAGAGCCATTACATGGTTCCGTGTATAACTAGTGCCTTTCTGCCAGATGTTACCTGTAGCTCTGCATATAACTGGTGCCTTTCTGCCTGAGCCATTACATGGTTCCGCGTATAACTTTGGTATTACCTGGTACTCCCCGTATAACTTTGGTGCCTTTTTGCCTGCACATTACCTGATGCTCAGCGTATAACTGGTGCCATTCTGCCAGAGACATTACCTTATGCTCCATGAATAACTTTGGTGCCTTTCTGCCAGATATTACCTGGTGCTCAGCATATAACTTTCTTGCCTTTCTGCCAGAGACATTACTTGGTGCTCCAAGTATAACTTTGGTGCCTTTCTGTCAGAGATATCACCTGGTGCTCTGCATATAACTTTGGTTTCTTTCTGCCAAAGACATTACCTGGTGCTCAGCATATAACTTTCTTGCCTTTCTGCCAGAGACATTACTTGGTGCTCCAAGTATAACTTTGGTGCCTTTCTGTCAGAGATATCACCTGGTGTTCTGCATATAACTTTGGTGCCTTTCTGCCAGACATTACCTGGTGCTCAGCGTGACTGGTGCCTTTTTGCCAGAGATATTACCTGGTGCTCCGTGTATAACTTTGGTGCCTTTCTGCCAGAGACAATACCTGGTACTCGGCATATAGCTTTGGTGCCATTCTGCCAGACATTACCTGGTGCTCTGCGTATAACTGGAGCCTTTCTGACAGAGCTATTACCTGATGCTCCGCGTATAACTAGTGCCTTTCTGCCAGATATTACCTGGTGCTCTGCATATAACCGGTGCCTTTCTGCCAGAGACATTACATGGTTCCGCGTATAACTAGTGCCTTTCTGCCAGATATTGCCAGGTGCTCTGCGTATAAGCGGTGTCTTTCTGACAGAGCTATTACCTGGTGCTCCGCGTATAACTAGTGCCTTTCTGCCAGATATTACCTGGTGCTCTGCATATAACTTTGATCCCTTTTTGCCAGAGACATTACCTGGTGCTCCGCATAAAACTTTGTTTCTGTGTTTTGTGGCTGACTGTCCTCCTTGAATGCTACTTTCCCTGTCCGATCTTTTTATATTTCTTCGGTGCCTTTCTGCTAGATATATTACCTGGTGTTCCGAGAATAACTTTGGTGCTTTTCTGCCAGAGACATTACCTGGTGCACCACGTAATATTTGGTGCCTTTCTGATAGAGACATTACCTGTGCTCCACATATAACTTTGGTGCCTTTTTGCCGGAGACATTACCTGGTGCTCCATGAATAACTTTGGTGCCTTTTTGCCAGAGACATTACCTGGTTCTCCCCGTATAACTTTGGTGCGTTTCTGCCAGACTATTGTTGGGGTGGGTGTTCCCGTCACATCACACGG
Organism: Cyrtodaria siliqua; assembly: GCA_037043455.1. Classification (NCBI taxonomy): domain Eukaryota; kingdom Metazoa; phylum Mollusca; class Bivalvia; order Adapedonta; family Hiatellidae; genus Cyrtodaria; species Cyrtodaria siliqua. Next base: position 228,592 of record JAWPHD010000976.1, read on the forward strand.
CAACAAAACACCAGCCTTCTCTACGGCATTCAATTTCAGCGGCTGACGACCTATCATCCTTGGGGGTACTGTAATAGTTGAATACAATTGGTTCATCACAGTAACCAGGGTAACAAATCCGATTATTTATAGCCCTATAATGTACCGTATAGTGAATCAAAGATTCTTGGAATAATTATCCAGTCAGTCAAGTATGTTTCAAAATATGGTCAAATACTGAACTGTTTTTCTAGTATTAAATATTTTCCAATCTTTAGACTTTATTGTTTTATATATAAAAAAAATGTTTAAGGAAAAGCAATAAAGGTTAAATGGCATGTTGTCGCAACCAACAGACCAGGGGTCAATGCGTCTGGGCAAAGTTAAGCAAAATTAAGTCAGAAATCTAATAATGTTTAATGGCTCCAGAATTTCTGTTTTGTATACATCTCCAGTATGAATGTAGGATACATGGTGATATGTATTCATGTATGACAATTGTAGTAATAGTTTTATCACTGCGGAAACACACAGCATCTCCCTGGCCGAATGGTTAACGACGTTGCGTTGTGAACCTTCGCCTTTCACCGCTGCGGGTTTGAATTCCACTGGAAGCTTGACTTTAAGTGAGGACGTGTCTATTCTTATGGATGACGGGAGGTATACAGTTCTACCCAGGAAAAAGTGGGTGGTCTGTACTCTGACCATCCACTTTTATTTTACCACAAAAATAAAATAAACAAGAGGTCAATGACCTTGAAGCTCTACTGATTGATTTTGATTTCAGGAAGTAGTCGCTACAGACTTGTTTTTTGAAAATTTATTTTTAAACGTGGCGGCCATCTTGAATTTCCGGCCAACCTGAAATTTTGCTTGGATCAATTAGACATCAAGAGCAACATTCCTGTGAAGTTTCATGAAAATCCGTCAAGTAGTTTCAGAGGAGTAGTCGCTACAAGTTTTCATTATATAACTCTATGTAAACAAAGATGGCCACTGGCAGCCATGTTTAACGTCGAATTAAAATAATGTTTGACTCTGATAACCATCATGTCATGCTGATCATTTTTCAAAAAGTCCCATATCAATATCACTTATAGTTTTCAAGATGTAGTCGCTACAAACTTCTTTTTTAAAAATCTATTTTTAGCTGTGGCGGCCATCTTGAATTTCTGGCCGATCTGAAATTTTGCTAGGATCAATTAGACATTATGAGCAACATTCCTGTAGAGTGTCATGAAAATCCGCCAAGTAGTTTCAAAGGAGTAGTCGCTACAAGTTTTAACTATATAACTCTATGTAAACAAAGATGGCCGCTGGCAGCAATGTTTAACGTTGAATCAAAACAATTTTTGACAAGGACCAACATCATGTCATGCTGATCATTTTAGAAAAAGTCCGATATCAATATCACTTATAGTTTTCAAGAAGTCGCTACAAACTTGTATTTTGAAAATTTATTTTTAGTCGTGGCGGCCATCTTGAATTTATGGCCGACCTCAAATTTTGCTAGGATCAATTAGACATCAAAGGCAACATTCCTGTGAAGTTTTATGAAAATCCGTCAAGTAGTTTCAGAGGAGTAGTCGCTACAAGTTTTCATTATATAATTCTATGTAAACAAAGATGGCCGCTGGCAGCCATGTTTAACGTCGAATCAAAACGATTTTTGACAAGGACCAACATCATGTCATGCTGATAATTTTAGAAAAAGTCCCATATCAATATCACTTATAGTTTTCAAGAAGTAGTCGCTACAAACTTGTTTTTTAAAAACCTATTTTTAGATTTGGCGGCCATCTTGGATTTCACATCAACATGAAGTTTTGCTAGGATCAACTAGACTTCATGGGCAACATTTCTGTAAAGTTTCATGAAAATCCATTCAATAGTTCGGAGAAGTTGTTGCTACAAAAAAAAGTTTACAGACAGACAGATGGACGGACAGACAGACGGACAGACAGACAGACAGACAGACAGACAGACGGATGACGGACGCCGCACCACTGCATAAGCTCTGCTTATCTCTGATCAGTAGAGCTAAAAATTGACCATCATATATAACCTTAAGTGTTGAAAATGACGTAAACACCATACAAAATCACTGCAGAAGTATGTGATCACTAGCCCCAATCAGCCTAATCTTTAAATAACTTTTTTTTTGTAGAAGGTGTTGATACACAAAACTTACCAATAAAGGAAGACAATCAGTCATACCTTGAACATCGAGCTGCATCTCACGAGAAGCTGTTCCAGCTTCATTATTAGCCGTACAATTATATCTGCCTGCATCTTCCAATCTAACTGATGTAAACTCAATAGTTCCTGATTCCTTCATACGGTGACGCAGCCCCGTATTGGGGAAGTGTTTTCCATCCTTTTCCCACGTAATTACAGGGTCCGGCAGTCCCAGGCTCTCGCAGAGTAGGGTTGCACCCGTGTTTATCACTGTCTGTACCTCGGTCGGACCATCATCAATCGTAGGGGGCACTGCGGATTATAGAGGATAGATATAGTATGTTCTGTTGTCCTTGGACTGACCTCCTGATTTATCACTAATCAAAGTAAAGCAGTGCGGTAATCTTGAAGTGTTTATCAAGCGTTAAAATAAGCACACTGAATAAATCATCTAGTATTGTGGTGGCTTTAAACCTGTTTGCATGTTATTAAATAAAAGGTTCTGAAATTTTAATTGTTTTAACTTATTCTAGCCTAGGTTTAAATATTATTGGAATGAAATAATCAACAATTAGTAATAATAAAAAAACAAGTTTTCCTTGAAATAGTACAATAATTAAAAATTATGATTTTTCAATATGCAAGCAAGTTACGTGCTAAGTTGAACTATTTATAAAGGTTTCCGTGAGTAACTTTGAATTGTATGCTGTTGTTTTCTTTATTCAATGTTCGAGAATTAAATTTCATTTTATTTTGCTATTGTAATGTTAAATAATGAAAAGTGTGATTTATTTTAAATAACTAGAAAGGAACACTTGTGTTGCCTGTCATGTGCTTACTTCATTTCATCAGCTTGGGTTAGGTTGCAGGCTAGTTTTATGAAAATGGGTCTAACTATGGCAAAATGTGTCAAGTTGGAGTTATTGGACATATTTAATGACATGCCTCGAGTTAAGATAAAGATGTGTATGAAGTTTTATGAACATAGGTAAAAAAAATTCAAGCTATTGCCAAGATTAGGTTGCAGGTTCGTGACGGACGACGATAAGGTGATCCCTAATTGTCTGCCATGCTATGCAGGTGACTCAAAAAGTAATGTATAGTTTAGTTGTTCACCTACCATAAACAGATACGAGGTACTGGAGCGTGTCATTTCCAGCATCATTCTCAACATAACAGGTGTATTCTCCGAGGTCGAGAAGCTGTGCATTCACCAACAACAATTTCCGACCTCCATCTAGCAGCCTCAAACTGGGGTTGCCATACTGCTGGATCATCTGCCCTTCTTTCATCCAGGTGATTCTGGGTGGAGGCACACCTGCGGCCGGACACTCCAGGGTGAGGGGCTTGTTCATCACTACCCATACATTCTGGGTCTCATCCAGACCAACAATACTAGGGGGAACTGAAATAATCAAAAGGAGCTCGGATATGTTCCTACTGGTCCTTTGGAATCAACAGACCAATATAGTTGGCTTTGAAGTAGAATACTGCTTAAGCCGGGGCTAGTGGGCATGAGAGGTGTTGCTTCTAACATTATCTCTCATGAACAGACTCGATAAATCCGCTTCTGCTACTTTATTATCTTGGTTGTGTTTTTTGCTTCCAAAGGATCTCCCTTAGATCAGTATTTATTACAACACAGTATAAGGTTTGTGATTTCCTAGTATCTTTCCTAGGTTTAACTCTGATGCATATCAATAGTTTATGTTCAACCTCTCAAAACCTCGACAATAAATTCTGACTATGGCTATGACAGTCATGCATGTAAAAAATGTCAAAAATATCTGAGCTTACACTTTTTTTCCCTACAGTTCAGCCAAACATTTTATTGACAATGTTTCAGTACTACTTTAATAAATTTCTACCTACCTTGCACTTCGAGGTCGAACAGTTTCTCTGCTATACCAGCCCTGTTTTCAGCGTGACATGTATACCTGCCCGTATCACTCACCTCCGCGCTTGTAATCTAAAACAATATATAATTCGAATGGACATATCAGCTATCAACAATTTCATCCAGTGTTACAAAAGTTTGGCAACATACAGTACTGCAGCACTTACATAGCCTGAGCCCTGAAGCCACTCCATTGTGCAATGACAGAGCGTCTGTCTTGCATACAGGAGGCCATGGGTTCAGTCCCTAGCTGGGTCATTTCATAACTTTATAAAAATGGTACTAGTAGCTCCCTTGCTTAACATATATGCTTTCAGCATATAGTTCAAGTTCTAGGCCTGGTCAGTCTGGTGTCAGTATGATGTGACTAGGTGGGGTATCATGCCATGTGTCTAGGCTCGGTCAGTCTGGTGTCAGTATGATTTGACTAGGTGGGATATCATGCCATGTGTCTAGGCTCGGTCAGTCTGGTGTCAGTATGATGTGACTATGTGGGATATCATGCCATGTGTCTAGGCCTGGTCAGTCTGAAGTCAGTATGATGTGCCTAGGTGGGGTATCATGCCATGTGTCTAGGCCTGGTCAGTCTGGTGTCAGTATGATCTGACTAGGTGGGGTATCATGCCATGTGTCTAGGCCTGGTCAGTCTGGTGTCAGTATGATGATATTAGGTGGGGTATCATGCCATGTGTCTAGGCCTGGTCAGTCTGGTGTCCGTATGATGTGACTAGGTGGGGTATCATGCCATGTGTCTAGGCCTGGTCATTCTGGTGTCAGTATGATGTGACTGGGTGGGGTATCATGCCATGTGTCTAGGCCTGGTCAGTCTGGTGTCAGTATGATGTGACTAGGTGGGGTATCATGCCCTGTGTCTAGGCCTGGTCAGTCTGGTGTCAGTATGTTGTGACTAGGTGGGATATCATGCCATGTGTCTAGGCCTGGTCAGTCTGGTGTCAGTATGATGTGACTAGGTGGGGTATCATGGCCTGTGTCTAGACCTGGTCAGTCTGGTGTCAGTATGATGTTACTAGGTGGGATATCATGCCATGTGTCCAGGCCTGGTCAGTATGGTGTCAGTATGATGTGACTGGGTGGTGTATCATGCCATGTGTCAAGGCCTGGTCAGTCTGGTGTCAGTATGATGTGACTAGGTGGGGTATCATGCCATGTGTCTAGGCCTGGTCAGTCTGGTGACAGTATGATGTGACTGGGTGGGGTATCATGCCATGTGTCTAGGCCTGGTCAGTCTGGTGTCGGTATAATGTGACTAGGTGGGGTATCATGCCATGTGTCTAGGGCGTGGTATTCCAATGTGACAGAACTATAAAGCTGAGCATAGAGCTCACTGCTACAAGTAGACACCATGGTGATATGAGTTAAAGATTGTTAAAAGTGTAGTGCTAGGACTGGTTGGTTTGGAGTTGGTATAATGTGACTAGGTGGGGTATCATGCCATGTGTCTAGGCCTGGTCAGTCTGGTGTCAGTATGATGTGACTGGGTGGGTATCATGCCATGTGTCTAGGGCGAGGTATTCCAATGTGACAGAACTATAAAGCTGAGCATAGAGCTCACTGCTACAAGTAGACACCATGGTGATATGAGTTAAAGATTGTTAAAAGTGTAGTGCTAGGACTGGTTGGTTTGGAGTCGGTATAATGTGACTAGGTGGGGTATCATGCCATGTGTCTAGGCCTGGTCAGTCTGGTGTCAGTATGATGTGACTGGGTGGGTATCATGCCATGTGTCTAGGGCGAGGTATTCCAATGTGACAGAACTATAAAGCTGAGCATAGAGCTCACTGCTACAAGTAGACACCATGGTGATATGAGTTAAAGATTGTTAAAAGTGTAGTGCTAGGACTGGTTGGTTTGGAGTCGGTATAATGTGACTAGGTGGGGTATCATGCCATATGTCTAGGCCTGGTCAGTCTGGTGTCAGTATGATGTGACTGGGTGGGGTATCATGCCACGTGTCTAGGCCTGGTCAGTCTGGTGACAGTATGATGTGACTGGATGGGGTATCATGCCACGTGTCTAGGCCTGGTCAGTCTGGTGACAGTATGATGTGACTAGGTGGGGAATCATGCCATGTGTCAGGGCCTGGTCAGTCTGGTGACAGTATGATGTGATTAGGTCGGGTATCATGCCATGTGTCTAGGCCTGGTCAGTCTGGTGTCAGTATGATGTGACTAGGTGGGGTATCATGCCATGTGTCTAGGCCTGGTCAGTCTGGTGTCAGTATGATGTGACTAGGTGGGGTATCATGCCATGTGTCTAGGCCTGGTCAGTCTGGTGTCAGTATGATGTGACTTGGTGGGGTATCATGCCACGTGTCTAGGCCTGGTCAGTCTGGTGACAGTATGATGTGACTGAGTTGGGTTTTCATGCCACGTGTCTAGGCCTGGTCAGTCTGGTGACAGTATGATGTGACTAGGTGGGGAATCATGCCATGTGTCAAGGCCTGGTCAGTCTGGTGTCAGTATGATGTGACTAGGTAGGATATCATGCCATGTGTCTAGGCCTGGTCAGTCTGGTGACAGTATGATGTGATTAGGTGGGGTATCATGCCATGTGTCTAGGCCTGGTCAATCTGGTGTCAGTATGATGTGACTAGTTGGGGTATCAAGCCATGTGTCTAGGCCTGGTCAGTCTGGTGTCAGTATGATGTGACTAGGTGGGGTATCATGCCATGTGTCTAGGCCTGGTCAGTCTGGTGTCAGTATGATGTGACTAGGTGGGGTATCATGCCATGTGTCTAGGCCTGGTCAGTCGGGTGTCAGTATGATGTGACTAGGTGGGGTATCATGCCATGTGTCTAGGCCTGGTCAGTCTGGTGTCGGTATAATGTGACTAGGTGGGGTATCATGCCATGTGTCTAGGCCTGGTCAGTCTGGTGTCAGTATGATGTGACAGGGTGGGTATCATGCCATGTGTCTAGGGCGAGGTATTCCAATGTGACAGAACTATAAAGCTGAGCATAGAGCCCACTGCTACAAGTAGACACCATGGTGATATGAGTTAAAGATTGTTAAAAGTGTAGTGCTAGGACTGGTTGGTTTGGAGTCGGTATAATGTGACTAGGTGGGGTATCATGCCATGTGTCTAGGGCGAGGTATTCCAATGTGACAGAACTATAAAGCTGAGCATAGAGCTCACTGCTACAAGTAGACACCATGGTGATATGAGTTAAAGATTGTTAAAAGTGTAGTGCTAGGACTGGTTGGTTTGGAGTCGGTATAATGTGACTAGGTGGGGTATCATGCCATGTGTCTAGGGCGAGGTATTCCAATGTGACAGAACTATAAAGCTGAGCATAGAGCTCACTGCTACAAGTAGACACCATGGTGATATGAGTTAAAGGTTGTTAAAAGTGTAGTGCTAGGACTGGTTGGTTTGGAGTCGGTATAATGTGACAAGGTGGGGTATCATGCCATGTGTCTAGGGCAAGGTATTCCAATGTGACAGAACTATAAAGCTGAGCATAGAGCTCACTGCTACAAGTAGACACCATGGTGATATGAGTTAAAGATTGTTAAAAGTGTAGTGCTAGGACTGGTTGGTTTGGAGTCGGTATAATGTGACTAGGTGGGGTATCATGCCATGTGTCTAGGCCTGGTCAGTCTGGTGTCAGTATGATGTGACAGGGTGGGTATCATGCCATGTGTCTAGGGCGAGGTATTCCAATGTGACAGAACTATAAAGCTGAGCATAGAGCCCACTGCTACAAGTAGACACCATGGTGATATGAGTTAAAGATTGTTAAAAGTGTAGTGCTAGGACTGGTTGGTTTGGAGTCGGTATAATGTGACTAGGTGGGGTATCATGCCATGTGTCTAGGGCGAGGTATTCCAATGTGACAGAACTATAAAGCTGAGCATAGAGCTCACTGCTACAAGTAGACACCATGGTGATATGAGTTAAAGATTGTTAAAAGTGTAGTGCTAGGACTGGTTGGTTTGGAGTCGGTATAATGTGACTAGGTGGGGTATCATGCCATGTGTCTAGGGCGAGGTATTCCAATGTGACAGAACTATAAAGCTGAGCATAGAGCTCACTGCTACAAGTAGACACCATGGTGATATGAGTTAAAGATTGTTAAAAGTGTAGTGCTAGGACTGGTTGGTTTGGAGTCGGTATAATGTGACAAGGTGGGGTATCATGCCATGTGTCTAGGGCAAGGTATTCCAATGTGACAGAACTATAAAGCTGAGCATAGCGCTCACTGCTACAAGTAGACACCATGGTGATATGAGTTAAAGATTGTTAAAAGTGTAGTACTAGGACTGGTTGGTTTGGAGTCGGTATAATGTGACTGGGTGGGGTATCATGCCATGTGTCTAGGCCTGGTCAGTCTGGTGTCAGTATGATGTGACTGGGTGGGTATCATGCCATGTGTCTAGGGCGAGGTATTCCAATGTGACAGAACTATAAAGCTGAGCATAGCGCTCACTGCTACAAGTAGACACCATGGTGATATGAGTTAAAGATTGTTAAAAGTGTAGTGCTAGGACTGGTTGGTTTGGAGTCGGTATAATGTGACTGGGTGGGGTATCATGCCATGTGTCTAGGCCTGGTCAGTCTGGTGTCAGTATGATGTGACTGGGTGGGTATCATGCCATGTGTCTAGGGCGAGGTATTCCAATGTGACAGAACTATAAAGCTGAGCATAGAGCTCACTGCTACAGTAGACACCATGGTGATATGAGTTAAAGATTGTTAAAAGTGTAGTGCTAGGACTGGTTGGTTTGGAGTTGGTATAATGTGACTAGGTGGGGTATCATGCCATGTGTCTAGGGCGAGGTATTCCAATGTGACAGAACTATAAAGCTGAGCATAGCGCTCACTGCTACAAGTAGACACCATGGTGATATGAGTTAAAGATTGTTAAAAGTGTAGTGCTAGGACTGGTTGGTTTGGAGTCGGTATAATGTGACTGGGTGGGGTATCATGCCATGTGTCTAGGCCTGGTCAGTCTGGTGTCAGTATGATGTGACTGGGTGGGTATCATGCCATGTGTCTAGGGCGAGGTATTCCAATGTGACAGAACTATAAAGCTGAGCATAGAGCTCACTGCTACAAGTAGACACCATGGTGATATGAGTTAAAGATTGTTAAAAGTGTAGTGCTAGGACTGGTTGGTTTGGAGTTGGTATAATGTGACTAGGTGGGGTATCATGCCATGTGTCTAGGGTGTGGTATTCCAATGTGACAGAACTATAAAGTTGAGCATAGCGCTCACTGCTACAAGTAGACACCATGGTGATATGAGTTAAAGATTGTTAAAAGTGTAGTGCTAGGACTGGTTGATTTGGAGTTGGTATAATGTGACTAGGTGGGGTATCATGCCATGTGTCTAGGGTGTGGTATTCCAATGTGACAGAACTATAAAGTTGAGCATAGCGCTCACTGCTACAAGTAGACACCATGGTGATATGAGTTAAAGATTGTTAAAAGCAACATTAAACCTCATACATATAACATATAATATATACTTGCCCAAAGCCAAGTCATAGACACGGTTTGAATGTTTCTTAAAGGGGTTGATGTGCTATTTTCAAACAAAAGATATTTTAAAGGGCTCTTAAAAACTTGAAAAAAAAAATTAAAGAAATATCAAAATGCCATGAAAAATAAAGGAGATATGATCTTGAAAATTTGCAAAGAAACATAAATGGATAAGGCCAACTTTTTACCATATATGAAATAGTGACAAAATGTCTTTTAAAGCCAAGTAAATCACTGCAATTGAAAAATAAGCTTAAAATGTATACATTTTACATCTGTATATTTAGCTTTTAATCAATTTGCAGTGATTTTGTTTTTGCTTTAAAGTGTGTTTTGTCTATATGCTATTTATAGTATAAATGCGCGATGACGTCATCGTTCCAAGATGGCAGCCTCTATTTCTGTTCTTTCCAAATTTTCAATCGGTCATATTATCTTTATTCTTCAAGGCATTTTGATAGTTCTTTCAGCTTTTTTCGAGTTTTTCAGAGTTCTTTTAAATAAATTGTGTTTGAAAATAGTGCATCAACCACTTTAACCTGCCCAATCATTATGTAATTTACTAGAAAGGTCATGGACAAATGCATTTACATAAGCCTGCAGCCAAGTTGTAGACACAGTTTTAATGTTTCTTAAACTGCCCAATCTTTATATAAATTACTAATAAGCTCACAGACAATCCGCTTTAAATCTGCCCATTCGTTAGGTAAATTACTAGTAAGGTCACAGACAAGCCCCTTTAAATCTGCCCATTCGTTATGTAAATTACATTACACTAGTAAGGTCACAGACAATCCCCTTTAAAGCTGCCCATCTGTTATGTAAATTACTAGTAAGGTCACAGACAATCCCCTTTAAAGCTGCCCATTTGTTATGTAAATTACTAGCAAGGTCACAGACAATCCCCTTTAAAGCTGCCCATTTGTTAAGTAAATTACTAGTAAGCTCACAGACAAGACCCTTTAAAGCTGCCCATTTGTTATGTAAATTATTAGTACGGTCACAGACAAACCCCTTTAAAGCTGCCCATTTGTTATGTAAATTACTAGTAAAGTCCCAGACAAACCCCTTTAAAGCTGCCCATTTGTTATGTAAATTACTAGTAAGCTCACAGACAAACCCCTTTAAAGCTGCCCATTTGTTATGTAAATTACTAGTACGGTCACAGACAAACACCTTTAAAGCTGCCCATTTGTTATTTAAATTACTAGTAAGGTCACAGACAAACACATTTAAAGCTGCCCATTTGTTATGTAAATTACTAGTACAGTCACAGACAATCCCCTTTAAAGCTGCCCATTTGTTATGTAAATTACTAGTAAGGTCACAGACTAGCCCCTTTATAGCTGCCCATTCATTATGTAAATTACTAGTACAGTCACAGACAAGCCCCTTCAAAGCTGCCCATTTGTTATGTAAATTACTAGTAAGGTCACAGACAATCCCCTTTATAGCTGCCCATTCATTATGTAAATTACTAGTACAGTCACAGACAAGCCCCTTTAAAGCTGCGCATTTGTTATGTAAATTACTAGTACAGTCACAGACAAGCCCCTTTAAAGCTGCCCATTTGTTATGCAAATTACTAGTAAGGTCACAGACAAGCCCCTTTATAGCTGCCCATTCATTATGTAAATTACTAGTACAGTCACAGACAAGCCCCTTTAAAGCTGCCCATTTGTTATGCAAATTACTAGTAAGGTCACAGACAATCCCCTTTAAAGCTGCCCATTTGTTATGTAAATTACTAGTAAGGTCACAGACAAACCCCTCTAAAGCTGTCCATTTGTTATGTAAATTACTAGTAAGCTCACAGACAAGCCCCTTTAAAGCTGCCCATTTGTTATGTAAATTACTAGTAAGGTCACAGACAAACCCCTTTAAAGCTGCCCATTTGTTATGTAAATTACTAGTAAGGTCACAGACAAACCCCTTTAAAGCTGCCCATTTATTATGTAAATTACTAGACAGCTCACAGACAAGCCCCTTTAAAGCTGCCCATTTGTTATGTAAATTACTAGTACGGTCGCAGACAAACACCTTTAAAGCTGCCCATTTGTTATGTAAATTACTAGTAAGGTCACAGACAAACACATTTAAAGCTGCCCATTTATTAAGTAAATTACTAGTACAGTTACAGACAATCCCTTTTAAAGCTGCCCATTTGTTATGTTAATTACTAGTAAGGTCACAGACAATCCCCTTTATAGCTGCCCATTCATTATGTAAATTACTAGTACATTCACAGACAATCCCCTTTATAGCTGCCCATTCATTATGTAAATTACTAGTACAGTCACAGACAAGCCCCTTTAAAGCTGCCCATTTGTTATGTAAATTACTAGTACGGTCACAGACAAGCCCCTTTATAGCTGCCCATTCATTATGTAAATTACTAGTACAGTCACAGACAAGCCCCTTTAAAGCTGCCCATTTGTTATGCAAATTACTAGTAAGGTCACAGGCAATCCCCTTTAAAGCTGCCTATTTGTTATGTAAATTACTAGTAAGGTCACGGACAAGCCCCTTCAAAGATGCCCATTCGTTATGTAAATTACTAGTAAGGTCACAGACAAGCCCCTTTAAAGCTGTCACAGACAAGCCCCTTTAAATCTAACCAATCTTTATGTAAGTTACTAGAAAAGTCACACACAAGCGTACCTGCATTCCCTGTCCATTGTTATGTATTCGGATGCGAGGGTTCTCCAGAATGTCTATAGTAACACGGTCCTTGATCCAGGCCAGCTGTGGTTCTGGTATCCCGGACGCCACACACTCCAGGGTCACTGGGGAACCTTTCACCACAGCAACAGTTGATACAAACTGGGAACCAGATATCTCGGGAGGTACTGAAGAAAAGGAGAGAATTTAAGGGGCATTCAGATTATAGGGATACCTGGTCATGGTTTAATTCCATTTCCTTATTGGTTTGTAATTTCACAAACCTCTTCTAGGTCCTATAAACTTTGAAATATTTAGGCAGTTGTTGAGCAACACATAAAGATTTGTCCTATTTTTTTGCAAGACATAAAAGCATGCATATTTTTTCAATCTCTAAAGATTTTGTATTATTTGTATTATTTAAAATAGTTTAAACCTTTAACACTCTGGTCTGGTGTGGTGCCCAACATTTTATTGTTCTAATATTAGAAATTCTTCTAATCGTAATGATCCTACAGGCTTTCTATTTCACAAGTTTTGTTGTTTAAAGTCCTGATGGTTTGTCTTGCAGTTATTATACATATTCTCTACATAAAAAATATTTTACTCACCAAACACTTGAAGTTTGAAATCTTGACTAAGTTGTCCTGCAGGGTTGTTAGCCTCACATGTATACACTCCTGCATCATCAGGTTGGGCATTTGTCACTTCCAGCCTCTGGTCATTGTTGGAGAGTCCGAGACCTGGATAGGGCCAGTCCAGCAGGGGGTCTTTATCCTTGAGCCAGAATATGGACGGGAAGGGTATACCAGTGACCGGGCAGTCTATAATCTTGGTACGGTTCTGTATTATGCTCAGCTCTGTCTCTAGTTTGTTGGTGGCAATACGTGGGGGCACTAGTTTAAAGTAAAATATGTCTTACTGGGGGCAATATGTGGGGGCCCTAGTTAGAAACAAAATATGTCTTATTGCAGGCTATACATGGGGCACTAGTTTAAAACAAAATATGTTAGTTTAAAACAAAATATGTTTTACTGGAGGCTATACATGGGGGCACTAGTTTAAAACAAAATATGTCTTACTGGAGGCAATACATGGGGGCACTAGTAGAAAATAAAATATGCCTTATTTGAGGATAAACATCGGGGCACTAATATGAAACAAAATATTGGAGATATTCACATTGTACTTCCAGATCAAAACATCAGACCAAAGCATGACAAAGTAACTGACATTATACTAACAGTCCAAGCTTAACAGAGAAACTCACCTTGCACCTCCAGGTCAAACTTCTTCTGTAGTTCACCAGCAGAGTTGGATGCGACGCATGTGTACACGGCTGTATTAGTCACCTTAGCATTAGCAATTTCCACGTGCTTGTCATTATGGGTCAAGGTCAGCCCATCTCCAGTTACTAATGGATGACCGTTGATAAGCCACTTCACTGAGGGTGGGGGTATACCTGCAAAAAATTATGACAGGTACTGTTGAAATAATTGCTTTTTAACTAAAAATGTGTCCACAGGACATGGTTGCCCCTGCTACTGCTTCACATATTAATAAGGAAATTGTCTTTCAGACATAAATTTCATGATTTTTTACTGAGGTGATGTGGCCGCCTATTGACCTTGGCCAAGACATTGTGCCCATATACAATTTCATTAAACTCTGAGAAGTCTGGATAACAATCACCCAATATGAGTCCGGACAATATTAATTTTGTGAATTTTTATTATTCCAAGAAGCATACCTCTGAAATTATTGAGGCAATGGGACCAATTACCAAACTTAGCAGACATTGTGCCCATATGCAATTTAACCAAATTTGGAGAAGATAACAATTACCCAAGTCACTGTGTTTGTATGGCGTTTTACGTCATTTTTAACACATGCAAGGTGATATATGACGGTCAATTTTTTTTTTGGTGGAGGCAGACTGGGTAGAACCAGTACTGTAATCCTCCCGCCATCCGTAAGAATCGACACTTCCTCACTAGTCTTACAAGTCGAGCTCCCAGTGGGATTCGAACCCGCAGCGGTGACAGGCGAAAGTTTACAATGCATCGTCATTAACCATTCCGCCACGGAGACGCTATGTCACAGTCCGGACATCATTAATTTTGTTACTGTTTATTATTCCAAGGGGCATCACTCTATAAATACTGAGACCGATTATCAAACTTAACAGAGAAATTGTGCCCATATACAATCTGCCTAAGCTTGGAGAAGACTGGATAAGAATTGCCCAAGTAAGAATACGGACAACATTAATTTCGTGAATAAGGACATAACTCTGGAATTACAAGGGCGATGGGGCCAATTATCAAACTTGGCTGAGACGTAGAGTCCATATACAATTTGACCAAGTTTGAAGAAGAATGGATAAGAATTACCCAATTTAGAGTCCAGACAACATTAATTTGAGTTTTTATCGAACTTGGCCGATACATTCTGTTCATATATAATTTGGTTAGGTTTGGAGATGATTGGGTAACAATTAACCAAGTTAGAATACTGACAACATTTTTTGACATTGACGCACGCACGGACGGTCAGGGGTAACATCATATGCCCTTCCACCATTATTCGTAAGATGGGGACATAAAAATAGTCATCAAAAGACTAGCAGATTTTCCAAACCATGGTCGTATGGGCGGCCATTGCCGCCAAAAGTATGTTTTTAATAAATCATCCAGTCAAAGATTAATTAATTCAACGGTATTATATTTAATTCAATGTAACTTCAATTGATTCACTACTTTTTTGAAACCATCTAATCAAACTCATAACAATCTGATGCTTTGTGAAATAATCCGGAGTGTTTTTCAAACCATCTAATCTAATCTAACTTGAAATGATTCAATGCAATGCTAAACAGTTCAGTCGGAAACATAAATCAAAGCAAGAGAATGTGAACCAATTTAAAAGTAACCCAGTCAATTTACCGATACGTGAAACAATCTATAGAAAACTGAATTAATGCAAGACCAAAGCACTCAATTCAATGACAGCAGAATCAATTTGACATAAAGACAAATGGCCGATACTGAACAGAATTAATACGATGTAAAGTGAATTAATTCAGTGCGTTCCCAAACAGTTGTGCGAGGGCGCCACTTGCACATACATAAGCTAGAAAAGTTACTGCCCTTGATAAGCATTCAATACAGTCTTGTTAGGGCAAGATGTGATGTTAAGAAGCGATGGTCGATGGTAAGATGCAGTGGTAAGTTGCGATGGTAAGATGCGATGGTCGATGGTAATATGCGATGGACCATCGACCATCGCATCTTACCATCGATCATCACATCTTACCATCGACCATCGCATCTTACCATCGCAACTTACCATCGACCATTGCATCTTACCATCGACCATCACATTTTACCATCGACCATCGCATCTTATCATCGATCATCGCATCTTACCATCAACAATTGCATTTTACCATCGAATCTTACCATCGCATCTTACCATCGCATCTTACCATCAACTTATGACACACATGCTACGACCACTCTTGGTATCGAACTTGACCAAGTTTTCCATTCCCGAATATTGCAAACAAATGTTTGTGGGCGAGTGAGGAGTGCATACATTGGAGGAACACATGAAACATACTTATATAAAGAAAAGCGGACACATTTCACAATCAACTTTTTAAATGACACTAATTGATTATAACTATGCATAAAACATGCAGTGCCTCACTTTTTAAGGTCAAGCATACTTATATTTTACTAGTTGTCTGAAGACCTAAAGAAACATTAAGAGCTTGGTGGGGCAGGGGAATTTATCTAGTCAATCCGCATACAGGGTATTGATCCAGGTTTTAACAAGGATGTCCACAATTCGAGGTTAGTGAGTATTTTTTGGAGGATTTATATAGGCGCGCTCCCTGCCACCCTTCCTCTCCCCACTGGAACCTACTCAAACCCAGTCACATAAAGGTGTCAATGCCAAATTTGTTGTACTTCTGAATTCCGAATTCTGAATTCCCAAATTCCGAAGTTTGAAATCTGATAGATTGCATGCGTCCATAGGTGAGCTATAATTGCGTAATAAGGCCAAACAAAAAACATGTGTGTTTAGGGTGACACGCCAGAAAAGTAGGTAGTGTAGGACTGGTGCGGATTTATTTTCTCTTTTTTTTTAAATAGGTACATAGCATTTTTTACCCAAAACAGCCTTGCTTTTTATATTTTTCTGATAAATTGGAAACAAACTGCTAGGTTTCACTCGAAAAAATAGGTAGGGCTGGTTATCCTAAACACACATAATTGTTTGCAAGGCCAAAGTTGAACGGTCATATAAAATTAATTAGAATTGAACAAAGCAGATTTTGTTCACCCAAACCCACCACCCACCCAACATGGTTGAATAGTTTTCATTACACTCGTCTTAACATATTTATCAATTTAAAATCGTCTCACTGACAAGCCCGAGATTATATTGAGAGAGAGAGAGGAGAGAGAGAAAATGAAGAAGAGGCCTAATTTACATTAAGATTGATGTGATGGTAAGATGTGATGGTCGATGGTAAGATGCGATACTCGATGGTCAAGTAATTTTTCTAGCTTATGTATGTGCATGTGGCACCCTCGCACAACTGTTTGGGAATGCACTGAATTAATTCACTTTACATCGTATTAATTCTGTTTAGTATTGGCCATTTGTCTTTCTGTCAAATTTATTCTGCTGTCATTAAATTGAGTGGTCTTGCATTAATTCAGTTTCCTTTAGATTGTTTCACGTATCGGTAAATTGACTGGGTTACTTTTAAATTGGTTCACATTCTCTTGCTTTGATTAATCTTTCCGACTGAACTGTTTAGCATTGCACTGAATTGTTTCAAGTTCGATTAGATGGTTTTAAAAAAACACTCCAGATTATTTCACAAAGCATCGGATTGTTTTAAGTTTGATTAGATGGTTTCAAAAAAAGTAGTGAATCAATTAAAGTTACATTGAATTAAATACAATACCGATGAATTAATTCATCTTTGAATGGATGATTTATTAAAAACATACTTTTGGCGGTAATGGCCGCCCATATGGTCGAATCTCCGGATCTTCTGTCTTTACTGTATCCTAATTTAAACCTCAGGACTACATGTTTACATAAGATTGATTTGGAAATAAGGTTTGACATTATGTTGAAAGAAAGCATGCCATGTTTACCTTTAAATATTCGACCTATAATATTTCTTAAGTGACACCCACTTACCTGAGACTGGACACTCAATGATAATTGCTTGGTTCTCCACCACCTTACGGAAATACACAACATTGGATTCATCAATGGATGGAGGCACTGGAAAAAGAAATTCATGGGTTTAGTATAGAATTCATGGTATAAGTGTATAAGTAATACATGGGTTAGGTGTAGAAGTAATTTATGGGTTTGGTTAGAAGTAATTTATGGGTTTGGTTAGAAGTAATTTATAGGTTTGGTGTAGAAGTAATTCATGGGTTTGGTGTAGAAGTAATTTATGGGTTTGGTGTAGAAGTAATTTATGGGTTTGGTTAGAAGTAATTGATGGGTTTGGTGTAGAAGTAATTTATGGGTTTGGTTAGAAGTAATTGATGGGTTTGGTTAGAAATAATTTATGGGTTTGGTGTAGAAGTAATTTATGGGTTTGGTGTAGAAGTAATTTATGGGTTTGGTGTAGAGGTAATTTATGGGTATGGTGTAGAAGTAATTTACGGGTTTGGTGTATAAGTAATTGATGGGTTTGGTTAGAAGTAATTGATGGGTTTGGTTAGAAGTAATTGATGGGTTTGGTGTAGAAGTAATTTATGGGTTTGGTGTAGAAGTAATTTATGGGTTTGGTTAGAAGTAATTTATGGATTTGGTGTAGAAGTAATTTATGAGTAATTTATGGGTTTGGTGTAGAATTAATTTATGAGAAATTTATGGGTTTGGTGTAGAAGTAATTTATGGGTTTGGTGTAGAAGTAATTTATGAGTAATTTATGGGTATGGTGTAGAAGTAATTTATGAGTAATTTATGGGTTTGGTGTAGAAGTAATTTATAAGTAATTTATGGGTTTGGTGTAGAAGTAATTTATGGGTTTGGTGTAGAAGTAATTTATGAGTAATTTATGGGTTTGGTGTAGAAGTAATTTATGGGTTTGGTGTAGAAGTAATTTATGGGTTTTGTGTAGAAGTAATTTAAGGGTTTGGTGTAGAGGTAATTTATGGGTTTGGTGTAGAAGTAATTTATGGGTTTTGTGTAGAAGTAATTTACGGGTTTGGTGTAGAGGTAATTTATGGGTTTGGTGTAGAAGTAATTTATGGGTTTTGTGTAGAAGTAATTTATGGGTTTGGTGTAGAAGTAATTTATGAGTAATTTATGGGTTTGGTGTAGAAGTAATTTATGGGTTTGGTGTAGAAGTAATTTATGGGTTTGGTGTAGAAGTAATTGATGGGTTTGGTGTAGAAGTAATTTAAGGGTTTGGTTAAATGTAATATATGGGTTTGGTGTAGATGTAATTGATGGGTTTGGTGTAGAGGTAATTTATGGGTTTGGTGTAGAAGTAATTTATGGGTTTGGTGTAGAAGTAATTCATGGGTTTGGTGTAGAAGTAATTCATGGGTTTGGTGTAGAAGTAATTCATGGGTTTGGTGTAGAGGTAATTCATGGGTTTGGTGTAGAAGTAATTCATGGGTTTGGTGTAGAGGTAATTCATGGGTTTGGTGTAGATGTAATTCATGGGTTTGGTGTAGAAGTAATTCATAGGTTTGGTGTAGAAGTAATTCATGGGTTTGGTGTAGAAGTAATTCATGGGTTTGGTGTAGAGGTAATTCATGGGTTTGGTGTAGAAGTAATTCATGGGTTTGGTGTAGAGGTAATTCATGGGTTTGGTGTAGATGTAATTCATGGGTTTGGTGTAGAAGTAATTCATAGGTTTGGTATAGAAGTAATTAATGTGTTTGGTGTTGAAGTAATTTATGGGTTTGGTGTAGAAGTAATTCATGGATTTGGTGTAGAAGTAATTAATGTGTTTGGTGTAGAAGTAATTTATGGGTTTGGTGTAGAAGTAATTCATGGGTTTGGTGTAGAAGTAATTCATGGGTTTGGTGTATAAGTAATTCATGGGTTTGGTGTTGAATGAATGAATAAATGAATGGTGTTTTATGGCAAGTCGAAACATAAATAGGTCACATTGTGCGCAAAAACCGATGAATCATGAAAGAATGAAGTAGTAATTAAAAATAATGTAAACGTATAAAGGTAAAACTATCTACAAATAAGGGATGATATGGTAGCAATATAAACTATGTATATATGTAAATCAACAAATGCCCGTCAAGGTTTGGTGTTGAAGTAATTCATGGGTTTTGGTATCCAGTGATGATCGGGAACTCCAACGAGATGTAACTTTCAGAACCTCTGCCGCGGAATTTCCCTATCTCAAACGGATACCAATGACTGAGTTTTTTCTTGTATACTATTGGCAATTTTTGTGTTGACATCACAAAATATAACTCTATTACACAATTTATGTCATGCAACTGTTGATGTTCTAGACATCAGTGATGATGGGTGTGACTTTTAACTGACCCTAGGATAAGACGATATTCTTGCATACCGGATATAAGGATATCCGTCATTTTACCGGGGCTAGATATTTCCATCTAGGGTGAGATCAAATTCACGCGCGCCAACATCCGGTATGCAGGAAAATATGTAAAATGTTAGTAGCTGGCGTCGTCAATGCACAGCATGTTTCTGATATGCACGAAAAATAATCTAGCATGGGTATTCGGTTCGGTTAAGTGTTTTAATCGGAACCTCGGCAGAGCCTCAGTTCCGATAAAAACACTTGTTCCTTGTGTTGGAATTCCCTATCTTCACCGGATACCCATGAAAGATTCTTATATCCCAGCACTCATGTAAAAGACTGATATCACAATCCCTGGCTTGCAAGAATAAACATTTATCCACACTTGTTATTACAAACCTTGCACTTTAAGATCGAATGAGAGTGAGTCCTGGCCTGCAGTGTTCCTGGCAATACAAGTGTACCGGGCAGTATCTGTCTCCGTGGCATTGAGTATCCTCAACTGTAAGCCGTCAGACTGGATATCTACACGATTGTCTAGTGGGACTGGTTCACCTTCCTGAAACGATGTTGTTGTACCAAACACATTTAATAAATAGGTGGGAAATTGTATCTATTTTTAGTTAGTGTGAAAGGCGGCCAACAAAATGAAATAAATGAATGTTTTGAGCCTATATTTGATTTAATGAGATTTTTCATAACAAATGAAGAGAGAGAACTAGAGCACAGCCTAACGGGGTTTGTTAAGGTTTTTTGTGGAAAGCAAAAACAGAAGGAAAAGTATTTTTCATTATCAGGTCAGTGACCATGACTTTTAACCTACAAAGCATGAAATCAATTGCAGACTTTGTCTCACCATGGATACTGTTCAGTTTCAAAACTGCTGGTATAATAGTATTTGAAATACAGCACAGAAGGTGTCCTAAACTCCCAAATAATAGCAACCAATGTTTTACCATGGAAACTATTTCTGTAATGTTTCAAGATTGTCATTACGTGGTCATGACTTAATTCCATTAAGCGATGAGAAAGCTTATTTTAACAGGATTTTATGACGAATATTTCGAAAATAAAACATGTTTAAAAAAATATTTTACTGCAAAAATGTGATAACCTGTTTAAAATTACTTATTAAATGTTTTCATTTTACAATGTGCAACTTTTTTCAACCGAAATTAAGGTTTTATTTCATACCCCAGCAAACCCTATTCTTGCTTTTTGGAAAAGGGGTTGGATGGGGTATGAAAGTTAATACACAGACCACATAACGTAGGTCTAATAGTTTACAAGCCATAGTGGGGAAAATGCTTTACAGGACTGGGTCATTGTCAGGTCACCCCATCCAGATAATCAGACACCAATCAATGATATATAATGGCAGCTTACCTTCAGCCATAATATGTCAGGGATGGGGTTTCCCTCAGCAGGACAAAACAATACTGTAGTGTGTCCCTTTATCACAGTGGGGTTTAAGTCCAGGCTGGTGGAGTCTATTTCTGGCTTCACTGCAAATAGAAAATTCCTGGGCAATAGTATGGGTGGTGCAAGCAAGTCAGCCATGAGCACAGTCAGGTCAATTTTTATGCATTACTTAAGAGATAACCATGCTAAGATTTTCAATCTGGGATGGTATTTGATATGGCAACATGGTAGGAGTTGTCAATCATAATTTCAGACTGTAAAACCAACCATATAACGTCCCAGATCGAAAAACTTAGCATGGTTATCTCAATTCTAATACTTTTCCAATTAAATGCCAGAAATATAAAGTAAAATTATACATATACACACTTGTTATTTCTATGAGAACTCAATTCATCAGTAACAGCCTTTTGTTGATGTCATCCACTGACGTCACTTGTTACAACGTTATGTGACATCACATACTTTTCAGATGGTAAATCTTGTGTTTTACGGTCGGTGTAAGCCAATGGAGTAATGCATTACATTATAGTTGCATTAAATGTCTGTTTTATTGTTTCATTCACATTTTACTGCCTTAAAGACATATTCACAGATTGAACATATAAATATATACTATATCTTAACTAGTACTTTTGTACATGGGTCATGTATGCCACCCTTTGCATTTTGGACGGTAAGCCAAGCAGCATCTTAATGTGAAGGAATTATTTTTGTTTGTTTTTTAGTTTGTTTGTATGGTGATTTACTTCATTTTCGACACATGTAAGGTTATATATTAAGATAGACTGGTCAAATTGTTTTGTGGTGGTGGATGACCACCCACTTTTCCTGGGTAGAACCAGTACTGGACACCTCCCGTCATTCGTAAAGATTGTATTTTAGTAAAAAAAGGCATATGAAATTGGAGCAAGATGAGTGAAGGACTATCTATGACTTAAAAACAGAGGTAATGCATAAAAACAGAATTAATGAAATGCATATTGATGACAGTGACCAATTTATGGTTGAAATGTACAGTACTCAAATAGATTTATTTTAATGAAAGAGGTTTAAAATATGTATGGTTATTTGTGACTTAGGAGCTAGAGGAAACAATATTTGGTCAGAATGTTTAGTCTCATGTAGCAAAAAGAGTGAAGGACTATCTATGACTTAAAAACAGAGGTAATGCATAAAAACAGAATTAATGAAATGCAAAAAGTAGGTCAATATTGATGACAGTGACCAACTTATGGTTGAAATGTACAGTACTCAGATTTATTTTAATGAAAGAGGTTTAAAATATGTATGGTTATTTGTGACTTAGGAGCTAGAGGAAACAATATTTGGTCAGAATGTTTAGTCTCATGTAGCAAAAAGAGTGAAGGACTATCTATGACTTAAAAACAGAGGTAATGCATAAAAACAGAATTAATGAAATGCAAAAAGTAGGTCAATATTGATGACAGTGACCAACTTATGGTTGAAATGTATAGTACTCAAATAGATTTATTTTAATGAAAGAGGTTTAAAATATGTATGGTTATTTGTGACTTAGGAGCTAGAGGAAACAATATTTGGTCAGAATGTTTAGTCTCATGTAGATGTTTCTGTGTATGAATTTAGACTGAAAGCTGTTTAATGGCCCATCGACACAGTATAGGTTAGACCCAGCCCAGAGAGAGGGGAAGGATACATAGGAATCTGGGAAGCTACCACATTCTTACTAATGAATAAAACACTTTCAGTTCTTTCTCCAATACACTGGACTGCACGGTTTACGTCCCTTTTTGATGGAAAAGACTAACGGAAATTGTCTTGCCAAAAAACAAAACACCAACAAAACTCAGTGGCCTCCAGTTTCAAATCCACTGGGACATGCCAGCCCACTATGAAGTTCGAAAAACTGTATGGCTATCGGCGACTTAGACTTAGAAATGGATTTATTGGAGAACCATAACCAGAATCACCGAAGTGTATAAAGAAGGCCAAGGTCAGTGAGTCAGAATGTGTAGTACATGTACTCATAAAGATGTATTTGTGAATGAAGTTTGACATGTGTAGAGCTATAGGTGACAGAGCAACGGCCCCAATGAGAAACCTTAACCAAGGTGTGAGGGATGGACATATGTACACCTGAATAGAGAGGTGATCCCTATTGCCACGGAGATTCTTACGGCAATGGCGATCACTATAATACAAACACATAGGGGATATTATGGCGCGTGTACTCACCCCAGACATCAAGGTCAAAGTTCTGCTCTACCGACCCGGCCTCGTTAGCAGCCACACACGTGTACAATCCTGCATCTGTCACTCTGGAACGCTCGATCGCCAGTCTTTTACCATTGGCCTAAATAGGGTACAAAATTATACACTTCATCCCTAAGAAAAGAAAATCGGTTAAGGTTTTTCCCTAAATAAGTCTATGTAAAACATGTGACTCCTAAGGTGGGGCCAGATTTTCCATTATAACTCAATGTAACAAGAGCACTGCCTAGCGGGGCATATACACATCGTTTCATTGTTGTAGATCTAATACATTGAAAATTATTAGCCACAATCATTTGTAAAAGGCAAGGTTAAGTTCCAAGTTAAACCTTATTTCAAAGTGAAATAATTCAAAAAATACTAAAGAGAGAGTTATTGACCTTTATGCGATGTATTCATTGGATCATGCTGAAGATGTGTGCAAAGTTTCATTTTTGTAAATGTAATACTCTGGTAGTTATTATCCTTAATCACTTGTAAAAGGCAAGGTTAAGTTTCAGGTTAAGCCTTTTTCAAAGGGGAATAATTCAAAAGATATGAACCAGATAATTACGGGCCTTTATCAGAGGCAATCATTGGATCATGCTGAAGACAAAGTTTCATTGTTGAAGACCTTATGTTTTGAAAGTTATAAGCCACAATCAGTTTTGAGATAAAAGTTAGCGGACAGACATACAGACGGCAGACAGACAGATGGATGACGCCACAACATAACATAATACGTACATATGGGCGTATATAAATGTGAACTCTGGGGTACCCCAGGGTCACCATTAGAACATATTTGTTAGAGGACCATAAACTTATGCCACATGCAAAATATATGGCCTCTAGCTCTTGTAGTTTCAGAGATGAAGATTTTTTTAAGATTTGCCCATAAAGGTCCATACTGGTGTTACTAATCCAATCCAACTGCTTTTCAAACTTATACCCTATAACTTATAGCTGATACTCAGGGTTGTTAGCAGTCTATGGGTTGTCCGTCCTTCAGCTATATTACACTCGGCCCCACCTACATGTAGCTGATATTCAAGGTTGGTAGCATAGTCTATGGGTTGTCCGTCCTTCAGCTATATCACACTGGGCCCTAACTACCTGTATGGGTTGTCCATCCTTCAGCTATATTACACTGGGCCCTAACTACCTGTATGGGTAAATTAAAATGTTGTCCATCCTTCAGCTATATTACACTGGGCACTACCTAACTGTATGGGTTGTCCCTGCTTCAGCCATATTACACTGGGCCCTACCTACATGTAACTGATACTGTGTTAGCATAGTCTATGGGTTGTCCGTCCTTTAGCCATATTACACTGGGCCCTACCTACATGTAAGTGATACTGTGTTAGCACAGTCTATGGGTTGTCCCTGCTTCAGCCATATTACACTGGGCCCTACCTACATGTAACTGATACTGTGTTAGCATAGTCTATGGGTTGTCCGTCCTTTAGCCATATTACACTGGGCCCTACCTACATGTAAGTGATACTGTGTTAGCATAGTCTATGGGTTGTCCGTCCTTTAGCCATATTACACTGGGCCCTACCTACATGTAAGTGATACTGTGTTAGCATAGTCTATGGGTTGTCCGTCCTTTAGCCATATTACACTGGGCCCTACCTACATGTAAGTGATACTGTGTTAGCACAGTCTATGGGTTGTCCCTGCTTCAGCCATATTACACTGGGCCCTACCTACATGTAACTGATACTGTGTTAGCATAGTCTATGGGTTGTCCGTCCTTTAGCCATATAACACTGGGCCCTACCTACATGTAAGTGATACTGTGTTAGCATAGTCTATGGGTTGTCCGTCCTTTAGCCATATTACACTGGGCCCTACCTACATGTAAGTGATACTGTGTTAGCATAGTCTATGGGTTGTCCGTCCTTTAGCCATATTACACTGGGCCCTACCTACATGTAAGTGATACTGTGTTAGCATAGTCTATGGGTTGTCCGTCCTTTAGCCATATTACACTGGGCCCTACCTACATGTAAGTGATACTGTGTTAGCATAGTCTATGGGTTGTCCGTCCTTTAGCCATATTACACTGGGCCCTACCTACATGTAAGTGATACTGTGTTAGCATAGTCTATGGGTTGTCCGTCCTTTAGCCATATTACACTGGGCCCTACCTACATGTAAGTGATACTGTGTTAGCATAGTCTATGGGTTGTCCGTCCTTTAGCCATATTACACTGGGCCCTACCTACATGTAAGTGATACTGTGTTAGCATAGTCTATGGGTTGTCCGTCCTTTAGCCATATTACACTGGGCCCTACCTACATGTAACTGATACTGTGTTAGCATAGTCTATGGGTTGTCCGTCCTTTAGCCATATTACACTGGGCCCTACCTACATGTAACTGATACTGTGTTAGCATAGTCTATGGGTTGTCCGTCCTTTAGCCATATTACACTGGGCCCTACCTACATGTAAGTGATACTGTGTTAGCACAGTCTATGGGTTGTCCGTCCTTTAGCCATATTACACTGGGCCCTACCTACATGTAAGTGATACTGTGTTAGCACAGTCTATGGGTTGTCCGTCCTTTAGCCATATTACACTGGGCCCTACCTACATGTAAGTGATACTGTGTTAGCACAGTCTATGGGTTGTCCGTCCTTTAGCCATATTACACTGGGCCCTACCTACATGTAAGTGATACTGTGTTAGCATAGTCTATGGGTTGTCCGTCCTTTAGCCATATTACACTGGGCCCTACCTACATGTAAGTGATACTGTGTTAGCATAGTCTATGGGCTGTCCGTCCTTCAGCCATATTACACTGGGCCCTACCTACATGTAACTGATTCTCTGGGTTGTTAGCACAGTCTATGGGCTGTCCGTCCTTCAGCCATATTACACTGGGCCATACCTAAATGTATGGGGTGTAATTCTGCCATGTCACACTCTACCTACCTGTAGCCGATACTCTGGGTTGCTGGCATAGTCTATGGGTTGTCCATCCTTCAGCCATATTACACTGGGTTCTGGCACACCCAGGGCAGGACAATTCAGTACAACCGAGTTGTTCAGTATCACACTTGGTTTTGTGTTCACATCATCTTGGTCAATGGATGGAGGAACTGCACATATATAAGACAGAACCATGTATAGCTCATTGGTTTACTCACAACAAAGTCAAAGCCTGCAAACATTCACACTTGAGGTGTTAAAAGTAGTTTTGTAGTGAAACAAATTGATATATAACCATCCCTGAATTTATCTTTATACCAAAAACATGGAAATTCCACGAAACTATGTTTTTAAAAGGGGTTTGGACTTGACAATAAAAACGTGTCTGATGTTCTTATCTGACTGTGGTAGAGTGTGTTTTTATAGTTTTAATATGTATTGTCATTAAGGAACTAATAATTGCATGTGTTGAATTTATGCTAACCTTAACATTATTAGGCTAACACCCTTTAATAGTACTGGTCATAGCTGAATAGGTTTTAGAGGAAAAGTAAATTGCCACCTGACATCCAGGTCTGATTGGTCAATAGGTAGTTTTAGTTAGTCTAGGAAAGAAAAATGAAGTGTCAAAAAGACTCTTGAAATTATATTTTTCATCCATCTTGGATCAGTTATTTTAATCACTTCATTATAAGTTGCTTAACTCATATTTGCAACGTCTGTATATTTATCATGTCGATCTGCATAATTCTGCCGAGAAACAGGGTGCCTGAGATAAAACCTTATCTCGGCAGTTACGTTCCTATCCCGCCAGGTAACACTTCTTTTGTTGACTTCGGCATCGCTTTTGATGATGTCATGGTATATCTGATGACGTCTGGATGTTTTTGAATGGAAAACAATGGCAAAAAAATGGAAAAAAGGTAAATTAAATAATTTTAAACGATCAACATGATAAATAGAATATCATGTTAGTGCCTGATCTCATCCAGTTTATCAGGCTTGGCATGAATAAATGAAACCCTCGGCACAGCGTCGGGCTTCATTTTTTTTCTCAGCCTCACCGGATAAACTGGATGAGATCAGGCACTAACATGATATTCTCTATTTATATTCTTATAGTTCTAAGAAATATAGGACAGTTGTGTTTTAATAATTGTGTACCATGATTTGGAAGTGTTTGGAATGGATGTAGGATTTGGAAGGTAGGAAACATATTTGTGTTTATTTTTTGGTCATTGTTTAATGTCATATTGTTCTATCACTGATTCCATCTTAAAGTGATCAAGGGATTGATAATTGACAAATTACCAAATCATAGGGATTAAGAAGTGATTTTAACTATATGCATCTGTTTGCATCTATAAGACTGTGAATATAATAGTTAAATGGCATAAAGTCCGTCCGTGCGTTCGTTGTCGGATATGTAGATTTTATAAGGAATAAGTATATGAACAGAGTGACGCATGGGATATTGATGTTTGCTAGACATTTGAATCGATTGTCTGTGTCCAGTTTGCTATAGTGGA
The DNA here is from genome assembly GCA_037043455.1 of Cyrtodaria siliqua. NCBI lineage: Eukaryota > Metazoa > Mollusca > Bivalvia > Adapedonta > Hiatellidae > Cyrtodaria > Cyrtodaria siliqua. The sequence continues at coordinate 256,507 of JAWPHD010000976.1, forward strand.
GTTTAAAGGTACATGAACTTATTCAGACCTTTTATGTACAGATATATGTAGAGCTGGTGGCGAGCTGGTGAATAAAATGGGGTTAGAGGTGGATGTGATGAATATAGTCTTTGTACCACATACATGCAGGTACTACGCCTTGCACAACAGGTTAGGGAAAATCCACTTTGCGGGGAATCAAAAGTTTGTCTGTATTGTACCGTCTTGACCTTTCTCGCCCCATTGAAAATGGCAAGCGTTTACCTGGACATGACCAATTTAAAGCACATCAAGACCCTGATCAAACTTGGCCTTTTGAGAGCCTGCTTGATCAGTTTCGATTTGCCCGAGATTGCCAGCGTGCAACTCAGAGGCACAAATTAGCACTCGCCCAGTCGCCCGTGGCGAGTAAAAAATGGTCTGGGCGACCAAAATTTGACTTTCACGCGCCCATGTGGAGACCAAAATTATTCAATAATAAAAAAAAAAAAATGGGTAATCATTGAACACATTTAAGTTCGAGGATTTTACTCCGCAGATTTTGCTTTGGTCCCGTGAACTACTTACTTTTTGCCGAAATAAATAGACAAACCCTTAACAAAATAATAACGAAACAAATGTTTGTTTTTATTTTTCCAATTTTCACTGCGGAAACAAGACAATGTTCCAGATGCTGCGATGTACGGTTTCCCACAAAACTGCATGTAACGGTACTTTGCGCTTCGAATGTTAATGTAAGATTAGATGTTCATGAGTACAAGTAACATTTGCTGGTATAAAATCAACATTAAAACAGACATGGTAGTGTTTATTTTACACAAGATCATAAATTGTGTTATAATTTGAAGCGGAAATCATTAGGTTTCACTTCCGGTTTTTGGATATTCTAAAACACGGTGCTTTTGATTAATAAAATGCGGTGCTTTTAGAAAACACCAATAATAATTATTTGGCAGAGAATCGTGTTGATAGAAAAGGTCTCGTACATTAATTTTAAAACTGTATGTTAACATAAAGTATTTATAACAAAATAAAACATTAATTTAATAATGTCTAATATTTTTAATCTTTTATTACAATAATTTACATATTCTAGTTGTGATCATTTATAACAAAACTCATTAACAATACTATTTATAATTAAATAGATAACTTGGACTTATAATCCTTATTTTTCTGTCTGGCTCTACATGTTACAAAAATGAATATTGAGATTGACTCTTGCAAGTATAAACTAACTTCGTGTTGGGGAATGAAAGATTTGTTTGTTTGATATTTTCTTTGTTTGTTTTAAAATAAATAAGTCTATTGATTCAAAATATCTTCATCAGCTCTAAAGTTTTTAAAGATTTTACAATGTTTTCTTCCAAAGATTCGTAGCATTGAGTTAGTAGACGTATATGTAAGTAGACTTTAATGTAACTCTCTGAATAAAGTGTCATGCGACACTCTGGGCTAATGATTCTGAAGCTGGGCCGCTAACTTTTGCAAGCAAGGGGCCCAGCTGGTTAATAGTCCAAAAACAGTTAATCTGTGCCCCTGAACTGTTGGCCAATGAAAACAGAACATCACAAGATTGATCTGTCAAAATGCATGTCAAACATTTGTTCTGCCCTCATTGTTTCTGCTCGGCACTGTGTTGTTATTTCAGATTTATATAACTTCATTTTGTGTCGCGTAATAAAATGAAACATGACTTTTTCGAAAGAATTGGGTAGCGATGAAAACATTGACATTAAGGTGGGTTGGAGCTGTGTGCCTTGATAGATATTGCCATAAATGGTATTCAATGGGATATGACTTTTCTCAGAGACAAAATACCGCAACTGTCACGATTTTCTGTAATAAGCTTTCTGGATGATGAAAATACACGTATTTAGATCTTAGGAACTATGAGCTTTTGCAACATTAATTTAGGCAGACACTGTAGGTAGAGTGTAATATAAACGGGTCCTGATTAAAGTACCCCGGGGAAATGTACCACCACTTTCGGTCACGTGTTTTATTAATCCGAGCCTTCTCTGACCTTACCAGCCCTTTTTACGATTTTGACATTTCATCTGGCTGTGTACATAAAAAGCCACAAAAGCCACACAAAAATGGCATGGTCATGATGTAAACAAACAATACTAGTAAGTCGAGTCCTATGTACATTTTATACACCACGTGTAGGTAGTCACATTTTTCCCCTGCCGTGTCAAAATTGATTGACAGCAGCGTCTCATGAGGTGAACCATCTATGGAGGTCAGTGGGTGTGGAAATGTCTGTGATATCGCTACCGATTTCGCTTGTCACAAAATGGGGAAACTCTAACCTGTTGTGCAAGGCGTGGTATTAATAAAACTATGTGATTATACTGCGACTATGTTATTCAATAGTTCATACTGCAAGTATGCATTGAGGAAGTTGTGTATTTTGCAATATGTTAATATATCCATTAACAGTAAGATTGTAATATATGAGTAATACATGATGTTAAAAGCATTAAGTATGATGTGTTAAAAAAATACCCGCACATGAATATGTGTGAAATGAATTTAGAGTTGGTAACTTTTTATTCGAAGCTTCAAGCAATAACAAAAAGGCGATGTTTTTGGCTGGCCGGTTTTCATGTTTATATTGTATTTCTAGAGTTAGGATTTGCAATTATAGGTTAGTTTTATATATACCTTATAGTTCATCAAATTTGAAGCGGTGTGCATATGTTGTAAAATTAGCGTGTTGTTGGCTGGTGAGTGACTTTAAGTAATTGTATGTCTGATAATCTTCGTATTTATGTAAGTTATTGCTTAATTGCGTAATCTATATGTGTAATATTTTAGATATACAATAATTCACTCCCCAACCATATTAGACACCCTACATGTCTACCTGGGGCTCTTACACACATATACCCTTACTTAAAGTGAACATCCATTTTATACAATAATTTACTCCCCAACCATATCAGACACCCTACATGTATACCTGTGATTGTTACACACATATACCCTTACCTTGAACATCCACTGTATACAAGACTTCCCTCTCCAACCATATCAGACACCATACATGCATACCTGGGGTTCTTACACACACACATACCCTTACCTTGAACATCTGCTTTATACAAGACTTCACTTCAAACCATATCAGACACCTTACATGTATACCTGGGGTTCTTACACACACATATACCCTTACCTTGAACATCCACTTTATACAAGACTTCCCTCTCCAACCATATCAGACACCCTACATGCATACCTGGGGTTCTTACACACACACATACCCTTACCTTGAACGTCTGCTTTATACAAGACTTCACTTCCAACCATATCAGACACCCTACATGTATACCTGGGGTTCTTACACACACATATACCCTTACCTTGAACATCCACTTTATTCAAGACTTCCCTCTCTAACCATATGACACCCTACATGTCTACCTCAGACCCTTACACACATATACCCTTACCTTGAACATCTGCTTTATACAAGACTTCACTTCCAACCATATCAGACACCCTACATGTATACCTGGGGTTCTTACACACACATATACCCTTACCTTGAACATTCACTTTATACAAGACTTCCCTCTCCAACCATATCAGACACCCTACACACATACCCTTACCTTGAACATCTGCTTTATACAATACGTCCCTCTCAAACCAGATCAGACACACTACATGTCTACCTGGGATTCTTACACACATATACCCTTACCTTGAACATCCACTTTATACAAGACTTCTGACTCCCCAGCTGTATTGGATGCCCTACATGTAATTTTTACACACATATACCCTTACCAACCTTGAACATCCACTTTATACAAGACTTCTGACTCCCCATTCTTACACACATACACCCTTACCTTGAACATCCACTTTATACAAGACTTGTGACCCCCTAGCTGTATTGGATGCCCTACATGTATACCTCGGGCCCTTACACACATACACCCTTACCTTGAACATCCACTGTATCCAATACTTCCCCCTCCAACCATATCAGACACCCTACATGTCTTCAGACACCCTACATATCTACCTTGGGGCCCTTACACACATACACCCTTACCTTGAACATCCATTGTATACAATACTTCCACCTCCAACCATATCAGACACCCTACATGTCTACCTTGGGCCCTTACACACATACACCCGTACCTTGAACATCAACTTTATACAAGACCTCTGACTCCCCAGCTGTATTGGATGCCCTACATGTATACCTTGGGTTCTTACACACATACACCCTTACCTTGAACATCCACTGTATCCAATACTTCCCCCTCCAACCATATCAGAAACCCTACTTGTCTACCTCGGGCCCTTACACACATACACCCTTACCTTGAACATCCACTTTATACAAGACTTCTGACTCCCCAGCTGTATTGGATGCCCTACATGTATACCTTGGGTTCTTACACACATACACCCTTATCTTGAACATCCACTGTATCCAATACTTCCCCCTCCAACCATATCAGACACCCTACATGTCTACCTCGGGCCCTTACACACATACACCCTTACCTTGAACATCCACTTTATACAAGACTTCTGACTCCCCAGCTGTATTGGATGCCCTACATGTATACCTTGGGTTCTTACACACATACACCCTTACCTTGAACATCCACTGTATCCAATACTTCCCCCTCCAACCATATCAGACACCCTACATGTCTTCAGACACCCTACATGTCTACCTCGGGCCCTTACACACATACATCCTTACCTTGAACATCCACTGTATACAATACTTCCCCCTCCAACCATATCAGACACCCTACATGTCTACCTTGGGCCCTTACACACATACACCCTTACCTTGAACATCTACTTTGTACAAGACTTCAGACTCCCCAGCTGTATTGGATGCCCTACATGTATATCTGGGGTTCTTACACACAAACACCCTTACCTTGAACATCCACTGTATCCAATTCTTCCCCCTCCAACCATATCAGACACCCTACATGTCTACCTCGGGCCCTTACACACACATACCCTTACCTTGAACATCCACTTTATACAAGACTTCAGACTCCCCAGCTGTATTGGATGCCCTACATGTATACCTGGCAGTGTCGGATACCTGCAAAATATGTTTCCAACTTCATACAAATACCATGACAAATTCGAAATTGTTAAGGCCTTCCCGAAATAGTTGTTAACTTTAATAGTATCAGAGATATGGTCACAATACAAGTTTCCAAATGCAGTCATAGTGACCAAATTTGTCAGACTGTATATTCTTCATCTAGATGTATCTGTGTATAAAGTTTAGACAGAACAGGGCTATCGATGACTTGGAATCAGGAGTCCTAAAAACCTTTATCAAGATTCAATAACATGTAAAATTAGGTCATGGTCGGTCTCAATGACCTTCTTCTGGTGAAATGTATAGTTGTCAGTTAGATGTATCACTGTATTAGCTATTAGGTGAACAGTGTAGGGCTATTAGCAACTTAGAAAAGGAGTTAATCAAAAACCATAACCAAAATCAAGGAAGTCTGCGTGGAAAGTGAAAAGTGTAAATAAGTTTATCAGTGACTTGATGCACTTAAGTATATGTACATAATGACAACAGAATCCCTATATGCCCCCATCCACTATCATGGTGAGATACATACAAAATACGTGGGTTTATATCTATATTTAATATATGGATAACATTATTCGTGACATATTACATACAAGGGATCATTAATAAGTTAAATATATTAACCATGTTAACAATATTAATTCCATGAATCATCATATTTAAGAGAACATTTACCTGAGCTTTGGTTATTATCAGTTCCTTGCCTTTATTCTCTATCCTCACATTGGGTAAGCCATCTGCCTTAATCTCCTCTCCATTCTTAAACCATGTGATCTTTGGTGGGGGCACACCAGTGGCAGGACACGTTATGGTGAGAGAACCATCAACTACAATTTTTGGGTTTGTGTCAACACGTTTGAGCTCAATCTTGGATGGAACTGAAAAAAACAAAAACAACAGAATATTAGCTTTAATGTTCTTGGACTAAACATTAATGCATAATAGCCAATTATGAATAAACTGGTATTTGGCAAATTATGAGGTTACCAACTTTACTCAGAGAATGGCAAGGAATGTGGCTACCAGCTCCACTTGGAGAATTCCAAGGAATGTGGCTACCAGCTTCACTTGGAGAATGGCAAATAATGTGGCTACAAGCTCCAGTTGAGAATGGCAAAGAATTTGGCTACCAGCTCCACTTGAGATTGGCAAAGAATGTGGCTACCGACTCTTGGAGAATGGCAAAGAAAGTGACTACCAGCTCCACTTGGAGAATACCAAGGAATGTGGCACCAGCTTCACTTGGAGAATGGCAAAGAATGTGGCTACCAGCTCCAGTTGAGAATGGCAAAGAATGTGGCTACCAGCTTCACTTGAAGAATGGCAAGGAATGTGGCTACAGACTCTTGGAGAATGGCAAAGAATGTGGCTACCAGCTTCATTTGGAGAATGGCAAGTGAAGTGGCTACCAGCTTCCCTTGGAGAATGGCAAGGAATGAGGCTACCAGCTCCACTTGGAGAATGGCAAAGAACATGGCTACCAGCTCCACCTGGAGAATGCCAGAGAATTTGGATACCAGCTTCACTTGGTGAATGGCAAGGAATGAGGCTACCAGCTTCATCTGAAGAATGGCAAGGAATGTGGCTACCAGCTGCACTTAGAGAATTCCAAGAAATGTTGCTAGCAGCTCCACTTGGAGAATGGCAAGGAACCTGCCTAATAGCTCCGCTTGGAGAATGCCAAGGAATGTGGCTTCCAGCTCCACTTGGAGAATGGCAAAGAATGTGGCTACCAGCTTTCACTTAGAGAATGGCACATTTCAGGCAGAAAAATTATTAGATGAAGTTCACATACCCAGAACAAGGAGATGAAAATCGACAGAATCTTCTCCAGCCTTGTTGGTGGCCAGACATTGGAACACAGCCTCATCTGTCAGCTGGGCATGGCTCACACGCAGCTGTCGTCCCCCTGACACTATCTCATACCTCGGCTGTAAATATACATACATAGACAAATATAATGGTGAATACAAATGTACACCAAACCTCAGCTGTAAATATACATGGGACGTCTCAGCTCTCAGTTGGGCATAACTTACATGCAAATGACACCACCCTGGCATTACCTCATACCTCAGCTGCAAATATGAAAATATAATGGTAAAAGGACCAAACATTGGAACACACGCAGCTGTCGACCCCACAAAACTACCTCATACAGCATACATACTTAACGGTAAACATTCATATATAATAGTAAATACGAATGTAATGTAAAATTACTGCCAGTCCTGTGATATCATGTGTAGGTTAAGCTGGATTCTAACGCACTTGACCAAAATCCTGCAATTCGACTGGTTGATATCGTCAAATTTGTGAATATAAAATACTGAATTACCTGTCGCAAATCAAAATGTGCTGATAAACTGTCAAGAACATGTCATTTAGTTACATTTCATTTAGTTACATTTCAAACTGTCCAAAAAAAATGAAATACATTAGAAATGGGTTAATCAATACTAAACCTTTGACTTTTACATTACAAAATCAGTCGTTTAACAAATGTCTTCATTAAACAAAATTTGCAACCATTAAATGGCTGATATATCGTTGTTAAAATCACAATATCATCACACTGTTTACCCATATTTCTGTACACCACAGATAAATATTATAGCAACCTGATATCATTTTTTTTTAAATCCCATCATCATATTATAAAGAAAAGTAAGCAATGTACAAGCAGACCTCTTTAATGGCAATCAGCTGTATTCCGTTTCTCAACCATGTGATATCAGGTGAAGGTTTTCCATCTGCTGGACAGTTTATCACGGTCGACTGGTTGATGACAACAGTGGGGTCCAGTATAATACCGCCTCTGTCTATCACTGGAGGTACTGTGAATAACAAAGTAGATGGATATTAGACCAGGAAAATGGAAGATATTGAAAGCAACTATAGACATTTATCAAAGATTTTATACATAAGAGGTATTTTGAGTAATTCCAGAATTAAACAAATGTTGATACAAAAGTCAAACAGTCAGTAGACAGGGCGTACGCAGGGATCAGGATTTCACCTGTTCAGGAGTTACAGGGAAAGTTTAAAGGTAGGCTGCGGATTTATTTTTCTTCCTTTCGTTCTTATTTGGGGACTGTTAAAAGTAGCCAGTCAGCTAACCGAAGCAGGATGTTGACCTTTGACCCCCAGTGTGACCTTGACCTGGATGATAGAGACCTGGGATACACGTCATTAAAAATTCCTCCAATGGTGCTAAAATGCTAGACTGACCATGAAAATACAAAATGTTAACCTTTGACCCTAGTATGACCTTTATCTTGATGACAGGTCCTGGAAGTAAATCTAACCTTTCTGTAAATGATCTGACATCAACATCATTTGTCTGGTTATTTTTTTTAGACTGGACACAACTAAGGGGTACATACAGAAGGACATGTATCAAGTCAAACACATATATGAACAAAGCACAATCCTATATTCCCCAACAATCGGATTTCACCTGTTCAGGACTTCTACTCCACTGAAAAGATATAATGAGCAGTTGAATGATCAGTTTGACTACAAATGATTAAATATATCTATATTTTACCTACCTAGTACATTAAGGTCAAATGCCTTTTCACTTTCCCCAGCATTGTTCTTGGCTCTGCAGGTATACCTGGAATTGGAAAGTCATGTAGTAATTGCAGTTTAATTTTTCTTGATTTGTGGAAATTTCTGACGATTGACAGACAAATAGAGAATAATCAACAGTCTCAGTGTGATACGAAAAATATGTTACGAGAACACAAGTTTTTTAACCGAATTACGTGATTGAGTGACATATTTTTTGTATCACACTGAGACTGTTGATTATTCTATTTATTATATACCTATCAGTGATTTCTTAAGGATATTTAATTGAAAATAATCCCCCATTGCGCCCCCCACGCAAGGTGCTCTTCTCGCGTATGAATACATTTGGCAGATTTTTAAATAAGCCGTTAAAATTTGCTGGTTGAAAGCAATAAAAATCTACAGTACCGTTAAATACAAAAATTGTAAAAAAGTAGTTCCGGCAAAATGATATCATCACACTAGTGATGATATAGAAAAATGATATCTTCACTGGTGAGACGATATCACTTTTGTCTGATACTAAAAATATGTCACTGAGAAATCCTTATAAATCACTAATAGGTATATAATAAAATAATATATTAATTTTTTATATAACACCAAATCCCAATTTTACAATTCTTTTTAACATCTTTGTATAAACATCTTAAAGAGTTTCATGCTTGGACGAGTGCTTAATTGAAATGGGGTGAATATTTATGCAGGCACTGCATAATGTCCTTGGAAACCTTGCCAAGACATTTTTGTTTTAATACTACACTGACCCAAAATGAAAACTTTACAATTTATTTGTTTGAATATCTGTTTTGTTAGCATACATGTTGTTGTAAGTTTTACACATGATTATCACGATTTCATTGCGGATAACGATTATGCAATTGTTTTCAAAATCGCCGCTCTATTCTTGCTTCCAAGCATGAAAAACGTGGTCCTTACTTTGCATGTGCACAGCAACAGGTGTTTCACTTACAGGTTTTACACCGACAAGTAATCATTTGCTGCTCAGCACTGATGATAAAAAGTTAATTTGTTTTTAAAAAACTTTTGCATTTAGTGATGTCACGTCTTTCTGAAGATCAGAGAAACCAAGCTATTGGTATGCTCAGGGCGGGGTCAATGGTAAATAATGTCGCGCGTCATTTTGGCTGCTCCAGACAGACTATTCATAATCTTGTGAACCGGTACAACATTACTGGGTCTGTCAGAGATCGTGCAAGACCCGGTCGCGTACGTGCGACAACGGTACGTGCGACAACGTTACGTACTGATCGCGTTATCATGTTGACTCACGTACGTAATCGTTTTTTACCAGCAACCATTACTGCTCGGCGTTACGGGGTTCATGCACAGACGATCATAAATCGTTTGAGACAGAACCAAGTTCCTATTCATGCTCATCGTCCATATACTGGACAGATTATCACACCTCGTCACCGAGCTTCCAGACTGTTATGGGCACGACGTCATTTGCATTTCACGCGCAACCAGTGGCAATCGGTACTTTTCAGCGATGAGTCGCGGTTTACTGTCAGCCATGCAGATGGCAGAATACGCATCTATCGCCGTAGAAATGAACGACTTGCAGATTGTTGTATTCGGGAGAGAGACAGATTTGGTGGTGGCAGTATTATGGTCTGGGGTGGGATAATGGGAAATCTGAAAACTGATCTGGTCATTATCCAAGGAAATGTCAATGCTTAACGTTACATCAATGTTTTAAACAACACAATGATACCATTCATGCAAAATGACGGACCTGGCACTTTCCAACATGACAATGCAAGGCCTCACACGGCGTGTATAACCACACAATTCCTTGCTCAAAATAAAGTTAACGTCTTGCCTTGGCCCGCTTTATCCCCGGACTTGAACCCCATAGAACACATATGGGATGAATTGGGTCGGAAGGCCAGGTCCAATCATCAAATTGATACCATAAATGACCCCCAAAATGCACTTCTGTTAGAATGGCAACGTATTCCAAATGCGCTCATACAACATTACGTAAATTCAATGAGGCGACGTATTCTGCAATGCATTCGTAAAAATGGATTTCACACTGGTTACTGATGCTTTTTATAACATCACTTAGCGCACTCAGTCAGTAATTTCTTGTTTCCAAATGCTTTGTGATCATTTTCATTTTTCAGGAATTTTCATTTCGACCCCTCTCAACTTAATCGTTCATAAAAAATTATGCAATATCTGATTTTTATCCAGTAAATTACACAAACACATCGATATGGCATTGAAGCTTCGATGACAAAAAAAATTAACCCCGAATATACATTTATCAACAAATTATATACTTTTGAAGTCTATGTAACGTTTACATTTTGGGTCAGTGTATATATTCATAAGCCGCACAAACTAAAACAAGGTCCGAGTTGACCCGTCGATCGACCAATGAATATTTTAGTTGATTATTTAAGAATTAACTCTAAATAAAGAACAACAATATCAGGGCCTTTTTAGAAGTTTGATGGGAAGGGGCCTTTTGTTCTAAATTGGGGGAAAAATCCTTGAATGGGGAATGAAATTTCCAGAGGTAAGTTTAAAAAACAGGGAAAACTGCATGATTTTTGGTTGGGGAAGGGGCCTTATACAGGCTGCTGCAAAGAAGCGTAAAAAGGCCCTGAATATAAAACTCAACTTCTGATATGAAAATATAATGAAGGCAGAGTCGACTCTGTCAAGAGTTGACCAGGGACAACATGGCTCCGGGCAAGTTGGTTCAGGGCCAGGTTGACCCAGATTTGTTAAAAACAGGGGTTTCGAAATAGGTTTATTTAAAGTTGTTCTTTGTTTCTGTGTGTGCGTGTGTGTGTGTGTGTGTTTGTGGTTGACTGTTGTCCTTGAATGCTACTTTTCCTGTTTGATTTTTATATCTATATTCTAAGTAGCTAACCATATTATAATGCATGTTGACATGATACTTAAAAAGCTGATACTGCGAACCAACAATCACTACACACACCTAGCTGAGTCTGCCACCTTGGCCGAGACAATCTCCAGGGTCCATCCATCCTTCAGTAGTGTAAACTGTGTGGTGTTGGTCGTGATTGGTTGGTTATTCTTGTACCATGTGATCTGCGGTAGGGGTACACCGGCCGCGGGGCAGGTCAGACTCATAGTGCCGTTGGCAACGATCTCGGGCTTGTTGATCTCACCTGGGCGGTCTACCTTTGGAGGTACTGCAAAAGCACATAATTAAAATATTGTTTAGTAATAAAAAGGTACATATAATCTTAACATCTAAAATATATACAGGCCTGTTCAATTTGCTGTTTATCATGTATTATTTTATGTTTGCTTATATCTGTACGACTTTAACCTTTGAAAGTATAGTAAAATGTCAATAAAGATTTACTGTTCAAGTTAAAGATAATTGAACAAGTATCTAATGAGAAACTTGTCCATGGACACCTAATAAAATGGCCAATACCATAAGAAAAGATGGAATCTTAAATTCCCTGAAAATATCACATTTAACATGTATCATGTTTACTGCAGACAAAACCAGGGTGTGAGTATCCTCCCTTGTTTACTGTAGGTGTAACACACCCATTGCTTGTTGCATTGAGTTGTGTGTGAATTAAAATTTAAATGCCATGTTGTCATTCATATCTGGGCCCAAATTAAAAATGAATAACTTACATTCTCATCACAAATGACACATATACTGCCAAAAAATCCACAGAAAAATGGGGGTCATGTATCTTCTAAGAAAGAACTTGTCTCATGAATGAATGGTCCCTTTAAAAACATAAACACTGAGATGCCATAATATTGTATTCATACATTCATTTCCACATAAGCAAAATAATTTAAAAACTCACAATTTTAACATGGCAAATAGATCAACAATGTGATATAAACCAAAAATAGCACTTTAAATTAGTGAAAATGCCTTTTTTTACAAAAAGAAATGAGAATTATTTCTTGACGCCATTATGCGACTACCCCAGGCCAACACTTCCTGTATTGCAATGGGTGTGCTACACCTGTAAGAATACTTAACTATGAGTGAATTTTCAAAGCAGCTATTCTGACAAAGACTATAACGCATTAAAGAAAGAAAAGGTGTCGCGAATCGACTAAGAATTGATCAAGATGTACGCATTTCAAAAGGGAACAGAGCGGTCGACAGCGACAAAAATCAGCGTACTTTTCTTCAGTTTTAACCTGCCTTAACTGTTTTATAAAATGACATTGGGCATACCTATACTTGATATTATGGATTAAATGCTTCATATAGTCAATAAACATGAAGAAATCAAGAGGTTTAGCTACCAAAACTGCTCTTTGAATGCAAAATGTGCTGATTTTCATGCCAGCATCCAATTTTCAAGGCAATTTTTCACTTTTGGTGGCATCATACCTTAATTTGGTAACACTATATGAATATACAGGCATCACAAATACTCCTAAGTGCAAGTCTGGTACTAGCTTTGTGATTAAAAGCCAAGTTTTAATGACTGGGCAGCATACTCTGCCTTCAGTTCTCTCTGAAATTATCTCAGTAAACCCAATTTTAGGGGGTAAGGGGAAGGATTTTGTGGTGTCATACCTATAAAAGCAGGATTTTAAAAATAGTAGTGCTAAGTTATAATGACAAATACACATATCTACATGTTGATACCAAACAAGCCTAGTTTTAGTGAAAATGTTTCTCCAGGCCATCATTTAAAGACTTAAAAAATCTGAAACTCCAAATTACAGCTTTCCGCTGCAAAAAATAGCAAAACAAAATTCAAAACCGGTTTTAAAAGAGTGTAAAGTGTTTTTTTGAAGATAAATAATCATTCCAAAAGGAAAAATGCCAGTTTAGTAAGAATCTGAGAGAAAATGACAATTCACAGATCCCGCCTTATAGGTGCAACACACCCATTGATTGTTGCATTGAGTTGTGTGTGAATTAAAATTTAAATGCCATGTTGTCTTTCATATCTGGGCCCAAATAAAAATGAATAACTTACATTCTCATCACAAATGACACATATGCTGCCAAAAAATCCACAGAAAAATGGGGGTCATGTATCTTCTAAGAAAGAACTTGTCTCATGAATGAATGGTCCCTTTAAAAACATTAACACTGAGATGCCATAATATTGTATTCATACACTCATTTCCATATAAGAAAAATAAATTAAAAACTCACAATTTTAACATGGCAATGCTTGAAAAATGTAACAAATAGATCAACAATGTGATATAAACCAGAAATAGCACTTTAAATTAGTGAAAATGCCTTTTTTTACAAAAAGGCCGACACTTCCTGTATTGCAATGGTTGTGCTTCACCTGTAGACAAAACCAGGGTGTGAGTATCCTCCCTTGTTTACTGTAGACAAAACCAGGGTGTGAGTATCCTCCCTTGTTTACTTTAGACAAAACCATGGTGTAACCTCCCTTGTTTACTGTAGACAATACCAGGGTGTGAGTAACCTCCCTTAATAGAGCTCTGAATGTCGATCAACTCACCATGTACCTCCACATCAAACATATGTTTTGTGGTGCCAGCCACATTCTCCCCAATACATGTATATTCGCCCGTGTCGGCAACCCGGGCCCCAGTAATCTCCAGACGGCGCCCGTCGGCAATAATGCGGAAGTTACTGTCAAGTTCGGATATAATTTCTCCATCTTTGTACCTGAAGGGTAAGATTTTTTAATAAAATAATGAATTTACTGAATGAGAAGAATCTAAAAATAAGAAAAATATGTAAAGTGGTTACAGTGAGAACTGTATTTTCACTATGTATGGTATCTACAGACCCAGTGGCATTCAAGGACCCCAAAAATGTTTGCGTTTCATTTGCGTACCATTTGCATTCCGAAAAATACGTGTTCATTTAAATGCATGTAACAAATGCAACAGAATGTGTGCGTTTAAATGCACAAACGGAGAAAATGCATTTACATTCATTCAGCATTTAGCAATCGCAACAACTCTCATGATTAAATTACGCATGATATCCAGTCATGCAATTTTTATCACGATTAGCGACTAATGTTGATGTGATCTTATTGAACAACGGGTCCTTTTGTTGACATTATTTGGTGGTGCACATTGAGGATTATTCTGTTTTCTTTCGGGTTTATGTTAGTTTCATCAAAAATGTAACATACAGGACACTATATAAAAAAAGGCCGGCTGTTTTTATCAACACTATTTTAGTTTTATATTGAAATAATATAAAGTTTGTGCTACCCAATAAATTTAATATTTCTCATTTTGAATTAGTAACAAGAGGCCCAAGAGGGCCTGTGGACGCTCTACTGGCTAATATGGCTCTCATAACATCAATGAAGCAAGTGACTATCATCTTAAAGAGGCAAATTATAGCATTTTTAACTAAATCAAGAGCTATAACTCCGCCATTACTGGTCCGATCTGGCTGGTTTTCGAACTTGGCCAGTAGAGACAATAAAAATCAAACAAAAACAAAACAAAAAAAAATATTATGAAAAAAAAAAAAAAAAAATAAAAAAATTAATAATATAAAAAAGAAAGTCATAAAATCTGGTAAAGTTTGGCAAAGATCAGATGCAAAATGAAGGCCCTATCGTATGACGAGGCATATTATAACATTTTTTAACAAAATCAAGGGCCATAACTTCACTGTTTCTGGTCCGATATGGCTAGTTTTCGAACCTGACCAAGCTTTCATTGACATTAACAATCTGATAAAGCTTGTTAAAGATCAGATGAAAACTGAAGGCCCTACCGTCTTAACAAGACAAAATATAGCATTTTGAACTAAATCAAGGGACATAACTCTGCTGATACTGGTCCGATATGAATCATTTTCGAACTTGTCCAAGCTTTCATTGATATTAACAATCTGATAAAGTTTGGTAAGGATCGGAACAATGAAGCCCCTATCGTCTTAACGAGGCAAAATATAGCATTTTTACCTAATCAAGGACCATAACTCCGCTGTTACTAGTCCGATATGGCTGGTTTTCAAACTTGTTCGAGCTTTCAACGACATTAACAATCTGATAAAGTTTGGTAAAGATCGGATGAACAATGAAGCCCCTATCGTATTAACGAGTCAAAATATAAGATTTTTAACTAAATCAAGGGCCCTAACTCCGCTCTTACTAGTCCGATATGGCTAGTTTTCGAACTTATCCGAGTTTTCATTGATATTAACAATGTGGTAAAGCTTGGTAAAGATAGCATGAAAAACGAAGGCTCTATCGTCTTAACAAGGCAAAATATAGCAATATAGCGTTTTTAACTAAATCAAGGACCATAACTCCGCTCTTACTGGTCCAATTTGGCTGGTCTTCGAACTTGTCTGAGCTTTCATTGATATTAACAATGTGGTAAAGTTTGGAAAAGATAGGATGAAAAATGAAGGCCCTATCGTCTTAACGAGACAAAAGTTAACGACGGACGGACGACGGACGACAGACGGACGACGGACAACTCGGCATCCCATAAGCTCTGCTGGCCTTCGGCCAGTAGAGCTAAAAATGAAAGTAAGTGTGTAATCGTGCTTAAAACACACCATTTATAAAGTAATTAATTCTTTATATTAAAATACTGAAATACGCACTTTGTTTAAATCGAGACTTTAATTATCAACTGAAAAGGTTATTACAGGAATTGATCGAAATAGAGAAATGCATTTGCTTTCGTTTCATTTAAAAAATGAACGATGAATGCTTTTTTTAAATCGCTAAATGCTGAAAATGAACAAAATGAATGCAATGAACGAAATGCATTTTTATAATACAGATTGTGCAACATTCATTCTGCGTTTGTTCTGCGTTCATTTTCCATTCGTTCAGCATTTATTTGGGGTACTTGAATGCAATTGGTTCATATTCTGTATATATATATTTTAGTCTGTAAAGTCTGAAACAAATTAAAATGGTTTAGTTGAGAAGTGCAGAGTACATAACATTATAATACATGTAATTAACTCCTGGTACAGAGTTTTTCTTTTGCCTGTTTTTATAGCCATTATTGGGCTACATTCCCAGTGCCAAAACATCTATTTTTTTCCCAATTTTGCGACAAAAATTCCCAATTGAAAGAAAGAAGTAAAATTAAAAATAAAACATTTTAAAAGAAGTGCTAGTGACAAGTACTGAGAACAAAACACTTTTCAATGCCTCTGTAGATGTTAGTGTACTGAAAACAGTAATAAAGATACAATTATTAAATGAATGTTTGATTGTATTTTTTCCGAATTTTATGAAAAATTGCGCTAAAATTTCGAATTGTTATGTTCCGAAAGTATAGGAAAAAAATAATTACAGTATGGGTTATGTTCCCAAAGTATAGGGAAACAAGAGGTCAATGACCTTGAAGCTCTACTGATAGATTTTTGATAGCTAGGTCAACATTCCTGTGAAGTTTCATGAAAATCCATCAAGTAGTTTCATAGGAGTAGTCGCTACAAGTTTTCATTATATAACTCTATGTAAACAAAGATTGCCGCTGGCGGCCATGTTTAAAGTCAAATCAAAATAATGTTTGACAAGGATCAACATCATGTCATACTGATCATTTCAGAAAAAGTCCCATATCAATATCTATTATAGTTTTCAAGAAGTAGTCGCTACAAACTTGAATTTGAAAATATATTTTTAGCCATGGCGGCCATCTTGAATTTCCGGCCGACCTGAAATTTTTCTAGGATCTATTACACATCAAGAGCAACATTCCTGTAAAGTTTCATGAAAATCCGTCAAGTAGTTACAGAGGAGTAGTCGTTACAAATTTTTAGTAGATAACTCTATGTAAACAAAGATGGCCACTGACAGCCATGTTTAACATTGAATCAAAACGATTTTTGACAATGACCAACATCATGACACGCTGATCATTTTAGAAAAAGTCCCATATCAATATCACTTATAGTTTTCAATAAGTAGTCGCCATAAATTTGTTTTTTGAAAATCTATTTTTAGCCGTGGCAGCCATCTTGAATTTCCGGCCGACCTGAAGTTTTGCTAGGATCAATAAGACATCAAGAGCAACATTCTTGTGAAGTTTCATGAAAATCCGTCAAGTAGTTTCAGAGGAGTAGTCGCTACAAGTTTTCATTATATAACTCTATGTAAACAAAGATGGCCGCTGGCAGCCATGTTTAACGTTGAATCAAAATAATTTTCGACAAGGATCAACATCATGTCATACTGATCATTTTAGGAAAAGACACATATCAATATCACTTATAGTTTTCAAGAAGTAGTCGCTACAAACTTATTTTTTAAAAATCTATTTTTAGCCATGGTGGCCATCTTGAATTTCAGGCCAACCTGAAATTTTGCTAGGATCAATAAAACATCAAGAGCAACATTCCTCTGAAGTTTCATGAAAATCCGTCAAGTAGTTTCAGAGGAGTAGTCGCTACAAGTTTTCATAATATAACTCAATGTAAAAAAAGATGGCCGCTGGCAGCCATGTTTAACGTCGAATCAAAATAATTTTCGACAAGGATCAACATCATGTCATACTTATCATTTTAGGAAAAGACACATATCAATATCACTTATAGTTTTCAAGAAGTAGTCGTTACAAACTTATTTTTGAAAAATCTATTTTTAGCCGTGGCGGCCACCTTGAATTTCCGGCGAGCCTGAAATTTTCCTAGAATCAACTAGACATCAAGAGCAACATTCCTGTGAAGTTTCATGAACATCCGTCAAGTAGTTTCAGAGGAGTAGTCGCTACAAGTTTTTACTATATAACTCCATGTAACCAAAGATGGCCACTGGCAGCCATGTTTAACGTCAAATCAAAATAATGTTTGACTCGGATCAACATCATGTCATGCTGATCATTTTAGAAAAAGTCCCATATCGATATCACTTATAGTTTTCAAGAAGTAATCGCTACAAACTTAGTTTTTAAAAATCTATTTTTAGCTTTGACGGCCATCTTGAATTTCTGGCAGATCTGAAATTTTGCTAGGATCAATAAGACATCAAGAGAAAAATTCCTGTAAAGTTTCATGAAAATCTGCCAAGTAGTTTCAGAGCAGTAGTCGCTACAAGTTTTTACTATATAACTCTATGTAAACAAAGATGGTCGCTGTCAGCCATGTTTAACGTTGAATCAAAACAATTTTTGACAAGGACCAACATCATGTCATGCTGATCATTTTAGAAAAAGTCCCATATCAATATCACTTATACTTTTCAAGAAGTAGTTGCTACAAACTTGTATTTTAAAACTCTATTTTTAGCTTTGGCGGCCATCTTGGATTTCACATCAACATGAATTTTTGCTAGGATCAACTAGACTTTATGGGCAACATTTCTGTAAAGTTTCATGAATATCCATCCAGAAGTTTCAGAGGAGTTGTCGCTACAAATAAAAGTTTACGGACAGACGGACAGACGGACGACGCACCACGGCATAAGCTCTGCTGATCTCTGATCAGTCGAGCTAAAAGCAACACTGCGATATGAATGCATTATTTTACACTGATGGTTAAAATGTACAGCATACTGTCAGAACTTTTTATGCAGAAAAGTGTTGTCTTGCATTGCTTTTAAATTTATGTCCAAATTCTATTCAATTATTGCCAACGTTTTCTTTCTGTCTACAAAACTCACGAAAACCACCGGAAATGAGGGTAAAACAGGTAAAACACCTGTTGTCAATATACTGCAATTAAACGTTTTTATACAACAAAATCTTACTAGTATGTGCTTACTTTTGCTTTTTTTGATAAGAAAGTAAAACAGGTCAAGTCTATTTCTCACTCGCTGCCATTTTAATAAAATATTACAGCCAAATGCCTGATCAGATTTACACATTTCCCACTGGGAACCTCATTTTGGATAAGCCAATCAGAAAGCACGAATTCAATAGGAAGCTTCTGGACGATTTATATCAGTTGATATGACCTTCTTTAAGCCAGCTTTTTCACTTTCTCTTTGGCATTTGAAGGTTATTTGTTGATAGTTTATAGTTATTGAAATGTTTATCTAGTTATATATTAAAGTATTTTTTTAATACCTTCAACCTATAATGCGCATGAATTTACAGGAGAAGGGCATATACAGCTTTTGTATGGAGCCAACGTATTAAAATATAGAATTATAAAAAAGTTTTGTATTTAGGACAGCTTACTTGTTAACCCATTTCATTCAGGATACCGATCCATCAGTGTGTACACATGTGCTCCATAGAAATGTGTGAAAACGTCATTCGAATATGTGCCCGGAAATAACAAATTCAATAACGCATGCGCACTAATTTCTGTTTACTTCCGCATTTTTCAAAGTAGAAAATACTTTCAAAAAAGTGATTCTGAGCTTGTTTTTTTGTGATTTTTCGGGGAATTTTTCAAAATGGCGAACATTGACGATGTATCGAGTGAAGGTAGTGACATTGATGTCTGAAATACCTCCGATTTTAGTTCTGAAGACTTCGAAAATAAAAGTTTTGACGACAAGAACGTACTGAATATACTGGGGAAGACCTGCTGTTGAGTCCGCGACTTCAGGGTTTTTTTCGCCTCGGATTCGAACTCGGACTCGTATTTCGAAGGGTTTCATGCCGACTGGATTACGGACAACTTTACTCCAAGAAATCCTGACCCATTTACTGGAGTTGAGGGTGCTACAGTACAGCATCCACAGGAATACCAACCCCATATTTTTTTTGATTTTATTTGGGGTGATGAGCTGTGAAAACACATGGTTACAGAAACCAACTGGTATGCAGACCAGGAACGAACATGGAATCCGCTCCTCCCTTTGCCCCAAAATAGTTGTAACTTTTGAACTACTCAATGGAATTTGATGATTTTTGGTGTGTGATGAAGTGCTTAAAATACTCTGCAATAGATACCTGGATTATTAGAGAAAAAATGGATATTTACCACAGAAAACATACCTTGAAGTCCAGGTATGACTTTTTTATGTCCCGATTCGCATGCTTCCTCAAAGTTTATAATTAAAAAGAAACATTTTTTACAAGATTTCTGCCTTTTTATTTATATCAATGTGTAGGTATTTCAAATATCTACACAATGATATATAGTTTTGTTATGTTTATGTTAATACTTACTTGGTAAATTACTAAAATGTAACTATACGGATTTGAATTTGTTGCTGTAGCATACTTCTGAAAATGTTCAGATATTCAGGACTTATTATCTGATAGGGTTCCAGAATGAAATGGGTTAATTTGCTTGTTTTCTTCTTCATAAAAGTAAAGTTAGAAGTATTATATACTGTTATACCCTAGATACTGTTCAATATACCAATGTTTTTCATGAGAAATCTTTACTTGGGTCTCAGTTTATATACCTGAGCTTATCTGTCATCAGGGCTTTTTCTAGGTGTCCCACTGGGCCGAAAACCGAACCGTTCCCAATGCAAAATAGTGTTTCTTTTCCCCAATTGTTCAAAATTGTTGAAACAAATCCCAGTCTCAAAACAAAACAATTTTTTTTTTTTTTTTTTTTTTATAAAAGTGGTATAATTGATGTATTGTGTTCCTAATTATACCTTTTAAGCTTTTACCTCGCCCTAACTTACAAAATGTTGACGTAAACAATTCTCAATTGGCCATTTTATCATGAAAAAATTCCCAATTTGGTCATTTTTACGGTAGAAATTTCCCAAATTTACAAGTGTCCTTTTTCCCAAAATACCAGAAAAAAACCTGGTGATGTATTAAGTGATCAGTAAATAAGCAAGCTTTCCTTGCCTTTTCAATGATCATTTAGTGTTGGAATATAGGCCTGTCCTTAACTAAGGTACACCAGTACATCTGAGTAACTTACCAGTTAACTTTGGGTCTTGGTATCCCAGTAACTGGGCAGTCTAGATATAATGAGTTCTCTTTGACAACCGTGTTGTTGCTAGGCGATACATTTTCCTCATCTACAACTGGTGGCACTGGAAATGTTTAAAACTTGAAAATTAGCAAAACTGTAAAAATTTAAGTATGAACAATTCATACAAACATATACCTTGGTACTATAATCATTTAGATTTATTGAGAAAACGGTGAAATTGTTAAAATGTGATTCGATTATCTGCTGCCCTTATAATCAATAGACATGGAATAAACCTAGGGCAACATGTATGAAGCTCCATGAGTAGCCATTCAGTATACTTTGAGACACCGGCCATTTTGTGTAAATGGACAACCAATCTTTTCAATGTCCCTGATGAAGCAATAGGTAAGATGAAATAAGAGCACCGCCTAGCAGCGCGTATATTCATTGGCAAAATTAAGTTCCACGTGAAAACTTTTTCAAAGGGAAACAATTCAAAAAATAGGAATCAGGGAGTTATGGGCCTGTATAAGACATACAAAGCTTCAATGTTGTAGACCTTATACTATGGAAGTTATTAGCCAGGTCAGGTAAAAATTCATGGACAGACAGACGGACGGACATCACCACAACATAATACATCTCAACGGTTGTATAAAAAATAACAACTTTATTTCAACTATTTCTATTAAGATTGGTGAATCATCTCCTTCACAAACCCACCATGGACATCCAGGTCAAAGCTTTTCTCTGTCTCCCCAGCAATATTCTCTGCTATACAGGTGTACCTGGCCGTGTCTGCCACACCAGCATCAGTGACAGTCAGTTGTTTACCGTCGGGCGAGATCTCCAGTCGTGGATCCAATGCTGACACTATCAGCTCATAACCATTCCTGAATAATGAGGGAAATTATTTGTGTGACAAATACATTATTCTGTGTTATATAGAGATTACATTGTAACTTCCTTCCGAGACTTGATAAACCATTACTTTTTAAATCACTGTTTCCTTATATGAAATCATGTTGAAATTGTTCCACACATTAAAAATGATATCCAACAGTGAAACAATGGTGTTCTATTGCAGGCTGTTTGATCAGTTATCATCAGTAGTGTTATAACTTATGATCCCGTGTGACTTTCAAGCAGAATATCAAAGTCAGGGGACTCCTTAGACATAACCTCTCATAAACAAGACCTATGATGTCTACCTAAAGCCCAGACGGACGGTGATGTCTAATGTTTGTCTGCAGTCTTGTCTTGCCGTGCCCTCAATGGTTTATTCTCTTGTTGCTCTGGCTTCTGACAAGTCACTGAGTACCTTCTTTGTGGCTATTGTTTTGTTGTATTTATATATACACGAGCATCTTTGTGTTTTACTTATATTGCCTATTAATGCTGCCTTGTTGTTTGAGAGAATAGGTTATGGCAGGGATTTCTTTATTTACACTGTCCCGTTTTATTGGGATGACATTAGGGTAAGTGTGAGGTTTGATGCACCCTAGTGTTTGTGATGTCTTATTTCGCCTTTTATTCATCTTTAAATTTGTTCTTTGTTTTTCTATGTGTTTGTGGTTGACTGTGGTCCTTGAATGCTTCTTTTCCCGTTCGATTTTTATATCTATATTTAATAAAAGCGAATGGTAAGTTTTGTGACCAAAAATGACTTATAAACCAAGACCATTACCTTAACTGTGTCCTTGACTGTGATAAGTTTTTGTTATGACAACGAGAATTTGTGGTCTCGGAATAATGCGACTGGCTCGAATTAGGGAGGATTTTGTTATCGTGCCGATTTACATGTTTGTATTTTACTTTCACTAAAACAGCATGCTGATAAATGGATCACTAAAAACATGAAGATATTTAGTCTTTGGCAAGAGATTGGCAGGTATAGACACATCACGCTTCTTATATTCGGTATCAACTTACTTGAATCATGTGATGTGTGGTGCGGGGTAACAGAATACTTACTTGAGCCATGTGATGTGTGGTGTGGGGTATCAGAATACCTACTTGAGCCATATGATGTGTGGTGTGGGTACCACAATACCTACTTGAGCCATGTGATGTGTAGTGCAGGATACCAAATTACTTACTTGAGCACGTGATGTGTGGTATGGTGTATGGGGTGCAGGGTACCAGAATACTTACTCGAGCCATGTGATGTGTGGTGCGGGGAACCAGAACACTTACTCAAGCCATGTGATGTGTGGTGCGGGGTGCCAGAATACCTACTTGAGCCATGTGATGTGTGGTGCGGGATCTGCCTCGACTGGACAAGTGAGTGTTATATTGTTGGTCACGATCACATTCGGAGTGTCCACTACACCAGGACTGCCCACATCTTTACCCGTCAGTTTTGGTGGTACTGAAACAAGAGGTCAAACAGTTGTTTTATAGTAAAACAATTTAACCTTGAATTAATACACTTAGTTTTCTGAGGAAGCCTTGATCATAACTAATTCCATGTACATCTGACATAAGTTATAAGCAGGCTTAAAACTGAGGTATTATCATAATTACTTGGCAGTTGTAGTTAAACACAGTGTATGTTTGGGGCACTTAATTATATACAAATCCAAAACAAGGTATAAAAATGTTAGCTCAATACCTCTTTCTTAAACAAAGATCCATTGCAGGTCAACGTTCTGCCTAGCCCTTATTATATATACATACCTAGAACCCTGAGTTCCACTTCATGCTCCACCTTGCCTGCGTTGTTCTCTGCCACACATTTATACTGAGCAGAATCTCGAGCATCAGTGTCAGTAATCTGCAGGGAACCATCCTCCAGTATAATCACACCCAGCTGGTCACCAGTGATGAGGGAACCATCCTTGTACCATGTGATCAGAGGGGCCGGGGTACCAGACGCAGGGCAGTGCAGGACCACGAGGTTCTTCTCTACAACATCCTTGTACCTGGACAGGTTGGATGGTAGGGTTGGTGGATCTGCAATAAAACTCATAATATACTAAAATATTTCTGGCCCAGTGAGGCTGATGGAGTCATTGTCGTACCGGGTACTATAGAAAGGTACCCAGGGTACATTTACGTATACAGAAACGTACCCGAAAATCATCGAAATTCACCATTCCAACTACATTAATAAGGTTCTACAACCTGCATACCTTGTACAGTAAGAGTGAAGTCCCTTGTCACTATGCCTGCATCGTTAGTGACGATACACACATAGTTGCCTGTATGAGCCACCCGGGCTGACTCTATCACCAAGGAACCAGAATCCAGAGGTTCAAAGCCGCTGTCCTCGTTAAACACGGACATAGTTGTCTCATCTTTCTTCCAATCCACGGAAGGTTGAGGGTCGCCCTTGTTGTCACAGTCCAGGGTGACCTCCTGACCTTTCATCACCATCAGGTCTGTCTCACCATCAGTGGTGAAGACAGGAGGAACTATGGGTAATGAGATACAGATTAGCTATTTATTAGTTGTCCGGAAACACATACAGCTGCAAACCTGGAGAAATACTACAAGTTAACACACAAAACCACGCTATGTTATCATCTGTGCCACTGTGAGTGATTCGTACAAGCTATGACTGTCTCGTTTTAGAATCAATGAAAAAATAATTACTCTACCCTTAATTTGTATTAGGCCAAATAAAATTATGTGTGTGGTTCTGGTTTCCCGACCGACCCCATTTTTAGGGGCCCAAGTCTAAACATTTTATGACCCCCACAACCCACCCCCACACAAAAAGCACAAAAGAAATTCTTAATTTTGTGGGTTTTTTCCTCTTCTTTTTTTTTTTTTTTGAAATTGTGATAGATATGACGATATCAACAAATATATGTAAGTGTATTTGGTTATAAAACTAACAAGAGACAAAAAATAATATGTAAAATAATAATTTTATAGAAAATAAAATGATTTCCCTACTTACCTACGCTGTTTTTGTTGAGCATGTAATAGGAACCACACATACAATTTTATTTGGCCTTATTAATTATATTACTGATTCATCTCAGCTGAGTGTCAGACTAAGTTTATACTTCTGATCAGGGTTTTTCTATATATGGTTTAGAAACAAGGCTGTATTGTAATGATGAAGAAGAACATGAAATAGAAGCACCATCTTTTGCAGCGGATTATGTGTATTTAACATGGTTCTAATAATTGATGTTCTTCTTCCAACATTTCTAAACATAACTCGCTAGATGTTATCTTTATGGAAAGATGAAAGTCCAAGGAATTGCAAGACATAAAATATTATGAGATATTATTATCATAAAGGTGTGATATGGGTTGCTGAATGGGTAAAATCAGAAATGAATTGAATTTGGGTTTTAAGGCGCACCAACACATGAAAGGTTATATAAATCAGAAAAATTAAAACAAAAACAAAATAGCAATCGCCTTATGAAGAAAGCGAGTTTTGTTTCTAAAACAGCGAAATAGATTCTTTATCATCGAATAGCAATATATAAAATTAATTGTCTAAAAAGGAAATAATTTTGTACACTTTCTATCAGTATATGACTTTTGAAAATCGGTAAAATCGAATTAAAAATATTAATTAAAATGTAACACCATGGCTCGTTTTGTGTATAGCCGATACGCATTAAATTCTTAATTTAACTCTCGATAAGGCAAAAATCGATAGATACAGGAAGAGATGACAACCATAGTTGGCAATACAGCTATATTTATGTTAGTGTTTCAAGACCATATATATATATATATATATGTATATATAAATACCTTGTTCAGATCAGTGATAAAACAATTTTAAACAGTGTAATTACAAAAGTGAAGAACTTGTAGCAGTAGTCAAGTTATAGCAAAATTATGCCTTGAATTTTCTCACTGAGACTGTTGTGGGCATTGAAATCAACACATTATGCGTCTATACGGGTAAATGTTATAGCAAATAATTGTCAGAGGACTAACAAAATGTTTAATAAATTAGTTTTCAATATTAGGGCAATTAAATTCAACAAATTATAGATAACATATGTAGATCATGTAAAACATTTGATAAATTATTAGTATTACAATATTTAACTACATGTATACAGATTCTCAATTTTCCCAACATTTTCGTTTATTTTCTTAGAGCTATTACATTAAAACATACATGGGACCCCAGGAAGGCACTTTTGAAACTGAATACCCACCGATAGATGCAAGATAGAGTTTAAAGAACCAAACTTAGGAAAAAAGGGTTCACCCATAGATGTTTATTAAATTGCCTTCCTGGGGTCCTGGGTATATATTGTCTTAATGGAATAGCCCTTACCAAAATATAAAAAAATTTAACATTATTTTGTTAATTCGACTCTGTTCCTGTATTTTGGTGATTTACATTGCCTTTATCTCTATTTCCTCAAATGAATTTTAATCTAGAAAACTGCCGCGATGGCTGTTACCAAGTACTCACTCCGTACAACCAGAACTATAATCTTTGTTTCGTCCCCGGCCACATTTGATGCCACACACTCATATATAGCCTTGTCGTCAATCTTCGCAGCAGTTATAGTCATCCCATGATCACCAAACAAGTATCTGTCAGAGTTGGGCAGGAACGGAACAAAGTTTTTACGCCAAGTGACTGCTGGGGGTGGAACACCACTGACGTCACACGGTAGTACCACAGTCTGATTCTCTATCACGGTGTATTCCTCACTTGGGTCACCACCTATCTTGGGAGGTACTGTAAAAACAAAAATAAATGTCAAAGACTTTATTTAACAAGGAGTTTAAGACCTCAAAGAGCTATACAGTAAGAATCAGTGAAATATCACTGAATTTGATCATCCTAACAGGACAAGCTCAAGAAAAACAAACAAGATAGCATTATAAAGAGGATATTTGTTTGTTTTGAGTGAATATAGGATTTATTTTCCTCGAGAAATGAGAAAACAGATTTTCACGAGTGCTTTAGAATGAGTGAAAATGTCTGAGTTTTCCACTTTGAGATGAAAATAAATCCTATATTCACGACAAACCAACAAATATTATATTTATTATATGCTCCCGTGCTACAACCTGGATATCTATGCAAAAAAATATAATGCGCCAAATCAATGACGTCAATAACGTCAGCAACGTAAACAACGTAAACAACGTAAACAGAACTTTGCATGACGTCATTTCGAATGAAAATATGTATTATATTTTCACATGTGAAATATAAACAATGAAAATATAAGGTTTTATTTTAATCATAAAATCCACTATTTCACTGGAAAGTATATAATAAAATGATTTAACCATTTGAAGGTTGTCTCAGGCCAGTTAAGTTGCTGTTAACAATATAATCAGAGGTCACAGTAATGGAATGAGCTTTTACGTCGCCTCAACAAATCATATTTCGTTAGAGTGGGACAGTAACCTCAGAGGGAGATGAGATGTAATTGTAAAGTTAGTTACACCCTATTAAAGGCGCTATATATATACACTATAACAATCATACTTGTTCATACTTGTATGTATCTGGGGTTTTCATGTAATATTAACATTTTGAACAAGTTTGGTTGGTAAAAATATCAACGATGGTGTTTCTGCCATAGAGCAATTGTCCACGCAAGACAGGTCTGCAACTCTAGGTCTCACTACACAGTTAGCTCCTTTGAAACCCAGGGTAGGATAATTCTTACGCCTAAAAAGTAGTATTGTGTTCTTCGGTTTTAAATATTTTTAAAAACTGCTGACAGATATGTTTATTGTTGTTGCAGGTGAGATAGACAGAACAGAGTCTGAAATTGGATGTGCAGCTATTAGATGACACTGCCACCAAAATATGGCAGCTTTATGGGTGTTGAAGAAGAGTAGGAATTCTGATCCAAACTCTGGAGTTAAAGCCCAAATTAGTGCATTTGAGGACACCACTCTAATTAAAAAAAAAAATAACCTGGTCAATTTACCAGATTTTGTACAGTTTTGTGTGAGCAAATGACTTGGTTACATAAAAAAGTAACGTTTAGCTTAAAAACTTCCTGTTTGGAATGGCCCTGTAAACTTTATTCATATAGGCCAACATAGTAAAAATGCACTGTGTATTGAGACCTCTATAGCCAATAAAAACGATACCGATTTATCATCAATTCCCGACTGCCAATCCGATATCGCTTCACTTTTTGAAATATTGACATTACCTTCATTCTTAAAAGCATATATACATTCTGTAACATTCCAGTTAAACAAGTTTGACATTTGCCAGTTTTAACGTGCATTTAAACCAGAAACAGGTGCAATGTTAAATGGGTATATTTTTTTGCACAGTCAACACAGGCAACCACAGACAACCAGTCAACACAGTCAACACAGACAACCACAGTAAACACAGACAACCACAGACAACCACAGTCAACACAGACAACCACAGTAAACACAGTCAGCACAGACAACCACAGTAAACACAGTCAACACAGGCAACCACAGACAACCAGTAAACATAGTCAACACAGGCAACCACAGACAACCAGTCAACACAGTCAACACAGTCAACACAGACAACCACAGACAACCAGTCAACACAGTCAACACAGACAACCACAGTAAACACAGACAACCACAGACAACCACAGTCAACACAGTCAGCACAGACAACACAGACAACCACAGTCAACACAGACAACCAGTCAACCACAGTCAACACAGACAACCACAGTACAGTCAACACAGACCAACCACAGTCAACACAGACAACCACAGTCAACACAGACCAATCACAGTCAACCAGTCAACACAGACCAACCACAGTCAACACAGACAACCACAGTCAACCACAGACAACCAGTCAACCACAGTCAACACAGACCGACCAGTCAACACAAACAACCACAGTCAACACAGACCAACCACAGTCAACCTCAGTTAACCATAGTCAACCAAAATGCATATACAAAACAAACAACAATTACAAAGGAAAACAGAAGCAAAGTAAGTGATACCACAAACATACAAGAAATCCGTGGATTCATATGTCTCGCCTAACGGGGACTGGACTTAAAAATAAAAAGGTCAATGATGCTTAATTGAAAGTTTGCAAACATTTTAGTAACTAAAAACAATCGAGTTTGCCGTTTCCTGAGATGACATTTAAGTGCATTTGTTTAAAAACAAAATGCCATTCTATTAAAAACAAGAGGCCCAAGAGGGCCTGTGGATGCTCTACTGGCTAAAACGGCTCATATATCAAGGGTTGTCGACATAAAATTCCCATCAGTAGTTTTTTTAAAACATTGCATATAGCATTTTTCAACAATTTTTCAACAAATCAAGGGCCATAACCTGTCGTTACTAACTAGATCTAGCTGGTTTTCGAACTTGTCCAAAATTTCATTGATATACCATGCTTTGCACAACTAGACATCATACTGAGGCTTCCTGCCAAATTTTGTAGAAATCCAACAAGCCGTTTAGGAGGAGTAGCGCGACAAGAAATTTAAAGTAAAAATGTCGAAGTGCCATAACTCCGTCATAAATCAGCAAACTGGAACAAAAGCGCGATATGCACAACTAGACATCTTACCGATGCTTCCTGCCAAGTTTCGTCGACAAGAAATTAAAAAAAAACTGTCAAGGGGCCGTTACTCCGTAAAATCAACGAACCGGGAAAAAAATGAAATAGGCACAGCAATGCTTCCTGCTAACATGGCATTAACACCAAATTTTTTTTTTAAATAAATAAATAATGAAATAAGAAAATTAAAAAGAAAAAATTAAAAACAAATTATAATTTTTTTTTTTTTTTATATATATACTATTAATAATAAAAAAAAAGGCAAAACGTCTGGTAAAGTTTGGTAAAGATCAAATGAAAAATGAAAGCCCTATCGTATTAACGAGGCAAAATATAGCATTTTTAACTAAATCAAGGGCCATAACTCCGCTGTTATTGGTCCGATCTGGCTGGTTTTCGAACTTGTGCGAGCTTTCATTGATATTAACAATCTGGTAAAGTTTGGTAAAGATCGGATGAAAAATGAAGGCCTTTGGCTAGTAGAGCTAAAAATCATCAGCTCAAAACGTAGGTCAAGGTCATAGATGAAATCCAGGCATCCAAAAAAATATGCACTACACCGAAGACACAACTATGTCAAAACAGAATATGTTTTCTTCCAAAGATTAAGCTATAAATTAGGTTTAAAACATATAGTGCATAATTCTAGTTTGAGAAAGTGATGTAAATGTAACAATTAAAGTTATCTGCCCTTTGCTTGGATGGTGAAGGTCACATCCACATTTGCTTTGTCACATTGCAATGTACCACTCAAGATACAACTATAAGCAAAGTTTGAAAAGTCTTAGTGCATACAGTTTATGAAAAAGTGACCTAAACGCCAAAGTTGAAGGTAAAATTTATAAGGTTATCAGCCCTTGCTTCGAGGGTCAAGGTCACTTCCACATTTTCTTTGTCACGTTGCGATGTACCACTCAAGATACAACTATCAGCAAAGCTTTAAAGGTCTTAGTGCATACAGTTTATGAAAAAGTGACCTAATCGCCAAAGTTGAAGGTAAAAATTATAAGGTTATCTGCCCTTGCTTCGAGGATCAAGGTCACTTCCACATTTTCTTTGTCACGTTGCGATGTACCACTCAAGATACAACTATCAGCAAAGCTTTAAAGGTTTAGTGCAAACAGTTTGTGAAAAAGTGACCTAAACGCAAAAGTTGAACCTAAAAATTATTAAGTTATCTGCCCTTTGCTTTTTAGGGTCAAGGTCACTTCCACATTTGCTTTGTCACGTTGCGATGTACCACTCAAGATACAACTATAAGCAAAGTTTTAAAGGTCTAGTGCATACAGTTTGTGAAAAAGGGACCTAAACGCAAAAGTTGAACCTAAACATTATTAAGTTATCTGCCCTTTGCTTGGAGGGTCAAGGTCACTTCCACATTTGCTTTGTCACGTTGCCATGTACCACCCAAGATACAACTATAAGCAAAGTTTGAAAGGTCTAGTGCATACAGTTTGTGAGAAAATGACCTAAACACAAAACTTGAATGTTGCCGCAGCAGCCGGAAAAGCAACACCTATGTCTCTTTTTTTCTTCGAAAAGGCGAGACAAAAAGGGTTGACAATAGGTGTATGGCATTGAAACGGTCAGTGGCAAAAGGCCCCTTGGATGCACACGTAAGCCTATATAAACAAAGATGACTGCCAGTGGGCATCTTTGAAACCTTATCAATATAATTTCATTTAAGACCTGCAGCAATTGTTAATTTAGCAAAGATCCCATTTCAATACTGCTTACCATTCTAGATAAATAGTGATCACTAACTTTTATTAATTTTGTTCAGTTTGTTTTTATCCATCTTGGGTTTGACAGCAACATAAATTTCCTTTAGAACCATAGCCGTATGAATAGAATAGTAAAATATGAATTGAGGTATATCATCTGTCCTTACCTTGAACATTGAGGTTTACCACTTTCTCTATCTCTCCAGCATCATTGGTAGCCTGGCATCTGAAGGTGCCGGTGTCTGTAGCCTCAGCAGAGTAAATCTCCAGGCTTCCATCCTCATTGATAAAGTAATGGAAGTCTGTCAGAGATATAGGACTCTCATCTTTGAACCTGCCAAGCAAAAAATAGTGGTGCTAGGAAACAGAACTGAATATTGTTCAATGGTTATTAACACATTATTTAGGTAATACAGAGCTGCTGCTAAAACTACTAGCAGGAGGGAGATGATAAATCCATGATCACTTTTCTCTTACTGGTGTATACCCAGGCAGTTGTCCATTTCACATTAGACCAACAAAAAAAAAAAGTGTGTTTCCTATTGCATGCTCTAAAAAAAATAGGGTAGGTCGGTAGGCATTTTTTTTTTTTTTTTTTTGGAGCAAGATCTTGTTTCATAAACCCGCACCATACAAGTTGACGATACAACTGAAAGTTTCTCTGTGATGTCAGTTTACCTCGATATATTGAGATAAATCATTGTTCAGAACAAATTAAAGTTCGTTTTTTTTCCATAAAAAGTCTTAGGGTCGGTCCCTTAAAAATAGGGTCAGTCGGGCCACCGGAAACATGGTTTGGTTTTTTTTGGCCTTAGGGAGGTCGTGACGTCACACCAAAGACTTCAAAAGACATACTACTACTCTTATTTATGTTAAGCATTTAAAGGGTAATGCTAGGATTGGTTGGTCCACTGTGCCATTGTCAAATGTGACTGGGTGGGGCATCATGCCATGAAGGCATATGGTATCCCAGTGTGACAGCACTATAAAGTTGAGCAGAGAGCTCACTGCTAAAAGTAGACACCATGGTGATATGACTGGAAAACTGTTAAAAGCAATGTTAAACAAAACATGCACGGCATACAACCACAGACAGACTACACAATAACATTTTAATCATATTTACATCTGTCTAGACAAACTACACAATTAAATTACATAACGTGAGATCAGACGTCGGGGATCGATCGCCCTCGACGGTTCATGGTAGTCACTGGGGCATAATAAACTACACAATTACATACCATGAGATCAGAGGTCGTGGATCGCCCTCTATGGTACATGGTAGTCACTGGGGCATAATAAACTACACAATTACATACCATGAGATCAGAGGTCGTGGATCGCCCTCTACAGTACATGGTAGTCACTGGGGCATAATAAACTACACAATTACATACCATGAGATCAGAGGTCGTGGATCTCCCTCTACAGTACAAAGTAGTCACTGGGGCATAATAAACTACACAATTACATACCATGAGATCAGAGGTCGTGGATCGCCCTCTACAGTACATGGTAGTCACTGGGGCCTAATAAACTACACAATTACATACATTGAGATCAGAGGTTGAGGATCGCCCTCTACGGTACATGGTAGTCACTGGGGCATAATAAACTACACAATTACATACCATGAGATCAAAGGTCGTGGATCGCCCTCGACGGTTCATGGTAGTCACTGGGGCATAATAAACTACATAATTACATACCATGAGATCAGAGGTCGTGGATCGCCCTGTATGGTATATGGTAGTCACTGGGGCATAATAAACTAAACAATTACATACCATGAGATCTGAGGTCGTGGATCGAACTCTACTGTACATGGTAGTCACTGGGACATAATAAACTACACAATTACATACCATGAGATCAGAGGTCGTGGATCGCTCTCTATGGTACATGGTAGTCAGTGAGGCATAATAAACTACAAAATTACATACCATGAGATCAGAGGTCGTGGATCTCTCTCTACGTACATGGTAGTCACTGGGGCATAATAAACTACACAATTACACACCAGGAGGGTTGTGGATGGCCCTTTACAGCACATGGTAGTCACTGGGGCATAATAAACTACACAATTACATGCCATGAGAGAAGAGGTTGTTGATCGCCCTCTCCGGTACATGGTAGTCACCTTGGCACAATAAACTATACAATTACATACCATGAGATTAGAGGTTGTGGATCGCGCTCTACAGTACATGGTATTAACGGGGGCATAATAAACTATACAATTACATACCATGAGATCAGAGGGTGTGGATCGCCCTCTATGGTACATGGTAGTCACTGGGGCACAGTAAACTACACAATTACATACCATGGGATCAGAGGTCGTGGATTGCCCTCTATGGTATATGGTAGTCACTGGGGCATAATAAACTACACAATTACATACCATGAGATCAGAGGTCGTGGATCGCCCTCTACGGTACATGGTAGACACTGGGGCACAATAAACTACACAATTACATACCATGAGATCAGAGGTCGTGGATCGCCCTCTACGGTACATGGTAGACACTGGGGCACAATAAACTACACAATTACATACCATGAGATCAGAGGTCGTGGATCTCCCTCTACGGAACATGGTAGTCATTGGGGCATAACAAACTACACAATTACATACCATGAGATCAGAGGGCGTGGATCGCCCTCTACAGTACATGGTAGAATCACTGGTTCACCTTCAATAATGTCAAAGTCAACTTTCTCATCTTCAGGTCCATAAAAGTCGAACTTTGGAGGAACTGAAACAAATAATATCCATGGAGTGATTCAAATGCTTTTAAATGCCTCTGTTGGACTTGGTGTACAGCAAACAGTATTAAAGATACAATTATGAAATGTATGTTTTATTGCTGTTGTTGTTTTTCTCAAATTTTATGAAAAATTGTAGTAAAATTCCCAATTTTATGAAAAATCAAGGTAAACCTCCCAATTGTCAAGGTATGGGTCATTTCCTAAAAATATAGAGAAAAAACACTATTTATCAGTCTGAAATTCGTGAATAAAAGTTTGCAAGAGTGAAAACGATCATTAAACCTTCAAAACAAATTTTGGTTTGTTTTAAATAAAACATGTTCTGTGTTTTGTGAAACTTCAAAAATGCGGATGGATTCCTTCCAAGTAAATACATTGTGGTGAAATGTTTACGATATAAATAGGTTGCAACTAATCATAAAGTGTCCAATCAAAATGCAGCAAATTCATGAAGTGTGCTATTCTAATGATTACCCCAACACTTCCTACACCTTTATGCCAACAGTATTTAACCTTTTTTTCCCAACGTATATGCCTTTGGGCAAAGTAAACAACAGCTATAGCCAAAATAAGCGCAGATTTTAGGAAAAAACTTGTGTCTGAATACATTGTAAGATAACCTTGTCCTAAATGTCAATGCCAGACATATTCAATCTATGTGTGCGTTAAAACATTGCCATTAGATAAAACTGTACCTTGCACTTCAACAGAAACTATAAATGATGCATTCCCTCCAACATTGGTGGCAAAACACAGATATTCTCCACTATGGTGGGCCTGTAATGAAAACAACAGAAACTATAAATGATGCATTCCCTCCAACATTGGTGGCAAAACACAGATATTCTCCACTATGTTGGGCCTGTAAAATAGACAACAGAAACATGGTGGGCCTGTAATATAAACAACAGAAACTATAAATGAGGCATTCCCTCCAACATTGGTGGCAAAACACAGATATCCTCTACTATGGTGGGCCTGTAATATAAACAACAGAAACCATAAATGAGGCATTCCCTACAACATCGGTGGCAAAACACAGATATCCTCCACTATGGTTGGCCTGTAATATAAACAACAGAAACTATAAATGAGGCATTCCCCCCAACATGGGTGGCACAACAGAGATATTCTCCACTATGGTGGGCCTGCTATATAAACAACAGAAACTATAAATGAGGCATTCCCCCCAACATTGGTGGCAAAACACAAGATATTCTCCACTATGGTGGGCCTGTAATATAAACAACAGAAACCATAAATGAGGCATTCCCTCGAACAATACATACATCTGATACTTTTGTAGCCATAATCTTGGAGATTTAAGAATTTTTCGAGACAGGTTTGTCCAAAATTGAGATTCTATAAAAATAACATGAGATTTTATCAAATATGTTCATACATTTAAGCTTTTTAATGCATTTTATGATGAAATAAAACAGGAAAATTTAATTTAAGAGCTTTT
This sequence comes from Cyrtodaria siliqua, assembly GCA_037043455.1. Classification (NCBI taxonomy): domain Eukaryota; kingdom Metazoa; phylum Mollusca; class Bivalvia; order Adapedonta; family Hiatellidae; genus Cyrtodaria; species Cyrtodaria siliqua. The sequence continues at coordinate 292,396 of JAWPHD010000976.1, forward strand.
AAATTTGTTGTCATTTCACAATTTGCTCAGTGAGATGTCCAAATCTCACAGATTTTCAACTTCTAAAGAGATGTTTGGTCTCACAGATATCACTCTGTAAGATTTGTTGTTTTGGTCTCACTGGGTGAGATATCACGTATGACATTAGTTGCAACTTCTCCACTATAGTGAGCCTGTACATTTAGATTTAGTTATTTCCAAGTTGTATATATATATACATGTAGAGCAAGCATAATAAATGCTAGCTGCATTCCATATGAGATTAATGAAATGAGTTATTTTTTTAGTCTTTTAGCGAGTTAAAAGTAAGCATAATTCATAAAGAGTTTCATAAATCTTATATGGAATGGGACGAGTTTAAGACTTATATTAACACATGACATTAAGAGTCAAAATGTGTAAAAAAACAACTAAGCCGGCACGATGTCAGACAAACTTTTGAGCCTCAACGTCATGTGACATCAAAAATCACGTCATTTAGTGCCAAAACATCATGTGACGTTATGTCATCACGAACAACATTGGATGATATAAAAAAGTTTGTACTGTATCTCGGGCATTTTACGCCGACTTTTAAAAAATTACAACTGATATACAATTGTACCTGTATGTCCTGAATGATTACTCTGCCATCCCCACTTTTCATTATATGTTCGTCCGTTCGTACAACCTGATTTCCGAGTAACCATAGCACCCGTGGTGCGGGGTTGCCTCGTAACATCTGACAGTTGAGCTCCACCGTTTCCCCCTGAACCACCGCTATCACATGGTCCATGTAATCAATCACAGGTGCCACTGTAAGCAATAACATCCATACAATAAATAGAAATTTTATTTCAATGGTCTATAAAATCCAAGCTTTCCCAGGTTCTCCCATCGAGAGTAATATATATAAACTTTATTATTGCATAAACATGTACAAGATTCGTTTACTTTCAGTTTAATGGGAAACGTCAATATTCGCTCATATTGACATGTAGTATTGGGAGTGTAATGTATACTCGTTCGTGACTGGTGCAATTTTCTGTTCATGTCAAGGAATGTATGGCAATTGATGTAAACAATAATGATTTCATTGTGAAAATTCCCACGATGTAACGACAATATATTTGTTTCAAATACAGGTTTTCGGTGAAAATTAAATTTTACAACCTATTTATTGTTCTAATTTAAAAGGCGTGTGCAATAAAAAGGTTATTAGATTTATATTGGAATATATGCACTCATTCTTTTGTAGCGTCACTGACCATGTATGCAGACTTCTCCACAGACAAAAACTGTCAATAGTTTTGTATTGATCCCACAATATGTAGCGTCACTGACCATGTTATAATGCAGACTTCTCCACAGACACAAACTGTCAATAGTTTTGTAATGACCCCACAATATGTAGCATCACTGACCATGTATGCAGTCTTCTCCACAGACATAAATTGATAATTTGATAAATTTATAAGAACGTTGTGACAATAATCCACGATTGATATGTCACTCAAGTAGGTTAATAAATATTATCATTCAACAGAAAAACAATTGTATTACTTGTCTCTAAACGTCACATACCTATGCCAGTAATGGTGAGGAAGGCTGAAGCCTCCGTTGTTCCAAACTGATTCTGTGCCACACACACATAGCTACCCTCATCTGACAGGTCAACATCTGCAACAGACATAAAATATAGAAATCAATCAAAGTTATTTCTTTGTTGATCATTTTGAATTGATTTTTAGTACTTTAAAATATTGACAATGTCTGTGTTTGAATTGAAATGAGCTCAACAATGCTCAGTCATAGTAAATTCAGATACAAGTGGTAATAAAGCAATTATACTTAAGAAATAGAACATAGTTTACTGTGAATTATTGTTTAATACATCACGGTTTGGAGTTCAATTGTAAACAATTGAACGACAAACCGTGATATATTATAGATAATTCACCGTAAACGATGTTCTATTTCTATTCTAATACCCATAAAATGTGATAATAATGCACACATCTGAAATCTTTCGCATTGCTTTGCTTGCTCTCCTAACGTTGCATACGTTACAATGCGCTATGCGCAATGCGCAATGCTTATTCTCCTAACGTTGCAAAAATTCCAGTGATATATCGTTCAATATAACGAGCTATTTTAGACGGGGCTATATAGTGCGAGTGTATCAGAATAAAACACAAATGAATACAGACGGCTTGATTATTCATATATTTTTTTAATAAAGAGAAAAGAGCATGTGTACTGCGTCATGAACATTAGATAACATTATTGAAAGCTTCAAACAGCTTCAAACCGAAAACATCCCAAAAATGGATTGTTGAATAGTCCCAAAATTTGATTTTCGTAATGGACGTTACACGGCAATGTCTCGAATATGGATCAAGAAAAATCTGTATGCCATTATACAGTCCATTATAGACTGTTATCGTACAAGTCAATGTTGTGGTGAAAACCTGCATTGGTCATCTTATATAATTTATCATGTCGATCTGTATAATTCTGCCGAGAAACAGGGTGCCTGAGATAAAATCTTATCTTGGCAGTTACTTTCCTATCCTGTCAGGTGCACCTCTTTTCTTGTCGTCAGCACCACTTTTGATGACGTCAGGGTATATTTGATGACGTTTGGGTATTTTGAATGGAAAAAAGGGGGGAAAATGTAAATTAAATGAGTTTTAACAAACTGATAAATAGAATATCATGTTAGTGCCTTATCTCATCCAATTTATCAGGTTCGGCATGAAAAAAATTAAGCCCTAGGCACAGCCTCGGACTTCTTTTTTTTTCTCAGCCTCACCTGATAAACTGGATAGGATCAGGCACTAACATGATATTCTCTATATACAGCTGTATAGCATTGCTGTCTATTACAGATTATAAATGGAATCCACCATTAGTGATACACATATTACATAGTTTCTACTAAAAATTAAAAAATGTCTTTTTTTTTTCCATTCTTCTCTGCCCGAATTATCATTTTCGACTTAAAACATCATCCATAAGTGAAAAATGGCCCAAAAATTTGAACTCTGACCTCCGAGTGTGGCCTTGACCTTTAATGTATGGACCTGATTATTGAGCACAACACACTTTCTCACTGAGATTAACATTTGTATGAAGCTTCATGAAATTTGCTTCAGTACTTTAAAAGCTGGATGGACAAACTAACTAATTAACAGACTAATGGATGGACAGTGTGATTATTATATGCGCCTCCCACTGGGGGCATAAAAATAAAGACCACTACTTTGTATGAGATCAGTTTACGGATAGTGCAGTTAATGGAGGGTTGTATCCCATACATACTCCGAATAAACAATGAGCCAGTCGGCAGCTGTGTGACACGACCTCCCAGGTCGAGGTGGCGTCCATCTTTTCTCTGCCAGAACAGTTTGGGTGGTGGAAGTCCGTCAGCTCGGCAGTTGAATGTGGCATTTTGACCAATGTCCTCCCCAGTGGCCTGAGGAGCCTCTCTAATCTTCGGCTCGGCTGCCAAAACATCAACAAACATTATCAATATTACTACAGTACTAAGCAAGCATATAAATTCAAAAAAAATGTTGATAACGAAAAGTTCTCATTTAACACTTTAATCAGCGTCGTTGTGGCCGAATGGTTAACAACATTGCATTGTAAACCTTCGCCTCTCACCGCTGCGCGTTTGAATCCCACTGGGAGCTCAACTTGTAAGAGCTGTTCCAGAAATTATGACGTCCCACCCATGGACTATTTAAAAAACTCCCATTATAAGGGTATCAGTATATATCATTATAAGGTATTAGTATATAGCATTATAAAGTATTATTATATAGCATTATAAAGTATTAGTATATAGCATTATAAAGTATTATTATATAGCATTATAAAGTATTATTATATAGCATTATAAAGTATTATTATATAGCATTATAAAGTATTAATATATAGCATTATAAAGTATTATTATATAGCATTATAAAGTATTAATATATAGCATTATAAAGTATTATTATATAGCATTATAAAGTATTAGTATTAGTATATAGCATTATAAAGTATTAATATATAGCATTATAAAGTATTAGTATATAGCATTATAAAGTATTAGTATATAGCATTATAAAGTATTAATATATAGCATTATAAAGTATTAGTATATAGCATTATAAAGTATTAGTATATAGCATTATAAAGTATTAATATATAGCATTATAAAGTATTAGTATTAGTATATAGCATTATAAAGTATTAATATATAGCATTATAAAGTATTAGTATATAGCATTATAAAGTATTAATATATAGCATTATAAAGTATTAGTATATAGCATTATAAAGTATTAGTATATAGCATTATAAAGTATTAATATATAGCATTATAAAGTATTAGTATTAGTATATAGCATTATAAAGTATTAATATATAGCATTATAAAGTATTAGTATATAGCATTATAAAGTATTAATATATAGCATTATAAAGTATTATTATATAGCATTATAAAGTATTAATATATAGCATTATAAAGTATTATTATATAGCATTATAAAGTATTAGTATATAGCATTATAAAGTATTAATATATAGCATTATAAAGTATTATTATATAGCATTATAAAGTATTAATATATAGCATTATAAAGTATTATTATATAGCATTATAAAGTATTAGTATTAGTATATAGCATTATAAAGTATTAATATATAGCATTATAAAGTATTAGTATATAGCATTATAAAGTATTATTATATAGCATTATAAAGTATTATTATATAGCATTATAAAGTATTAATATATAGCATTATAAAGTATTAATATATAGCATAAAGTATTAATATATAGCATTATAAAGTATTAGTATATAGCATTATAAAGTATTAATATATAGCATTATAAAGTATTAGGGCTGTTTCAGGAAAAAAGGCCTGGGAGGGTCGGAACGAAAACGAATTCAAAATCTGTGGGTTGGGGGTGTCAGAAGAATTCTAATTATATGGGTTGGGGGTGTCAGAAGAATTTGAATTCTGTGGGTGTGGGGTGAAATATAAATTGTATTGAGTTGTTGGAGGGTGTACATACATGTGATACCTCACGGCGTGAGATGAAATCTCACGGAATTCTAACCCTCCTCCCGGCCCAATGGATTTGTGTGAAAAACTCCCGTAAAATTGCTAAAATCGATTTTTGTATGTTAGCAGATGTTGCTTCTTAAAATAGAATGAATTCAAGAACGACAACTCCTACGAAATTTCGTACTTCGTACACAATTAAATTCGTACTATTTTACATTGTACGCAATTTGATTCATATTATAGGTTATTTTCCAGAGGGGAAGTTATTAGGCAGCCAACCGTGCAGCCGTCTTTTGCACGGCCGTTTTTGAAAAATCGCGGCCAATATTTGGTGGTGTGGGTGGGGTAAAAAAAACAAGTTTTAAGATTTAAACTCTTACTTTCTCAATGTTTTTATGTTTTGTAAGTACGAAAATATAACAACAAACTTTAAAAGGACACTGTCTGTAAGTATTAAAGCACCTTATTGAGCATAACCAAATAACAGCGAAATGTTTATCAATTGTTATTAAATAAAATATTGTTTAAAAACGTTTTTTATTCATTCTTGTTATCTCCCCTGACATCAATGAAGAAACTTGTTTAAAAGTGTATTTTAGGTATTCGTTTATGGAATTTGGGTATAAATACTGCTCACGCGCTAAAAATAGTCCGCGAAAAAAACTCCCAGATTTTTGCATGAATCTCCAGGCCTACAGGATTGTTTTCTTTATGAATATGGACCCAGGCCAACAGGATTGTTTTCTTTATGGATATGGACCCAGGCCTACAAGATTGTTTTCTTTATGAATATGGACCCAGGCCTACAGGATTGTTTTCTTTATAGATATGGCCTACAGGATTTTTTTCTTGATGAATATGGACCCAGGCCTACAGGATTGTTTTCTTTATGAATATGGACCCAGGCCTACAAGATTGTTTTCTTTATGAGTATGGACCCAGGCCTACAGGATTGTTTTCTTTATGAATATGGACCCAGGCCTACAAGATTGTTTTCTTTACGAATATGGACCCAGGCCTTCAGGATTGTTTTCTTTATGGTTATGGACCCAGGCCTACAGGATTGTTTTCTTTATGAATATGGACCCAGGCCTACATGATTGTTTTCTTTATGAATATGGACCCAGGCCTACAGGATTGTTTTCTTTATGAATATGGACCCAGGCCTACAGGATTGTTTTCTTTATGAATATGGACCAAGGCCTATGGACCCAGGCCTACAAGATTGTTTTCTTTATGAATATGGACCCAGGCCTACAGGATTGTTTTCTTTATGAATATGAACCCAGGCCTACAAGATTGTTTTCTTTATGAATATGGACCCAGGCCTACAGGATTGTTTTCTTTATGAATATGGACCCAGGCCTACAGGATTGTTTTCTTTATGAATATGGACCCAGGCCTACAAGATTGTTTTCTTTATGAATATAGACCCAATCCTCAGGTCCATATTCAATGTTACCACTAGGAAAAAGCTTATCTGGAGCACTGATTATTAGAGTGATTTGAAGGTCAATTTATCAAATTTACTAAATTTGTAAAAAGTTCTAATTCTGTGGGTGGGGGGTTCTTGGCGAATTCAAATTCTGTGGGTGGTGGGGTGGAAAATAATTCAAATTCTGTGGGTGGGGTTGTTTTTTTTTACTGTCATTCCCCCCCCCCCACCCCCCCACCCCCACCCCACACCCCCTCAGGCCTTTTTTCCTGGAACAGCCCTTACCATAAAATGAACTTGCATCAAAATATTATAGATCTAGTATTAAAATGTGTCAAACAGAGATTTTTTGATTTTTTTAAATCGACTTACATGGGTTGCCATGTTAAAATAAATGCAACTAGAAATGTGTCCATAGGACATGGATGCCCCCGGTATAAGTTACTAGAACTATGAATTCACAAAAAAAAAAATGAATTCAAAACATGGACCGTTTCAAAAGTTATTGAGCGGAAAAGGGGCCATAACTCCTTCAGAAATTGACCGATGTTGACCTAAAATCGAACTTGGCCTGTATTTTATAATTACACAGCTACACACCAAATAGTAATTACAAACATGGACCCTTTCAAAAGTTATTGAGCGGAAACCAATTTGTTGCAGAAAATTAAGTCGAAAAGGGGCCACAACTTCTGCATAAAATGAGCAACGTTGACCGAAATCGAACTTGACCTGTATTTTATAATTACACAGCTTCACACCAAATATTAATTACAAACATAGACCCTTTCAAAAGTTATTGAGCGGAAACCAATTTGTTGCAGAAAATTAAGTCAAAAAGGGGCCACAACTCCTGCATAAAATGAGCAACGTTGACCGAAATCGAACTTGACCTGTATTTTATAATTACACAGCTACACACCAAATATTAACTAGAGTTATCACTGAAAATGATTAATACCGCCACAATACCGCCTTGTCACATAAACATGGCAACCACAAGAAAACAATGGTCTAGTTTAAACATATTTATTTCCAATAAATGTACATGGAAATGGGGTCGGGCCACAAGTTATTTTTCTTCATATGCTGCTTTCTTAAAGTTCACAAAACTAAATTTCCCCGATTTTTCCCAATCTCGTCTATTTGTTTAGAGGTTTGCTTTAGCCGCAGCCTGGTCTTTTTAACTCAGTATTGACCAGAAAATCTAACATAATCCTAAAATACCGCAACAAGATGGTTGACACTATAATTCAGATACGTACATCCGACCTCAAGTTGCACGAGGGCAGAGTCGGTTCCCGCATCATTTACTGCCTCACACTTGTACTCCCCTGCATCTAGCTGCTGGGCACCAATAATCCTCAGCTGTCCTGCATCGCTGATCTGCACATACGATAATGCCTTCAACTGTGGAAATGACAAATATAAATAATAAATGGATCATATATCAGGGCTCAACATTAACCTTAGGGACAGCTTGCCGATAGGGCAAGATAACTCTGAAATTTACTTGCCCATGCCAGTTTACTGGTTGCCCAATTATTTAGACCGGAAGTTTTTGTTTTATAATGATATACTGTTTGAGGCTTCTTGAGTATTAGACCACTTAATGATATAACTCTCAAAGCACCTTTCTGAGAATTCTAAAAGCTGGTCTAATACTTACAATATAAAAACAATAATAGTATCAGAAACCTGCTAAGAGCGATGGGTTTCTTTTACATTTCATCATATTATATTGTCCTTGTCCGTCAGTTTTGAAGTTGCCCGACGGGACTGAGCCTTTGAGACTTTACCTGCCCGGAGCCAAGTTTTACCTGCCCCAGGCAGGTGGAGTCCTTAACATCAAGCCCTGTGTATATACTCCTGTATTTCTTAACATATCTATCACAATCATTAACTTGTCAAAAGTAAGACATAATTCAGTTTTCTTTTCATGCATATGTTAGAAAAACTGTCAAAAACAATGACATGAATTAGAAACGATTTAACTGGAATTGTAATCTTGACTTTTGCAACAGAATATCAATTGTTTAACAGTCGCCACTTCTGTTTAATGGCTCCACTAACACATGACTCCACTAACACATGACTCCACTAACACATGGCTCCACTAACACATGACTCCACCAACACATGGCTCCACTAACACATGGTTCAACTAATACATTGGCACCACTACCACATGGCTCCACTAACACATGGCACCACTAACACATGGCACCACTAACACATGGCTCCACTAACACATGGCACCACTAACACATGGCACTACTAACACATGGCTCCACTAACACATGACTCCACCAACACATGGCTCCAATAACACATGGCACCACTAACACATGGCTCCACTAACACATGACTCCACCAACACATGGCTCCACTAACACATGACTCCACCAACACATGGCTCCACTAACACATTTGCACCACTACCACATTGCTCCACTAACACATAGCACCAATAACACATGGCACCACTAACACATGGCTCCACTAACACATGACTCCACCAACACATGGCTCCACTAACACATGGCTCCACTAACACATTTGCACCACTACCACATACTACCACATGGCTCCACTAACACATGGCATCACTAACACATTTCATTTAAACAAAATTCCAGACCATTAAACAACAGAATATATACAGTCTTAATAATTTCCAAAGGTAATGTTTCCATATGTAATTACCCATGAGAAAAATGTACCTTGAAAACTACTTGAAAATGTATTTATAAGCTATCAATATCATAAAATTAGGTTAACACGGTGGTTTTCACAGTTTCTGAATATCAAGTTCAAGAGCATTCTTTTATTCTACCTCAATATCTCCCTTGTACCACCTGATGGTAGGTTTGGGGATTCCATCTGCTGCACAAAACAAGATGGCCTCATCTCCGCTGGCAACCAGAACTCGACTCTCGAAAACCGTTATGTGGGGAGGCTCTGAAATTAAGAACTAATTTTATTCAATGTTTATTTAAAATAGTCTGTGAAGGACTATTTATAGGTGTGACTGGAATATCAATTTTTACTTTACATGTTTAAGGATTTCGAAAAACAATTCTAATTTGAAAACAAGGTAAATGTGACCTTTAATTTTGTCTCTGACAGCAACTACAGGTGATTTGGATGGAACTTATTTTATTTTGAAATTATAAGTGCATAAGTACATTTAACTATTCATCAAATAAAGAATTGGAAAGAAAACTTAATATAAAGTTCCTCTCCTCACAGATGACTTGCAAACCTGAAATTTAATATATCAGTAAACTTCATGTAGTTGAGGACTTTAGATACCATGCATTTAAAGTGTCGGTGATCTTGCCAGGGAATTGACAACAAAAACACAAAAGTAAAACATAAATTAGTTAATATGAGCAGTTAAACAAACCCTGATTCAATAAATTCAGTAAATCCAAAAGATTGGTTTAGAACAGAGTTCATATTTAAATGGGGACCTTGGATAAGTTGCATTTAAAGGAGACAGCTCTGCTTAGTATATAAAACCCTGATAGTGGTTTACATAAACACAACCTGCTGACCTCTGGGCTATATAATTCACCCCACCTTGAATCGCTAGAAATGTGTTCCACAGAACACTTGCGTCGCCTGTCGAATGCTTATTTCTGCAGCATGTTAAAGTTTTATGAAAAGATGCATAACTGCCAAACGAAAGTTATTGGACAAGTTTTGACCAAGATTAGGTTGTAGGTTAAAGTATGATGGACAATGACGGAAGACAACAGACAAAGTGATCCCTAAATGTCAGCCATGCTACGCAGGCGACACAAAAATAGCAATAAGTACATCACACCTATATAGTTGATAGTGGCATCCACCGAGTGTTCTCCGGCAGAATTCCGTGCCAGGCACGTGTACTGTCCTTCGTCCCCTCTCTGCATGTTGCGTAGGGACAGTATGTTGCCATTTATTCGCACTTTCTCGTTGGCTATCATCATCTGACCTCCCCGTAACCAATGGATACCGGGCTCAGGGAAGCCCTTGGCTGTACAGATCAACTCCTTTGTCTGACCGTGCGCGAAATTTGAGACTAGAGGCTTGATAGATACAATAGGTGCAACTGGGGAAAAAAAAGATAAAATAATGTTACTAAAAGCTTATTCAGTTCTACAATTAGCAACTATCTTACCACTTTTACCTGTTGGGAAAGTAATTTCCACTAAACATAATTTTTAAGCATTTACCTTCAATGAAATTATTCGAAATATATCCAAATTCCTTTTGCAAACTCACTATCGAATATATGACTGTTCTTGCAAGTGGCACCTACGGCATATATGTGCAAGTAAACATGAAAATAACATTTACATTTACTAGCTTTCCAAACTAGTTCTTATGGCAGAGCTGTTGACTTTTTTTTTTCAACATAGATTCCGCTATACCCAGTCATGATTGCTGACAAGGATTCCCTCATTGCTGGTAAGACCATCCTAATGTTATGGTAGTTTTAACTGGTTAATTTTTCAATTTAAAAAAAAACGAGCTTGAAATATCTGTGAGAATTAACTACAGGTATAGAATAGGAAATGCTCATAGGGTACGTAGATAAGCATGTATCATACACATGCTATCACTGACCTTGAACTCTGACGAATGCACCCTTCTCAGTCGTTCCTCCCTCATTAGACGCTCTGCATGTATACATGCCCTCATCCTCTCTACCCATATTTCTGAGAATATCAAAATCAGAGATAAATACTGCATCTTTTTTGCCAGTATTACAAACAGTTCTGTTAAAAATTACAACTTTTAATGCAGTCAAGTTGACAGAAAAGAAAGCGTAATGGCAAGAACAGAAATGAACATGCTTTCTTCAACCTCCATTTATATAATGTTAAAAAAAATGTCACTGTAAATGACAAATGACCCAAAGTGGCTGTGACCTTAGACCTCTTAGTGTGACCTCGACCTTGGAGACACGGACCTGGATATTTGAACAGTGTCCAGATGTTCTTCATACCTTTATTAAAGTTGAAAATATGAGACTTATTCATTTTATGACATAGTAAATTATATATATTCCTACTTTATAAGCAGAGAGCCATTGTGGAAGTCTGTAAATTTCTGACTGGTTCTCAGTCGGTCTCTGTAGCCGCGACTGTGCCAGGTGATGTTGTAGTCTACTGCACTGAACACATGACATGATAACAAGGCGTTGTTTCCTGGCAACACTGACACGTTCTGGGGTACTGTTATAGATGGGGGAGGGTCTGAAATGGACATAATAGTGTGCTATATCAATTGTACTGAACACCCGGCACATCGACAGGATATTGTCTCCAGGCAAAACTGACATATTCTGGGGTACTATTATAGATGGGGGAGGGTCTGAAATGGACATAATAGTGTGCTATATCAATTGTACTGAACACCTGGCACATCAACAGGATATTGTCTCCAGACAACACTGACACGTTCTGGGGTACTATTATAGATGGGGGAGGGTCTGAAATGGACATAATAGTGTGCTATATCAATTGTACTGAACACCTGGCACATCAACAGGATATTGTCTCCAGACAACACTGACACGTTCTGGGGTACTATTATAGATGGGGGAGGGTCTGAAATGGACATAATAGTGTGCTATATCAATTGTACTGAACACCTGGCACATCAACAGGATATTGCATCCAAGCAACACTGACACGTTCTGGGGTACTATTATAGATGGGGGAGGGTCTGAAATGGACATAATAGTGTGCTATATCAATTGTACTGAACACCTGGCACATCAACAGGATATTGCATCCAGACAACACTGACACGTTCTGGGGTACTATTATAGATGGGGGAGGGTCTGAAATGGACATAATAGTGTGCTATATCAATTGTACTGAACACCCGGCACATCAACAGGATATTGTCTCCAGGCAATACTGACATATTCTGGGGTACTATTATAGATGGGGGAGGGTCTGAAATGGACATAATAGTGTGCTATATCAATTGTACTGAACACCTGGCACATCAACAGGATATTGTCTCCAGGCAATACTGACATATTCTGGGGTACTATTATAGATGGGGGAGGGTCTGAAATGGACATAATAGTGTGCTATATCAATTGTACTGAACACCCGGCACATCAACAGGATATTGTCTCCAGGCAATACTGACATATTCTGGGGTACTATTATAGATAGGGGAGGGTCTGAAATGGACATAATAGTGTGCTATATCAATTGTACTGAACACCCGTCACATCAACAGGATATTGCATCCAAGCAACACTGACACGTCCTGGGGTACTATTATAGATGGGGGAGGGTCTGAAATGGACATAATAGTGTGCTATATCAATTGTACTGAACACCTGGCACATCAACAGGATATTGTCTCCAGACAACACTGACACGTCCTGGGGTACTATTATAGATGGGGGAGGGTCTGAAATGGACATAATAGTGTGCTATATCAATTGTACTGAACACCTGGCACATCAACAGGATATTGCATCCAGGCAACACTGACACATCCTGGGGCACATTGCGATAGATAGGGTATTTCAAAGGTTGTAACCCGCTCCCTCTTGGCATTGTGAACTCCATAAGATCCTACACATCCGGCACACTTAATACACTCTTTATTGTCCGAGCATCCGTACAAATTTGACAACCAGCATAGCATACGCTAAGATTGGCACACGTAATACTCTCAAAAGACAGTCAAAATCAGGCACACACATAAGGGAGGTTACACTCTCATTTAATTTACTATACTGGACATGTTACATCAACATGGCATGGTCTCCTGGAAAACGGATACCTTATAAGGTAATGTGAAAAAATGTAATCTTAGCTTATTATTGGGGAATTATAAAACTGAGTTTAATAGAATTGGGTATTCATTAAAATACATGTTTTTCCCCACACCACCTGGTTTTAAGCTCCCGAGTCACTTCCTACTGTCCAGATGATCCCATCAATGGAATATCCAAAATAAAGATTACGAAGAAAATATGTTGCGTGATCAACATAAAATAACAACATAACTATAAATGAGAATTAGAAGCTACCAGAAAATCCCCATGTGTCCGCTATATTACATACAAGGCAAAACAAGGCCAGCAACTCACCACTAATATCTAGGAATGTAGGTACACGTCGGGAACCAGCAGTGTTGGTTGCATTACAGAAATAGATCCCTTCTGAAAACTGGTTGGCTCCCTGGATCTCAAGGGTGGCATTGGCAGATTCTCTGTAATAGGTATTATTTAGTTATTTCGAAGGTCGAGTACGTCAAATATGTGGGTTGTTTTGTACTAAATATAAAATTAATTGAGAATAAATTAAAGGCAGATGTTTTTTGTTTGAAGACAGAAGCCGTCTTAAATATGGTTAGTTTAAAATTAGCCATTATATATATCTTTGGAATAAACTGAAACTATTATAAAAGAACTTAAATTGATACTTTTTTCTTTGTTAATGTTTTTCTTTTCAACATCAAAGTTTAGAAATTAAATAGCCTAAATAGATGTTATGAATATAATGACCAGTTTTCAATGTTTAAATATTAAAGCACTGTGCCAAAACTTACAGAAAATACTGATCGGTGCCCTGCTGTAAATCCTCCTTCAACCAGCGTACTGTGTAGGGAACCAGACTGTCTACACGACAAGTCACTATTGCTGTTAAACCGAAATAACCCTTGGTCACCTCTGGCATCCAGACAGTTGGTGGTCCAGGGATAACCCGCGTAATGGCAGTGGGGGTGAGGCGCTGTATCACATATCCTTTCTCATCTATACCACTCACCTACAAGGCAATATAATACATGTAATGGCAGTGGGGGTGGGGCGCTGTATCACATAGCCTTTCTCATCTATACCACTCACCTACAAAGCAATATAATACATGTAATGGCAGTGGGGGTGGGGCGCTGTATCACATATCCTTTCTCATCTATACCACTCACCTACAAGGCAATATAATACATGTAATGGCAGTGGGGGTGGGGCACTGTATCACATAGCCTTTCTCATCTATACCACTCACCTACAAGGCAATATAATACATGTAATGACAGTGGGGGTGAGTCGCTGTATCACATATCCTTTCTCATCTATACCACTCACCTACAAGGCAATATAATACATGTAATGGCAGTGGGGGTGGGGCACTGTATCACATAGCCTTTCTCATCTATACCACTCACCTACAAGGCAATATAATACATGTAATGGCAGTGGGGGTGGGGCACTGTATCACATAGCCTTTCTCATCTATACCACTCACCTACAAGGCAATATAATACATGTAATGGCAGTGGGGGTGAGGCACTGTATCACATAGCCTTTCTCATCTATACCACTCACCTACAAGGCAATATAATACATGTAATGACAGTGGGGGTGGGGCGCTGTATCACATAGCCTTTCTCATCTGTACCACTCACCTACAAGGCAATATAATACATGTAATGGCAGTGGGGGTGGGGCGCTGTATCACATAGCCTTTCTCATCTATACCACTCACCTACAACTGAACTGAATTGAATTGGATTTTATAGTCGCACCAACAGCTAAGGTCATATGGTGACTTTCCAGCTTCCACTGGTGGAGGAAGACCCCAGGTGCCCCTCCGGGCAATTTTCGTGCACAGGCAGGCACCTGGGTAGAACCACCGACGTTCCGCAAGCCAGCTGGATAGCTTCCTCACATAAAGATTCCTAGGCCCCTGAGGGATCGAACCTACAGTGGTGAGGGGCAAGTGATTGCAAGTCAGAGACTCTAACCACTCGGCCACGGACGCCCCCCACTCACCTACAAGGCAATATAACATGTAACAGCAGTGGGGGTGAGGCACTGTAACACATAGCCTTTCGCATCTATACCACTCACCTACAAGGCAATAGAATACATGTAAAGGCAGTGGGGGTGGGGCTCTATATCACATGTCATATCCTATGTCTAAAGCACTCACCTACAATGTATATACTGTATACTCCATACAACAAAGATAAAAGACACAAGAAACTTTACTTTATTCGGACAAGTATAACTGAAAACACTAGCTGTAAAGTTTTAAATGCTGGTAATTACCTTCACATAGAAGAATTCATTTGGCGGAATAAAAGATGGTACAGTGTAGACGGTGTTATGTAGATCATCCCTATTTAACTGGAACTCGACCAGTGGTTGTCCCTGAAGGTCCAGCAACTCTACACGAGAAAACCCTGCCGGAGGATCCATGTCAGTGCTGTTGATTAACATATATGTAGGAACACCTGCAAAAGGAAGAGAAAAACAAGTTTTCTTCTATCATCAATTTATTACAATTAACACAATACATAATTGCAATCTTACTGTCTTGGGTTTTAAGAATCTTTCAGTCATCTCAAGATGGTGTCTACCTGTATCAGACAGCTCAATGCTCTGCGTGTTTATATTGGCCGCACACTAGAATACCACGCCACAGACACATGACATGATACCTCACATTTAATGGGCACCAATACTCAGCTCAGACCGGTCCTAGCAATATCCTTTATATGCTGAACATGGAGTAAGGGAGCTACTGGCACCATTTTTGAAGTCTTTGGTATAATGACCTGGCTGGGGACTGGACCCTCAACTTCTCACAAGCAAGGCTGACACTCAGCCACCGTGATCTGTCAAGCTTATATCCACCAAAGATTTGAGCCAATTAAAAGTAAAATATGTATTTGCACCTGCTAGAAAAGCACATGTTAAAATTAAAATGTACCAATTTTCCTCCTCCCTTTAGAAGTCACTTAATACAGGTTACCACAACTAGACAACTTCTTGCATTTTGTCGAAGGGCATATAACAAAGAACACATCCACTATACCTGCTACGGGTCTGTGCTCAGTCTCACTCATGGTGTCTACAGGTTTCCTGGAGAAGCCGGTCACAAAGTCGGTGGAACTGAGGCCTGTTACGCGTATCGTATGTTTTCCCTCGCTCTCCACCTCCATCTTCCACTGACCCGCCAATGGCTTCTTCACATTTACAATCAAGGCATTCTGGATATCCAGCAAAGTCTTCAGGCCTTTACGTGGTGTCACCTTGTTGCCTAAAACAAATTATTGAAAAACAGTAACATCAAGAATATATATCTAATATATGTTCCCATCTAATGGACGCAGAGAAAGTGTCTTTCCAAATAACGCATCAACAAAACTCAGTGGCCCTGACGACGCTTCAACCAGGGTCCTCTGGATTTCATGTTAAACCTTTACCAATAAAGCTGGCCAAGACTGTTCATACTTGCCTGCAATAATCATTTAGATGATTAAATTTGGTGTCTTTAGAGCTTTTGGTGTGCTAGAAAAGTCAAACATATAAACCTTACAGACCTGGGGAGACTGATGAATCATATGATATTACAGAGTTATACTATATTCATATTCTGGCCAATTATTTTGGGTGATAGTCCATTAGAGATCTTTTGGGTGATTGTCCACTGACTGAGGAACTTTACCTGAGGGATCTATAAGAGATATTTTGGGTAACTGTCCACTGACAGAGATGGTGATCTGCTGTAGTTGGGAGTCTATAGGGAGCGTAAACTGGTTAGAGTTGGAGTCTGGCCCCATATCTACAGACATCAGGTTCACCTTCCGTGACTGGACAGCAACACGCACAAAATTCAACACCTAAAATACATACAAGAATAAGACATAAAATTAATCCATGGAATTGTTTGTGTTAATTTTTTCAATATTCCATGAATATAAATGTATAACAAAAATGAATTTAAACTATTAAATTACTAAGGTATTGTGTAATAGCGTTATCTCCTTCAGTTTGACATTGCTCAGTTAATATTATTCAATTAACAAATCACAAACATTAGTTAAAACCACCAGCACGTACTCGAGACAGTTTTCTAAAGTTTATATTAAAGATAAAAAATATTCACATTAAAGTTACAATAACCTTAAAACAAGTATCAAATCAAAATTGAAAGCCATCTGATATAAAATTAATATGAAAACTTTTAAAAACGAACTTGTGTAACCATGGTTTCCAGTGCATACTGACCTCATTGACCTGCGATTTCTTGAGAAGAAACACCTGACCAGAGCTGGTGGAGGCAATCTGTTCATACGCCTTGTATCCGTCATGTTCTGGGTCATCGCAATCTCCCGTCAGAACAAACACAACCTAGGGATGCAGAAAAACAACAAATAGGTCACATGTTATTCATATCCTTCTTTATAGCGCTTCTGTGGGTGAGAGGATAAAGACCCTGTGAGAAACCTTCTCACCTCTGCGGGTTAGAATCCCACTGGGAGATCGACTTGTAAGTGACAGGGGGCTCAATTTCAGCTTCATTGTTTTATTATAGAAAGAATTTGTTCTGTAGGAGTGTCATAACTTTCTCTGAGAGGGAAATCAATATGAATTACTCACATTATTCTGTTCTGTACTAATGCCAGCATTTCCTCTTTGAGATAAAATTACTGACTTTTTGACTGTTTTTTTATTTACATCTGAAGTGCCAGTATTACCTGACTGAGTGTTCTCTCCGAGTGATGACCTGACTTCCTGGATAGTATGTATATCCCATACCTGACTGTGTGTTCCCTCTGAGTGACCTCACTTCCTGCCAGATAGTATGTATATCCCATACCTGACTGTGTGTTCCCTCTGAGTGACCTCACTTCCTGCCAGATAGTATGTATATCCCATACCTGACTGTGTGTTCTCTCTGAGTGACCTCACTTCCTGCCAGATAGTATGTATATCCCATACCTGACTGTGTGTTCCCTCTGAGTGACCACACTTCCTCTATTAGATAATATATAAACCCCATACCTGACTGCGTGTTCTCTCTGAGTGACCTCACTTCCTGCCAGATAATATGTATATCCCATACCTGACTGTGTGTTCTGGAATGACAGTACTGTGAGATAATATGTAAATACCATACCTGACTGCGTGTTCTCTCTGAGTGACCTCACTTCCTGCCAGATAGTATGTATATCCCATACCTGACTGTGTGTTCTCTCTGAGTGACCTAACTTCCTGCCAGATAATATGTATATCCCATACCTGACTATGTGTTCTCTCTGAGTGACCTCACTTCCTGCCAGATAATATGTATATCCCATACCTGACTGTGTGTTCTGGAATGACAGTACTGTGAGATAATATTTATATCCCATACCTGACTGTGTGTTCTCTCTGAGTGACCTCACTTCCTGCCAGATAATATGTATATCCCATACCTGACTATGTGTTCTCTCTGAGTGACCTCACTTCCTGCCAGATAATATGTATATCCCATACCTGACTGTGTGTTCTGGAATGACAGTACTGTGAGATAATATGTAAATACCATACCTGACTGCGTGTTCTCTCTGAGTGACCTCACTTCCTGCCAGATAGTATGTATATCCCATACTTGACTGTGTGTTCTCTCTGAGTGACCTCACTTCCTGCCAGATAATATGTATATCCCATACCTGACTGTGTGTTCTCTCTGAGTGACCTCACTTCCTGCCAGATAATATGTATATCCCATACCTGACTGTGTGTTCTCTCTGAGTGACCTCACTTCCTGCCAGATAATATGTATATCCCATACCTGACTGTGTGTTCTCTCTGAGTGACCTCACTTCCTGCCAGATAATATGTATATCCCATACCTGACTGTGTGTTCTCTCTGAGTGACCTCACTTCCTGCCAGATAATATGTATACCCCATACCTGACTGTGTGTTCTCTCTGAGTGACCTCACTTCCTGCCAGATAATATGTATATCCCATACCTGACTTTGTGTTCTCGAATGACAGTACTGTGAGATAATATTTATATCACATACCTGTGTAAACGGACGAAGAACAATTCGGACACTCAATGGGATTCAAACTCGGAACGATTGCATGTGAAGCAGGCGCTCTACCGATCTCACCATAAAAGCTAGCTCTGCGGCGAGACAGTAGTAAAGCGCTTTAATATAATAACCCTATCTATTTACATATACCCCAACTGACTCCTAATACATCTGCATGACTTTTGCTTTTCTCTCTGAGTGCCAGCATTGAACGATAACAGTATATCCTATACCAGGCTTTATTTTCTCTCCGAGTGACAACACTGTGGGATAATATGTATATCCCATACTGACTCTGTCTTCTCTCTGAGTGACAACACTATGAGATAATATGTATATCCCATACTGACTCTGTCTTCTCTCTGAGTGACAACACTGTGAGATAATATGCATATCCCATACCTGACTTTGTTTTCTCTCTGAGTGACAACACTATGAGATAATATGTATACCCCATACTGACTCTGTCTTCTCTCTGAGTGACAACACTATGAGATAATATGTATATCCCATACCAGGCTTTGTTTTCTCTCTGAGTGACAACACTGTGAGATAATATGCATATCCCATACCAGGTTTTGCCTTCTCTCTGAATGACAACACTGTGAGATAATATGTATATCCCATACCTGACTTTGTTTTTTCTGAATGAGTGCCAGCACCTCCTCCGTGAGGTAGAAGTCCTTGGACCTGGCATCTGTGAACACGTAGATGAAGGAGTTTGGCAGGGATACATCAATTGCCTCCTTAATGGCGGTGATAGACATCTCGGGGCAGTCCCCGCCACCCTGCACGTACAAGTTACGTAACTCATGCTGGAAATCATCTGGATCTGTAGTCACGACTACAGGGCCCACATCTGCAAATATAGTCAGAGTTGTAATACAGACACTAAGCAATTAACGAATAGTTCCATGTTTCTCATACTTTGTTTACATTTTTTTTTTTTTCAAATACATAATCAAAGTCTGGACAACATTCATCCTGAAGGAATTCTGCATTCAAGCTTCTTTGAAGTTTAAGTTATAACCACTGCATGCACCCTTCAATTATCCCATGGCAAGCATGTTAATAAGCCTGTAAATACGAAATAAGAAACGTGGAAATTCCACGAAAACCAGGTTTTTCATTTGAAATACTATAACAGTACCGGTAAGATGAAAATGAAGTAACAAAAGGCAAGTTTCGTTCCAATATCTCATTCCCAACTAAAATTATTGAGCGGAAACTGTTTTTCTATTTTTCAGTAACAATTACCTTGACCTTGATCCCAGTGACCCCAAAATTCCAAACTTCCTTTTGATATATTAAGCTTACAGTAACCTACATCATTCTAGTATCTCATTCCTTACTTAAGTTATTGAGCGGAAACCGTTTTTCTGTTTTTAGTTACAGTGAACTTGACCTTGATCTCAGCAGGCGAAGAAATTAGGATTTTTGTTCACTTATAGATACATAATCAGTTGGGTTATTACAATTTCCATTAGCCCGACTAATTTACTAATATTTCACCTAGTGCTAATTTCGACCACTGCCTCAGTGACCCCAAATGCAATCCAAGGAAACCTGGTTAAAATCAAGATGTAGCAAAGGTAGGTGACCTTTACATAAATGTTGACACACCATATCAAGTCCATAAAAGTGTCACACTGAAGGATTCTTGTCAAAATCTGGTGCAAGCAGTCAAGAACTAGAGAGGTGATCCTGGAAACAATTGTGTCGCCTGCCTTGTGCTTATCCTTGATTATAAAAATGAATCTTACTCTCCACAAAATCAAAATTGCCCCCATCCTCTTACAGAACTCAGTTATCCAAGACCACGCATTTCTCGCAGGCTGATCTGGATTTACAATGGACGCAAAGGCTATTATAGTCGTGCATAGCGGGTTAAGGGTTACTCGCAGGCTGATCTGGATTTACAATGGACGCAAAGGCTATTATAGTCGTGCTTAGCGGGTTAAGGGTTTATACTTGCTATGAAGACCGACTGAGATATGCAAAGGATTGTTTATGAATTTGTGAAAAATAAAACTCTTTTTGATAAAGTACATTCTTCCTTATTTATAAGTCATCTGACCAGGTTTCAATCATTGCCTCTACCACTGACTGTTACAAACCTTACCTCTACCACTGACTGTTACAAGTGTTACCTCTACCACTGACTGTTACAGGCATTACCTCTACCACTGATTGTTACAAGCATTATCTCTACCACTGACTGTTACAGGCATTACCTCTACCACTGACTGTTACAAGTGTTACCTCTACCACTGACTGTTACAAGCTTTACCTCTACCACTGACTGTTACAAGCATTACCTCTATCACTGACTGTTACAAGTGTTACCTCTACCACTGACTGTTACACGCTTTACCTCTACCACTGACTGTTACAAGCTTTACCTCTACCACCGACTGTTACAAGCATTACCTCTACCACTGACTGTTACAAACGTTACCTCTACCACTGACTGTTACAAGCATTACCTCTACCACTGACTGTTACAGGCATTACCTCTACCACTGACTGTTACAGGCATTACCTCTATCACTGACTGTTACAGGCATTACCTCTACCACTGACTGTTACAAGTGTTACCTCTATCACTGACTGTTACAAGCATTACCTCTATCACTGACTGTTACAGGCATTACCTCTACCACTGACTGTTACAAGCATTACCTCTACCACTGACTGTTACAAGCATTACCCATACCACTGACTGTTACAGGCATTACCTCTACCACTGACTGTTACAAGCATTACCTCTACCACTGACTGTTACAAGCGTTACCTCTACCACTGACTGTTACAAGCATTACCTCTATCACTGACTGTTACAAGCATTACCTCTATCACTGACAGTTACAAGCATTACCTCTACAACTGACTGTTACAAGTGTTACCACTACCACTGACTGTTACAAGCATTACCTCTATCACTGACTGTTACAAGCATTACCTCTACCACTGACTGTTACAGGCATTACCTCTACAACTGACTGTTACAAGTGTTACCTCTATCACTGACTGTTACAGGCATTATCTCTACCACTGACTGTTACAAGCATTACCTCTACCACTGACTGTTACAAATGTTACCTCTACCATTGACTGTTACAAGCATTACCTCTACCACTGACTGTTACAAGCATTATCTCTACCACTGACTGTTACAGGCATTACCTCTACCACTGACTGTTACAAGCATTATCTCTACCACTGACTGTTACAAGCTTTACCTCTACCACTGACTGTTACAGGCATTACCTCTACCACTGACTGTTACAGGCATTACCTCTACAACTGACTGTTACAAGCATTACCTCTACCACTGACTGTTACAAGCGTTACCTCTACCACTGACTGTTACAATCATTACCTCTACCACTGACTGTTACAAGCGTTACCTCTATCACTGACTGTTACAGGCATTACCTCTAACACTGACTGTTACAAGCATTACATCTACCACTGACTGTTACCTGTGTTACCTCTACCACTGACTGTTACAAGCGTTACCTCTACCACTGACTGTTACAAGCGTTACCTCTATCACTGACTGTTACAAGCGTTACCTCTACCATTGACTGTTACAAGCATTACCTCTACCACTGACTGTTACAAGCGTTACCTCTACCACTGACTGTTACAAGCGTTACCTCTATCACTGACTGTTACAAGCGTTACCTCTATCACTGACTGTTACATGCATTACCTCTTCCACTGACTGTTACAGGCATTACCTCTACAACTGACTGTTACAAGCATTACCTCTACCACTGACTGTTACAGGCATTACCTCTACAACTGACTGTTACAAGCATTACCTCTATCACTGACTGTTACAAGCATTACCTCTACAACAGACTGTTACAAGCATTACCTCTATCACTGACTGTTACAAGCATTACCTCTACAACTGACTGTTACAAGCATTACCTCTATCACTGACTGTTACAAGCATTACCTCTACAACAGACTGTTACAAGCATTACCTCTATCACTGACTGTTACAAGCATTACCTCTACAACTGACTGTTACAAGCATTACCTCTACCACTGACTGTTACAAGCATTACCTCTACCACTGACTGTTACAAGCGTTACCTCTACCACTGACTGTTACAAGCATTACCTCTACCACTGACTGTTACAAGCGTTACCTCTACCACTGACTGTTACAAGCATTACCTCTATCACTGACTGTTACAGGCATTACCTCTATCACTGACTGTTACAGGCATTACCTCTACCACTGACTGTTACAAGCATTACCGCTATTACTGACTGTTATACACATTACCTCTATCACTGACTGTTACAGGCATTACCTCTATCACTGACTTACAAGCATTACCTCTATCACTGACTGTTACAAGCATTACCTCTATCACTGACGGTTACAAGCATTACCTCTACCACTGACTGTTACAGGCGTTACCTCTACCACTGACTGTTACAAGCGTTACCTCTACAACTGACTGTTACAAGCATTACCTCTACCACTGACTGTTACAAGCATTACCTCTATCACTGACTGTTACAAGCATTACCTCTATCACTGACTGTTACAAGCATTACCTCTACCACTGACTGTAACAGGCATTACCTCTACCACTGACTGTTACAAGTGTTACCGCTACCACTGACTGTTACAAGCATTACCTCTACCACTGACTGTTACAAGCATTACCTCTACGACTGACGGTTACAAGCATTACCTCTATCACTGACTGTTACAAGCATTACCTCTATCACTGACTATTACAGGCATTACCTCTATCACTGACTATTACAGGCATTACCTCTATCACTGACTGTTACAGGCATTACCTCTATCACTGACTGTTACAAGCATTACCTCTATCACTGACTGTTACAGGCATTACCTCTATCACTGACTGTTACAAGTGTTACCTCTACCACTGACTGTTACAAGCATTACCTCTATCACTGACTGTTACAGGCATAACCTCTATCACTGACTGTTACAAGCGTTACCTCTACCACTGACTGTTACAGGCATTACCTCTACCACTGACTGTTACAGGCATTACCTCTACCACTGACTGTTACAGGCATTACCTCTACAACTGACTGTTACAAGCATTACCTCTACCACTGACTGTTACAGGCATTACCTCTACCACTGACTGTTACAGGTGTTACCTCTATCAATGACTATTACAGGCATTACCTCTACCACTGACTGTTACAGGTGTTACCTCTATCACTGACTGTTACAGGCATTACCTCTATCACTGACTGTTACAGGCATTACCTCTATCACTGACTGTTACAAGCATTACCTCTATCACTGACTGTTACAGGCATTACCTCTATCACTGACTGTTACAAGTGTTACCTCTACCACTGACTGTTACAAGCATTACCTCTATCACTGACTGTTACAGGCATAACCTCTATCACTGACTGTTACAAGCATAACCACTACCACTGACTGTTAAAGGCATTACCTCTACCACGGACTGTTACAGGCATTACCTCTACCACTGACTGTTACAGGCATTACCTCTACAACTGACTGTTACAGGCATTACTTCTACCACTGACTGTTACAGGCATTACCTCTACCACTGACTGTTACAGGTGTTACCTCTATCACTGACTATTACAGGCATTACCTCTACCACTGACTGTTACAGGTGTTACCTCTATCACTGACTGTTACAGGCATTACCTCTACCACTGACTGTTACAAGTGTTACCTCTATCACTGACTATTACAGGCTATCACTGACTGTTACAAGCATTACCTCTATCACTGACTGTTACAAGCATTACCTCTACCACTGGCTGTTACAGGCATTACCTCTACCACTGACTGTTACAAGTGTTACCGCTACCACTGACTGTTACAAGCATTACCTCTACCACTGACTGTTACAAGCATTACCTCTACGACTGACGGTTACAAGCATTACCTCTATCACTGACTGTTACAAGCATTACCTCTATCACTGACTATTACAGGCATTACCTCTATCACTGACTATTACAGGCATTACCTCTATCACTGACTGTTACAGGCATTACCTCTATCACTGACTGTTACAAGCATTACCTCTATCACTGACTGTTACAGGCATTACCTCTATCACTGACTGTTACAAGTGTTACCTCTACCACTGACTGTTACAAGCATTACCTCTATCACTGACTGTTACAGGCATAACCTCTATCACTGACTGTTACAGGCATTACCTCTACCACTGACTGCTACAGGCATTACCTCTACCACTGACTGTTACAGGCATTACCTCTATCACTGACTATTACAGGCATTACCTCTACCACTGACTGTTACAGGCATTACCTCTACCACTGACTGTTACAGGTGTTAACTCTATCACTGACTATTACCTCTACCACTGACTGTTACAGGTGTTACCTCTATCACTGACTATTACAGGCATTACCTCTACCACTGACTGTTACAGGTGTTACCTCTATCACTGACTGTTACAGGCATTACCTCTACCACTGACTGTTACAAGTGTTACCTCTATCACTGACTATTACAGGCTATCACTGACTGTTACAAG
The DNA here is from genome assembly GCA_037043455.1 of Cyrtodaria siliqua. Lineage (NCBI taxonomy): Eukaryota > Metazoa > Mollusca > Bivalvia > Adapedonta > Hiatellidae > Cyrtodaria > Cyrtodaria siliqua. The sequence continues at coordinate 318,294 of JAWPHD010000976.1, forward strand.
CACTACCTCTATCACTGACTGTTACATGTGTTACCTCTATCATTGACTGTTACAAGTGTTACCTCTATCACTGACTGTTACAAGTGTTACCTCTACCACTGAATGTTACAAGCATTACCTCTACCACTGACTGTTACAAGCATTACCTCTATCACTGACTGTTACAATTGTTACTTTTATCACTGACTGTTACAAGAGTTACCTCTACCACTGACTGTTAAAGGCATTACCTCTACCACGGACTGTTACAGGCATTACCTCTACCACTGACTGTTACAGGCATTACCTCTACAACTGACTGTTACAGGCATTACTTCTACCACTGACTGTTACAGGCATTACCTCTACCACTGACTGTTACAGGTGTTACCTCTATCACTGACTATTACAGGCATTACCTCTACCACTGACTGTTACAGGTGTTACCTCTATCACTGACTGTTACAAGTGTTACCTCTATCACTGACTATTACAGGCTATCACTGACTGTTACAAGCATTACCTCTATCACTGACTGTTACAAGCATTACCTCTACCACTGACTGTTACAGGCATTACCTCTACCACTGACTGTTACAAGTGTTACCGCTACCACTGACTGTTACAAGCATTACCTCTACCACTGACTGTTACAAGCATTACCTCTACGACTGACGGTTACAAGCATTACCTCTATCACTGACTGTTACAAGCATTACCTCTATCACTGACTGTTACAGGCATTACCTCTATCACTGACTATTACAGGCATTACCTCTATCACTGACTGTTACAGGCATTACCTCTATCACTGACTGTTACAAGCATTACCTCTATCACTGACTGTTACAGGCATTACCTCTATCACTGACTGTTACAAGTGTTACCTCTACCACTGACTGTTACAAGCATTACCTCTATCACTGACTGTTACAGGCATAACCTCTATCACTGACTGTTACAGGCATTACCTCTACCACTGACTGCTACAGGCATTACCTCTACCACTGACTGTTACAGGCATTACCTCTATCACTGACTATTACAGGCATTACCTCTACCACTGACTGTTACAGGCATTACCTCTACCACTGACTGTTACAGGTGTTAACTCTATCACTGACTATTACCTCTACCACTGACTGTTACAGGTGTTACCTCTATCACTGACTATTACAGGCATTACCTCTACCACTGACTGTTACAGGTGTTACCTCTATCACTGACTGTTACAGGCATTACCTCTACCACTGACTGTTACAAGTGTTACCTCTATCACTGACTATTACAGGCTATCACTGACTGTTACAAGCACTACCTCTATCACTGACTGTTACATGTGTTACCTCTATCATTGACTGTTACAAGTGTTACCTCTATCACTGACTGTTACAAGTGTTACCTCTACCACTGAATGTTACAAGCATTACCTCTACCACTGACTGTTACAAGCATTACCTCTATCACTGACTGTTACAATTGTTACTTTTATCACTGACTGTTACAAGTGTTACCTCTACCACTGACTGTTATAAGCATTACCTCTACCACTGACTGTTACAAGCATTACCTCTACCACTGACTGTTACAAGCATTACCTCTATCACTGACTGTTACAAGTGTTACCTCTATCACTGACTGTTACAAGTGTTACCTCTATCACTGACTGTTACAGGCATTACCTCTAACACTGACTGTTACAAGCATTACCTCTACCACTGACTGTTACAAGCATTACCTCTATCACTGACTGTTACAAGTGTTACCTCTATCACCGCCTGTTACAGGTGTTACCTCTACCACTGACTGTTTCAAGCATTACCTCTACCACTGACTGTTATAAGCATTACCTCCACCACTGACTGTTACAAGCGTTACCTCTACCACTGACTGTCACAGGCATTACCTCTACCACTGACTGTCACAGGCATAACCTCTACCACTGACTGTTACAGGCATTACCTCTATCACTGACTGTTACAAGTGTTACCTCTATCACTGACTGTAACAGGCATTACCTCTATCACTGACTGTTACATGTGTTACCTCTATCACTGACTGTTACAGGCATTACCTCTATCACTGACTGTTACAGGCATTACCTCTATCACTGACTGATACAGGCATTACCTCTGCCACTGACTGTTACAGGCATTATCTCTATCACTGACTGTTACAAGTGTTACCTCTACCACTGACTGTTATAAGCATTACCTCTATCAATGACTGTTACAAGTGTTACCTCTATCACTGACTGTTACAGGCATTACCTCTACCACTGACTGTTACAAGCGTTACCTCTACCACTGACTGTTACAAGCATTACCTCTATCACTGACTGTTACCTCTATCACTGACTGTTACAGGCATTACCTCTACCACTGACTGTTACAAGCATTACCTCTACCACTGACTGTTACAAGCATTACCTCTACGACTGACTGTTACAAGCATTACCTCTACCACTGACTGTTACAAGCGTTACCTCTACCACTGACTGTTACAAGCATTACCTCTATCACTGACTGTTACAAGCATTACCTCCATCACTGACTGTTACAAGTGTTACCTCTATCACTGACTGTTACAAGCGTTACCTCTACCACTGACTGTTACAAGCATTACCTCTATCACTGACTGTTACAAGCATTACCTCTATCACTGACTGTTACAAGTGTTACCTCTACCACTGACTGTTACAAGCATTACCTCTATCACTGACTGTTACAAGCATTACCTCTACCACTGACTGTTACAAGCGTTACCTCTACCACTGACTGTTACAAGCATTACCTCTATCACTGACTGTTACAAGTGTTACCTCTACCACTGACTGTTACAAGCATTACCTCTATCACTGACTGTTACAAGCATTACCTCTATCACTGACTGTTACAAGTGTTACCTCTATCACTTACTGTTACAAGCATTACCTCTACCACTGACTGTTACAAGCATTACCTCTATCACTGACTGTTACAAGCATTACCTCTATCACTGACTGTTACAAGTGTTACCTCTACCACTGACTGTTACAGGCATTACCTCTACCACTGACTGTTACAAGCATTACCTCTACCACTGACTGTTACAAGCATTACCTCTACCACTGACTGTTATAAGCATTACCTCTATCACTGACTGTTACAAGTGTTACCTCTACCACTGACTGTTACAGGCATTACCTCTACCACTGACTGTTACAAGCATTACCTCTACCACTGACTGTTACAAGCATTACCTCTATCACTGACTGTTACAAGCATTACCTCTATCACTGACTGTTACAAGTGTTACCTCTACCACTGACTGTTACAAGCATTACCTCTACCACTGACTGTTACAAGCATTACCTCTACCACTGACTGTTACAGGCATTACCTCTATCACTGACTGTTACAAGCATTACCTCTACCATTGACTGTTAAAAGCATTACCTCTACCACTGACTGTTACAAGTGTTACCTCTATCACTGACTGTTACAAGCATTACCTCTATCACTGACTATTACAGGCATTACCTCTATCACTGACTGTTACAGGCATTACCTCTATCACTGACTGTTACAAGCGTTACCTCTACCACTGACTGTTATAAGCATTACCTCTATCACTGACTGTTACAAGTGTTACCTCTACCACTGACTGTTACAGGCATTACCTCTACCACTGACTGTTACAAGCATTACCTCTACCACTGACTGTTACAAGCGTTACCTCTACCACTGACTGTTATAAGCATTACCTCTACCATTGACTGTTATGAGCATTACCTCTGCAGGGGTCATAATGAATACTATGTTCTGTGAGTGCTACATTTCCTGTCTGAGTTTTATACATACTTTGACATTTCAATGGTCAAATATTCCATGGTTGACCATTTGTCTCATTTTCTCTCATTTCTATATCTGCATTCTCTCCAGTCCTCATATCTTCCAGTGTAGCACAAAGCAGGCTTCTCCTGGCCTATTTGCAGACCGAGTTGGAGAAGTTTATCAAAGACACTAATAGTGAATAATTTACTATTTTTAAGAAATTGAGTTAAGATAATTTTGTAATCTGAACCAGAGCTATCTGCATATCTGCCTAGAACTACGCAATACATACAACAGTCATTCAACAGTAACAAGGTCCAAACAATCCACATAGAAACAAAATCAGGAAGTAGACCAAAGTCAGGTGGCATACAAACAAATCCAGGTGGTATACAAAGCTTGGTGATATACAATCACAGAGAAACAAATGAAGGAGATAAAATGAAGTAATATGAATTGAACTGAATTTTGTTTAACAGCTCATCAACACAGTATATGTTATTTAGAGCCGCCCCAGAGAAAGCAGAAGGATACATAGGAATCTGGGAACGGTGCCCTGCTCTTATTATTGAATAGATTCCTATGATTCTTTAACGTGATCGGGGGATAGACCGATACATGGGACCGCCCGGTTTACGTCCCCATCATGCAATATGAGGAGTCATGCAAACAAAGACAGGAAATAATTATACAAACCATGTCAGGTAGCATGAAAAGCCAGGCGACAAACAAACAAAGCCAGGTAGGATGCACACAAAGCCAGGAGACATACAAACAAAGCCAGGTGACATACACATTCAGGTAGCAAACAAAGTCAGGAGATATACAAACAAAGTCATGTAGCATGCAAACAAAACCAGATGACATACAAAGCCAGGAAGCATGTAAACAAAGCCAAATGACATACAAAGCCTAAGGTAGCATGCAAACAATGCCAAGTGGCATAAAAAGACATGTGACATACAGAGCCATGTGACAAAGTCTGGTAGCTTGCAAACAAAGCCAGATAGTTTGCACAAAAAAACAGGAGACATACAATTTTAGGTAAAATGCATACAAAGTGGCATAAAATAAAAGCCAGGAAATACAAAGTGAAGTGATATATAAAGTCAAATGGCATGCAAACAAAGCCAGGTGACATACAAACAAAGCCAGGTGACATACAAACAAAGCCAGGTGACATACAAACAAAGCCAGGAGACACACAAACAAAGCCAAGTGACATACAAAGTCAGGTGACATACAAAGTAAAGTTATATACAAACAAAGCCAGGTGACAAACAAGGTCAAGTAGCATGAAAACAAAGCTGGGAGACATACAAACAAAGCCAGGAGACATACAAACAAAGCCAGGAGACATACAAACAAAGCCAGGAGACATACAAACAAAAGGAGACAGGCAAACAAAGCTAGATGACATACAAAGTCAGGATATATATAAAGTCAGGTGGCATAAAAAGTCAAGTGAATGATATAGACAATAAGGTGGCATACAAAGTCAGACGACATACAAACAATTGAATTGAATTGGGGTTTTAAGGCGCACCAACACACGAAAGGTTGTATATGGCACCTAACAGGAATGAACATGTCAGGCTCATCCTCCATGTACATCAAGATAAAATATGGAGAAAGGGCCTAGAACCTTCTCACCTGCAGAACTGCAGAGTTGCTGCAAATTCTATTGTAGACACTCCATTTATGCTGGAGCCACGTTTATTGTTTTTCTGCCACTGCTCTAGTGATGTGAGCGGTATGCAACCTGAAAAAATGCAGGGGTCATGATACAAACAAAGCCAGGTGACATACAACCCCAGGCTACATACAAACAAAGCCAGGTTACATATAAACCCCAGGCTACATATAAAGCCAGGTGACATAAAATGTGAAGAGGCATAGAAACAAAGCCAGGAGACACATAAGAACAGCCAGATTGTATATTTATCACATAATCTGCAGTGTGGGAGGGTAACAAAGCCATGATATATTTATCACATAATCTGCAGTGTGGGAGGGTAACAAAGCCATGATATATTTATCACATAATCTGTAGTGTGGGAGGGTAACAAAGCCATGATATATTTATCATATTACACTCGTATGATCATCATTCGGTCTTTTCCGTTCAGCCCAGTGTGCATCTGAATTGCTTTGTCGATTTCTTTATCAGATTATGAGATAGTTCCATTGTTCGGTATCGTACAGAGAAGACTGAAGTCAACACAGATATAAATTATAGGCTGCTATAGCAAAAAAATGTTCCTTATTACAATTTTTTTTTTTGAGTTATGTGATAAATACAATCTCACATTTGTGCCTATTTAATATTGAATTTATTAAACTCCTTAAATTGACGTATAGTTTTATCCCACTTGTTTAATAAACACAATATTAAACAGGCACTCATGTAAGAACCTCTATATATACAAACATAATCAGGAGACATACAAATCAGGAGACTAAATAAACTAAATCCAATCCCAGTTGAATCTGCAAACACTGAATTTAATTTAGTTTGACACAGGCAGAGGCTATAACTCCTGTAATGCACAACAAACAAGTAAATACATAAGATGATGCAGCCTTTAGCTAGTAGTGCTAAAATTCAGGTCTTTAAATATAGCAACTAATTTACATCCAAAATTATAAATGTTGAAAAATCAAAAATCCGTTTCTCGACAGCATAACATTTTAAATGAATTTGCTTTGTATCCAAAACACGAGGTAAAAACTGTTAAGTTTATTTTGATTATATCAGGTTAAAAGACACACTTTATTTCTGCCAAGTTTCATTGAAATAATCCAATTATATGGGATTTTCACTAATAATATATATATGTAAAGTGCTGGTAAAATTCATAATGAGCTCAGTGTTACAAAGGTCAATGACACAAGCAACATTTCTACTGTAATAAACAGTCAATGACCTGTATGGAATATAGAAACTGGAAATTATCATCAACGTTTCAATTTGGTTTACCAAAGGAAAAGCACTACACAGGAATTAGCCATTATAGCAAATGAAGGAGCTTAATACAAAAAGGAAGATTTTCAATTATACAAAGTGAAACCACAAAATAAACTCACATGATTAATTAAGAGAGCTTCTTTTCACTAATGCTTTAATATTTCCCTTAACCACATTATGGGCGTGTAACAGATGTATTATTTCCAGTATTCATTATCTTAATTCCAAGAATATAAATGGTTATTGTATAGTGTTGCATTCTAAGCCATTAAGAGCTATTCAACATACTGTATTGGTCGTACCCATCTTATTTAAGTTTGTGTCGTACAATGTGCCGTACTGTGAATGTCCCGTATTGTCCAGTGTGTTGTGCATTGTGTAAGTGTACTTAGATACCAGGGCCCGTATTCATAAAGCTTCTTGGCAAAATCTTAACTTAAGTGAAATTTTATCTTTTTTTTTTTTAAATACGTTTTTCTATCGATTTAAGATGTATACTAAATATAGTTAATAAGGTTATAGATAAATAAAACCTACATCTAAATATTTACCTTAAAATAGATGATTTGTAGTGTCCCAGAGAGGTTAATAAGGATATTTAAAAATATGCAAAAATCTTAAAATTTGACCTACCGTTAAGTAATATTTTCCACTTAAGTTGCTTATGAATATGCGCCCTGGGCCCCGTTTTATTAAACATCTTACGATAAGTCTCAAATTTTAAAACTGTTCACATGTTTGCACCTAAGCATTCATTGTAGACAATTATGTGCCTAATTCATGTGCAGAAATATAAAAAGGATAAGAAAATGAAATGAAATTGCGTTCATTTGTGAACTGTAAATCAAAGTAAAGAATTTAAGAAATTAACTTACGATCAAAATTGTCGTAAGTTGTTTCATAAAACCGGGCCCAGGTGAGTTGTAGATACCAGGTTTTAGTAGTTTTAGAGGTGTGAGAGCTAGCACGATGGACGAAAAGTGTTCACTGCACGTGCAACAATAACCAGAATGCACCATTCCAAAACTAATCCCGCCCTAGCATTCTATCTTTCCCGCATTCTTCTGAGTAAGGTTCTGAGACTTGTATAGAGGCAATCAAGTTAAAAGTTAATGTTCTACCTCAGAACAATATTATATATACTTTTATATTTTACAAGCCGTTGTGACGTGCTGGTAAGAATAAGAATCATAATTGTTTTTTACTATTAAATTGTATTGTTATGATGACAATATGAAATGACTAGCGGACTATTGGAGTTTTCCGTTGTAACCACTTTACTTATGTCTATTTCATTGTTTCAGGTTTTTACCAATGTATCTAGTTCCTAATAAAGAACGAAATACAGAATGGCGTCTTACAACGACCCCACAGGTGCTTTAACAAATATATTTACTTTAGAATAGAAGGTGGAATACTGTGGCACAGCCTGAAACAGTTCAGTGGTAGTCCATACCATTGTAAAGAAATGAATGTTTACGAATTAATTGATTTCTGGCATTTGGCCAAGTTTGACCTTATGTCATCTATAGGTAATTAAGCAAGGACTCGAATAAGACTTAAAACCAAGATCCACACAGGCAATCAAATAAAGAATGCTCTTCATTTCAGCCTAAAATGGCTGAGAAACTACAAACCTTAGTAGTCACACATATGTAAACAATATTAGTTATTGGGTTTGTTACTGACCCCCTACAGAAATATGTGGGGTCAGTAAGATTTATAGGGGGCGAGGTGATAGCCGAGTCCCCCTATACGTCTGACTAACCCCACATATTTCTGTAGGGGATCAGTAACAAACCCAATAACTGATTTATTGCATCGAGCACCTTTTTTTAAGGCAAACGCCGATATTTAATCCATTATAATGGAGCGTCAACGTCATTGAGACATTCGTGCAATTTGACGTCATGACGCTGACGTCACGACCGGTACAATTTAAAAACATTATTAAATTTACTTATTATGTTTGTTACTAATGATTTAAAGAACTATTTGCAGATGATTTAAACTTTGAATCAAAACTGTAGTCCATATTATTTTAGTGACCCTATATGAAATCTACTGACCCACTATAGAATAATAGAGGGTCACCATGTGACAGCTCTAAACCAATGAAATTCCTAGGATTTTGTGCGAGGTGCAATAAAAGGTGATATGGACTGATTTCTAGTGGCGGATGGATACAGCGAAAAGGGGAGTTACAGGTGGATATCTGGTTTCATGAGGAGTGAGGTTTTAACAGGGGAGGGTGGTTTCAGTGGAGTGGTTTTAATTAGAAGCCTTACTGAGCAACTATATATGAGCAATAGCTCATTTCACTTTTCATTTTAAATATTCACTGTAACTGTGCCTAATGTGAATCAAAAACAATACAAAACTGTTATTAAATGTCAGACTATAACTTGAATGCATGACAGATATAAGTTATTAATGTGTTTGGTGCTGTAGAAAAACAAAAATTAAAGCGTATTTGTTGATACAGTGTACTACTGGTTGATACAATTCAAAAACAGGATTGTCAGAAAACAATGAATATTTCTATTGCAACACCGGTTCAAACTTACGCGCACATGCTCCAACTGGACAATTCAACATGTGTTCTTGTAGCCTTGAAATCTGATCTAATTTCCAATTAATGAGTCGAGATCGTTTCAGTGTAGAATATTACTAAATGACTCCGGTGTTTTATAGCGATGAAATATGCATACTTTTAACTGAATATATAAACACTGACACTGGTTAATGTGTGATTGTTGATACGTATTTGACTACCAGCATCTGATTAGTTCTTGAAGTCATGTGACTTTGCGCCATGTGACTGAAATTCCGAACATTGTACGGAGATTTACGAAGTACCGGTGAAATAGGCTATAACAATCAGTACACAGCCATACAAATATCACTTTAAACAATTTGGAAATATAGTTTGAGTGAAAAAATACAGTAGCTTAATTATTTTAAGTGATGACAGATGTAATTTTCCTAAGTACCTGAAGTGATGACAGCCCTATATCCACAACCAACAGCTGCTGTCTTATTCATACTTCAACCCAACACCTTGTAAAGACCCTACATGCACAAACTGCTGCTTATACATCTCAGTGACTACTGTTAATGGGCAGTTCATCTGTTAATTGACTTATCTGTCAGTCCAACCAGCAGATATCACACACACTACAAATTGAGACTTAACAAACAATTAAGGCTATGGCATTTGATCCTTTTGGAACAACCTAGTGTATCATTACATAGATTCACACAAAGGGTTTTTTTCGAGAAAATTGGGAAAAGCCTAGGCCTGCTCATTTTGGGGGAAAAAAGCGTGAGATTGTTAAAATTGGGGAAAAAAGAGTGTGGTTTTTGCTATTTAGGGGAAAGTTTTTTTAAGAGCAAAATTTTCATTAAAAAGAATGCTTTAGGTATATTATCCTTTAGGTATATTATCAATCAGATATTGAATTTAGCAATGATTTTAACATACAATGGAACGTCTATGAAATTTTATTTTTTTTAGATTGGGATTTTTTTTACCCAGAATTGAGAAAATATAGAGGTTTTTGCAACTGGAAAGCTGAAATAGGTTAAAAAAGCCCTGGTTTGATGCCTGAGATATAGAGTGCTTCAGTAAATATAATACAGCATGCATATTGTTCCAATGCCTATAGGCTGTTGTTTCGTTTATAAACGAAAACAAAGACTAACTGTTCTGGTGTATAAGAATTTTCAATTTCAATGTACAGCAATGTATTATAGCATGAGCTATAAGACTAAGTTCAACTTGTTTGTGCATTGTGCATTGTTTTAACCTAACTTTTTTTCGTAATTAATTTTGTAAATTCACGCATTCTCAAAAAGCCTGTTTTATTTTTTAAAGCAATATTTATCTCAGTTTGTATAAGTATATTAAAGGGAATGAGCTGAGGATTTGCCTTTCTTTTGATTTGTGGCATTACGACCAGTTATTCAATATCTTTATTTTAATTGAACTGAATTGTGTTTTAAGGTGCACTAAACATGAAAGGTTATATGGCGCCTAACAGGAATGAACATGCCAGGCTCATTCTCCATGTACATCGAGATAAAATATGGAGAACGGGCCTTAAAGAACCTTCTCACGTTGAACTGCAGAGTCGCTGCAAATTCTACTGTAGACACTCCATTTACGCTGGAGCCACATTATAGTTTTTCTGCCACTGCTCTAGTGATATGCGTGAGATGGCACCTGAAACAATGCAGGGGTCATGATGAAGACCTTTAATGAGCATGAACAAAAAATGATAAAAATTAACATGTTCTACCCCTCTGCCTTCCCTTCCAATGGGAGCTGCAGTGGCCCTATTCTTTGACCGTAACCAAACATCCATTTTATTATATTGTGCATGTTCTTTTATGCTATATGATCATATCAAACAAATGAAATGAATATTGTTTAACGGCTCTTCAACACAGTATAGGTTATTTAGAGCCGCCCCAGAGAGAGGGGAAGGATACATAGGAATCCGGGAACCTGCCCTACTTATTATCGAATAGATTCCTATGGTTCTTTAACGTGCTCGGAGGAAAGACCGATACACGGGACCGCCCGGTTTACGTCCCCAACCGACGGACGAGGCTAAGGAAAGTGTCTTGCCCAAGAACACACCGACGAAGCTCAAAGTTCTGTGCTGAAAAATATTTGCTTATCATTCTTACAACAATCAAAGGATTATATTTTACGGTCTTGGTCGATTATCAGAATCACTTACAGTTATTGCAGGAGAAAACTAAATGATCAGAAAATAACAGAAAAAAAAAGGCAGATTAGTCATGACATATTATTGTAGGTCCGATATATTAATTATCTGCTAAATAAAAATGTTACAAACGATAAAAATTAAAAAGTATGGTGTAATTATAAATAATTCTTATATATACATTTGCATAGTTAATCAGTGTTCTTCATAATTGCTCTACCCATCTCCTTTATCAAGATGTAATAGAACAAACAAAATATTCTTAACATTTCTAAAATATTACTGGTAATGGTGGCTGATAATAAAAAATGCAATAAACAATTTTGAAAAAAAAGGAAAAAAAAGAGAAGCCAAATGTATGCAAAAGCAGACTCATGCAAACCAAATTCTCATCAAAAGAAACAAAAGAACCCTTAAACTGGAACTACAGTATTCACATCTGAGTTTTGCATTTGGAATCCTACAAAACCTCTTTTAATCAGTCAGAGATTTTTGAAGTGTGGTTAGGCAAGTAGTGAGCCATCATAAACCCTCATCTACCACAGTCTCCGTGTCAGTCATTCCCTACTTGATCTATCTTCTTACATACCATCATGAAATATAAAATTAGTTTATCATGATTGCTAGATAAAAGACCATAGATACTTCCGCTTACAATTTGTGCAGGAATTTTTCTTCTTAAAACTTTAAATTAAAGTCTTTAAAATACTTTGAGATAACATTTAAGCGCAATTATGTAATGGTAATGTGTAGTTTGTATATGGTTTACCACGGGCGATTGTCCAAACTTTGACTGAATGCATATTTTGTATAAGGAGTACCACGGGCGATTGTCCAAACTTTGGTATGCGTATTTTGTATAAGGAGTACCACAGGCGATTGTCCAACGTTTGGTTAAATGCATTTTTTGTATAAGGAGTACCACGGGCGGTTGTCCAAACTTTGGCTGAATGCATATTTTGTATAAGGAGTACCACAGGCAATTGTCCAAAATTTGGCTGAATGCACATTTTGTATAAGGATTACCACGGGCGATTGTCCAAACTTTGGTCTGCGTATTTTGTATAAGGAGTACCACGGGTGATTGTCTAAACTTTGGTATGCGTATTTTGTATAAGGAGTACTACGGGCGATTATCCAAACTGTGGCTGAATGCGTATTTTGTATAAGGAGTACCACTGGCGATTGTCCAAGTTTTGGTATGCGTTTTTTGTATAAGGAGTACCACGGGCGATTATCCAAACTTTGGTATGCGTATTTTGTATATTAGGAGTACCACGGACGATTGTCCAAACTTTGGTATGCATATTTTGTATAAGGAGTATTACTGGCGATTGTCCAAACTTTGGTATGCGTATTTTGTATAAGGAGTATCACGGGTGATTGTCCAAACTTTGGCTGAACGCATTTTTTGTATAAGGAGTACCACTGGCGATTGTCCAAGTTTTGGTATGCGTATTTTGTATAAGGAGTACCACGGGCGATTATCCAAACTTTGGTATGCGTATTTTGTATAAGGAGTACCACGGACGATTGTCCAAACTTTGGTATGCGTATTTTGTATAAGGAGTATTACTGGCATTGTCCAAACTTTGGTATGCGTATTTTGTATAAGGAGTATCACGGGTGATTGTCCGAACTTTGGCTGAACGCATTTTTTGTATAAGGAGTACTATGGGCAATTGTCCAAACTTTGGTTTTGCGTATTTTGTATAAGGAGTACCACGGGCGATTGTCCAAACTTTGGTATGCGTATTTTGTATAAGGAGTACCATGGGCATTTGTTCAAACTTTATTAATGCGTATTTTGAATAAGGAGTACCATGGGCGATTGTCCAAACTTTTGTATGCATATTTTGTATAAGGAGTACCACGGGCGATTGTCCAAACTTTGGTAATGCGTATTTTGTATAAGGAGTATCATGGGCAATTGTCCAAACTTTGGTATGCGTATTTTGTATAAGGAGTATCACGGGTGATTGTCCGAACTTTGGCTGAACGCATTTTTTGTATAAGGAGTACTATGGGCAATTGTCCAAACTTTGGTATGCGTATTTTGTATAAGGAATACCATGGGCATTTGTTCAAACTTTATTAATGCATATTTTGAATAAGGAGTACCATGGGCGATTGTCCAAACTTTGGTAATGCGTATTTTGTATAAGGAGTACCATGGGCAATTGGCCAAACTTTGGTAATGCGTATTTTGTATAACCTCTTAATGATAATTAAACTTCCAATAACATGGAGAGAATGTTTTCAAAATAATTTTATGTAAAAATGTTTCAAGATTAGTTTGTCTCCCTTTCACGTCAGCTTCAGTAATACAAGGCTATACATGTATATAAATAGGCAAAAAAGGAAGTTTTTGCACTACTTCTTGTTCTTTCAGTAATTTAATAAATTCTTTAATTTATGAAATCGTGACCCCCATGGTGTGCACAAGTGCATGCAAGCAGTTTTTCTAAACTAGAATTCTGCATCTATAAAATATATATATAATGCAGAAAATGCAACAACACAAACCACATTGTCATAAATGTCTTTGTCTGTGTTATTAATTATGCACTATAAAACTTCCTTCTCCAAAGCACTTTAGAAAAATAAATAAAAGTCAGTAAAAATATCTTGAATTTCCTGAAATTTTCTCACACTGCATGATACCACCTACAATGTAATAAACTATGAATGAGCTGACATGTGGTGAACATGCAACATGCAAATATGCCAACACAGATTGTCATAATTCTGTGGATTATTTATCCACGTATAGCATTGTCCCTTACTGAATTGAACTGAATATAGTCAAACGTGCTCAAGAGACCACCTCGATCTATTAAGGGCCCACTTGCATTAAAATACCAATGTTTCAGTTCCTACTTGTTTTAAAGGGAGTACATCAGGCTTTGGGGGCGAATATGAACAAAAACATTATTAAGACATTTAAACCATGAATTAGTTCATAGATATAGATGGAATTTTAACAGTTTCCTATACAGTGCAATAATTAAAAGTGATAATTTTCAACAAGTTCTAGTCCATAGAGATTCTTAGAAACTTCTCAAAGGGCAGACAACATTTTGACTCAAAGGGCAGACACCGTTTTGACCCAAAGAGAAAATGCCCTTTTGACTCAAAGTGCAGACACCATTTTCACTCTAAGTGCAGACACCGTTTTGACTCAAAGAGAAGATGCCCTTTTGACTCAAAGGGCAGACAAATTTTTGACTGAAAGGGCAGACACCGTTTTGACTCAAAGGGAAGATGCCCTTTTGACTCAAAGGGCAGACAACATTTTCACTCAAAGTGCAGACACCGTTTTGACTCAAAGAGAAGATACCCTTTTGACTCAAAGTGCAGACACCATTTTCACTCAAAGTGCAGACACCGTTTTGACTCAAAGAGAAGATGCCCTTTTGACTCAAAGTGCAGACACTATTTTCACTCTAAGTGCAACACCATTTTCACTCAAAGAGAAGACGTTCTTTTGACTCAAAGTGCAGACAACATTTTCACTCTAAGTGTAGACACTGTTTTGACTCAAAGAGTAGACACTGTTTTGACTCAAAGAGAAGATGCCCTTTTGACTCAAAGTGCAGACACCATTTTCACTCAAAGTGCAGACACCATTTTAACTCAAAAGAGAAGACGTTCTTTTGACTCAAAGTGCAGACAACATTTTCACTCTAAGTGCAGACACCATTTT
The DNA here is from genome assembly GCA_037043455.1 of Cyrtodaria siliqua. Lineage (NCBI taxonomy): Eukaryota > Metazoa > Mollusca > Bivalvia > Adapedonta > Hiatellidae > Cyrtodaria > Cyrtodaria siliqua. Next base: position 333,498 of record JAWPHD010000976.1, read on the forward strand.
CACTCAAAGAGAAGACGTTCTTTTGACTCAAAGTGCAGACAACACTTTGACTCAAACGGCAAACAACATTTTCACTCAAAGGGCAGACAACATTTTTACTCAAAGGGCAGACAACATTTTTGACTCAAAGAGCAGACAATCTTTTGGCTCAAAGAGCAGACAACATTTTAACGTGTAGTGCAGACTTCATTTTGACTCGAAGAGAACACACACTTTTGAATCATTGAAGTGCAGACAATAACATTTAGACTTGCACTGTAGAAAACATTTATCTCGTTGTTTAGACAATATTTTGACTCAAAGTGCAGACAACATTTGGACTCAAAGAACATACAACATTTTGACTCGAAGTGCAGAAAACATGTTGACTTGCAGTGCAGACAACATTTTGACGTGTAGTGCAGACCACATTTTGACGTGTAGTGCAGACCACATTTTGACTCAAAGAGAACACACACTTTTGACTCATTGAAGTGCAGACAATAACATTTAGACTTGCACTGTAGAAAACAATTTAGACAATATTTTGACTCAAAGTGCAGACAACCTTTTGACTCAAAGAGCATATAACATTTTGACTCAAAGAGCAGACAATATTTTGACTCAAAGAGCAGACAGTATTTTGGCTCAAAAAGCAGACAACCTTTTGATTCATGCGCAGACAATATTTTACTTGATGTACAGACAATGCTTTGACTCAAAGTTCAGACTAACTGCGAAGATGGAAATTGCACTGTTTAAATGAATCCTTCTGTACTACCTCAGTAGTGACAAAATATAATCTTCAGCATTGTTGATTTTCAGGCTATATGCTACCAACACTATGCTATCCATTAATTACTTATAATGGTATGTATGAATAATATTTAGTTTGTAATGTTTACATAGATATTTATAAGGCCAGTTTTTTTTTATTAATTGATTTACTGATTTTTTTTCTAAAAGTTGAGGGTAGGAGGAGGGAAAAAAAATAAAAATAAAATTAAGATGGTGACCAAAAAATGCCATTTTAATATGTTACTGTAGTATTTCATACCTCGACGAAACACATAAAAATAACATTCAATTCTTAAATTTTTAACCAACTTTATTTCACAGTTTGAATTAGCACTTTCATACATCCAAAAATCATTGTTTTTGCTTCTTTGTTTTTTTAGCATTCCGTGTGGATGATTTTAAGGCTCTGTTGAAGCAGGAGAGGCAGATAGGTCTCACAATACTGAAAGTTTCTCTCAGTTGCCTGACTTCATATTTTTTATTTATTTATTTATTTATTTATTTATTTTTTAAATGTTGAAAAATATTTTTTTTTTTTTTTTTTTTTGGTTTCGGCAAAACTTGCAGTCGGCGGGTCCGTAAATCTAAAAATCAAAAAACTCTGGCCTAATGTACATAATTCTTATCAAAGCTTACATATCCTCACCTCACTGAATACTCAAGTTAATTACTTTGGTTTGTTTACTTTCAAATGATTTATTCTCAAAATTTTAAATAAGTTACATTTTATCTTAAATAAAAAGACAGGAAAAGACAAGAGAAAAGTAGACAGACATCTTGCTCTGACAAAAAATACAAAATACACGAGCAGAAAATATAATAGTAGAAAATAAAAATCCATTGGGCCACCATTAAAAAATTGTTTGTTTGCAGTTTCCGACCCATGGCTTTTAGGGGTGGGTCGGTAGGTAGGGATATATTTTTTTTTTTTTAAACATTTTTATTATTAACGCATGCCCATCGATATTAACAGAACATGCAAAAAAAAAAGAAACAAAAAAACTTGAAAAAAAAAATAAAATAAAAAAAAAAATAAAAAAAAAAATAAAAAAAAAAAAATAAAAAAAAATAAAAAAAAATTGTTTGGGTCGGCGGATTTGCCGTGGGTCGGTCGTAAACTGCAAACAAACAATATTTTAATTTAGGCCTTGTACCATACAATATATGTAAGAAACAGCATACAATAAAAATGCCAGATTACCAAAATATTATTAGAAATAGCATATAGGGTAAAATATAGCATACACTAATTGGCAAATTCTGATGAGAAATAGCATATATAGCAAATTTATAAAACGGCATGCATTCAAAAACATCTCAAGACCAACCTGGATCATGGAATGGTACAAGTACATAGTTATATAAGGGTTTTTCTCGTCGCCGTAAAGTCGTTCTCATTATCTTAGCTGCGCCCTCTATAACTTGCACTAAATCATCGTACATTGACCCCGTAATGTCAAACACAAACGCCAGCGATGCTGCCCCGTCAGGAACGTTATCATAATTTTGTCCTGTTACTATGGCAACTGGACACACTATCACAAGTGTTACAGTCAGACAAGCCAACATAGTCCACCTTCCTCCACAATACATGGCTATAATTTATCACAGATACGCTTCTTGTATACAAATCCTCAACAAACAAAAAAAACTCAACGACAAAAAATTAAAATTCCATTTCACATTAAATAATGCATCTGTTTAAATTAATTCATTTTAACAAACTTTAGTCGCAGTTATTTTTTTAAATAATAAAAACATTTTATTTCCAATCGACCAATTTGACGTTGTGTCAGAGTTAGACTCAACTAGGTAATGTGTGCAGTGACTCTGATAAAAAATACTCAAAATAACATCTAGATTATGTTGGAAGATAAGATATGGCCTGGAAACACATGCTGTACAGAAATCATGAAACATGAAAGACTACAGCTAATGGCTAGGCCACTGGAATCAGACATTAGGTTTTTTGTCTATCAAACACATTAAGTTTAAGATAAAGGTAATTGGGGTGGTTTAACCGTTAAGCCGCTGAATATATATAATGGACTGTTCTTTCTTTGAATTAAGACCATTCCATTTATGCGACAGGGGTGTTTTGGGAAAAATGACTGATCAGCAGACAGACATTGTAAACCCTGATCAGCCTGCGAGTTACTCTGGGTTTACAATGTATGCAAAGGCTATTATAGTCGTGCTTAGCGGGTTAACAGTTAATATTCCTTGGATGTTACTGAATTTCAAAAATTGACAAAGCCATGATACAAGCTTTAAACGGATACATAGCAATCTTGAAAATTTCATCAAGCATTCAAAAAATTAGAATCTCGATTTATTTATCCAGTATCATTTTTACTTTAAACCTGCTTGCACATAATATTTTGAGTTTTCGTGTTGCCTTCTTAGTTTATCATTGTTTTACATGCATTATTTGTGGAATATAATCACCAGTTAGTAACAACTCGCTTTATAATATTCTTATAATTAATATCAACGATTGAACAGATACAAGTTATGTGGAAAACTAGCTGCACACTGCAAGCTTTTATAAAATCAAGATTGCCATGTGTCCCTTTAAAGAGGGTACATCAGTGTTTTCTAGAATACTAAGTAAAAAAAAGAAAAGAGTTCCAATTCATGATAAAAATGTCATATGAATCCAACTATGGTGTAAGCATTATTTTATTCATGTCTAACGTTAGAATTAATAACCATAGATTTAGAATGAATTGAATGTTGTTTAACGGCTCATCAACACAGCATAGGTTATTTAGAGCCGCCCCAGAGAGAGGGAAAGGATACATAGGAATCCAGGAACTGTGCCCTACTCTTATTATCGAATAGATTCCTATAGTTCTTTAGCGTGCTCGGAGGATAGGCCGATACACGGGACCGCCCAGTTTACGCCCCATCCGACTGACGAGGAAAGTGTAATGCCCAAGAACACACCGACGGAACTCAGTGGCACCATGGAGGATTTAACCCGGGGCCTCCGGTTACAAATCCGCCTCGCTATCGACTGCGCAACGCCAGCCCTCTGGTTTAGAATGAAACCGAGCTTAAAATGCTTAAACAATCTGCGGAAAAACTTAAAATTTGAAGACACAAAGTGCCGTAACTCCTGTATTATTGTTTCAGTGGGGGCATCCGTGTCCCATGGACACATTTCTATTGCTTTGAATGAAGCATACAGACTGAAGGGCATTTGCCTCTGTGACTAGCCTCACAAGCAATGTAGGCCACAGAAGGTAAGACTGTACATCTAAAAAGGCTCACAAGTATATCTGTGCTAGAATGGACGGACAGACAGACGAACATGGCTAACGCTATATATGCCCCTTCACCATTCGGTGGTGGATGTATAAAAATGCAGAATCGAAAACCTTTGAGCCAGTACCTTTTTTACTGGTGTATTGAAATACAATTATTATTTTAAAAAAGTACTAGTGAAGCACAGGTAAAATCGGTGCAGCTATATAATTATTTAATAATTGTAACAAGACTGCAGAATTTAGTCCTGACTGGTTATATTTACCAGTGCACCAATATCAGTGCCAATCTTTGCCCTGTTTTTACACCATATATTTGCAGCCTCTAACCGCAGATTACAGGAAATTTTCAGATATATTTTAAATGTCAAACCTGCGAAAATGCCACCATAAGAGACTTCTGAAGTAAGTGTCTAGTTTCTTTAATGTCACTCTTCAACTTACACTGGCCTGCAATATGGATTCTCGAATGCATCTATTGGGCAGACGTCAATTAACCTGAAAATTTAGAATTCCAAAGTTGATAAAGGGCTTAGAAGTTTCTTACAGCTAGACTTGCCTCCAGAATGAATATGTTCCAAGATGTTGGATTGGTATTATAGCCAATGGTTTAAACTTTGGTCATTTTTTCCAGTTAATCAAAACAAGCAAATTTATATTCCCCTGCCTTTATGCACTTTTTTTGGATTACAGGATACAGGAACACAAAAAGGTTGGAATTGTGAATAAACAACAATAAACGTAAGTACTTTAAAAATCCCACACTTTACAAAAAACTTTTTATAATATTAAGACTTTTCAGTCAATATTATGTGGTCCCGCCTTAATTCCATTAAGCAATGGGAAAGCATTATTAGCAGGATTTTATAACGGATATTACAACAAAAAAAATATGTTTAAAAACATTTTTTATCGAAAAACATGTGAAAGCTGTTTAAAACTACCGATTAAATTTCATAAACCATCCCACCCCATTTTCGCTTCTTGGATAAGGTGTTTGATGGGGTATGAATCATGTTAATACTCGGACCACGTAATGATAATAAAGAGTGATAGCTCCTAATTGTAATTGTTATCAGAATTGCATCCTACACATGATTACAAGGTAGTGACTTTGCACACCTAGTTTGGTCAGGTTAGTTCTTAAGTTTAATATAATTTATTTAGTTTGAACAGAGTGAATAATTATTTTCTCTCATTTGTTAAGCAAAGTTATATAAATGTGCCGTCTGCTTGTATTTCATACATGCGCAGATGTAATGGTCAGATCACGCGATGTGTCACGTGGTGTTTGAATTCTGGTCATTCGAGTTCTGGTTAACGGTGGGTTAACACGTCTAAGCATTTAAATTTTATGATTTTAGAATTAAATTCGTAATAGAAACTAACAGGAACGTTTGTGTGGTTTTAAAGCATTTACTTTTATGTTTTGTTTACGTGAAATTCGTAGGTCGTTGCAGACACTTGTCTAAATTACTACGTATCAAAGATAAATTGAGTACAAGCGTTTCGTTGTTTTTATAAATTTGTTTAGGTGCAGTGAGAGAAATAGGAGTAGACAACACCAGATTTTACAATACTGACTTTACTTAAAACTATAAAGGGCAGTAACTCCTTTAATGTGTATTCAATTTATCTGACCTTGCTTTCTAAACATAATTACTAGTTAGTGATCTTGCACACAAAGTTAGGACCAATTGAAACAATGTAAACTGGTCTTGACAATGGGTCTACATCATCTGAAAATCAGCCAAACACTTTCTCAGAGATTCATAAAATATATCTAGGTAGACGCCAGAGACAACCAAATGACCTCATTTGCATGATAGCTAGTCCTGCTCAATAGTAAAATTCCTATAATCCTTATCTGCCTTTCTTTAAGGATTTCCAAAATTATTTCATTCTTTTTTCTGATCTGACAAACGTCACACAATTATTTAAAAAAAACACAATTATCAAGCTGACATATTTTATTATGTCTTTTTAAGTTGATTTTTATTTTTATTAATACTGCATTTAATAGCCATAACTTTTTAAAAAAAACACACAATGAATGAATGAATGGTGTTTTACGGCATGTCGACACATAAATAGGTCATATGGTGCGCAAAAACTGACAAAAGATGAAAAAATGAAGGATTAGTTAAAAATTAATGTAAATATATATATATAAAGATAAAACTATTAATAAGGGATGATACGGTAGTAATATAAACTATATATGTAAATCAACAAATGCCGAAAAACAGGTATATAAAGAAGTAAAAAAAAACCACAAAATAATTATTTTGGGGATAATGAATGGTTTCAGTATTAAGTAACTCAAATAATAAATATAGTCCACTACTTTTACATCGATTCAATTCCTAGCTGTTTTGATGAGGGAGTATATTTATGCGGAAGCTGGAACGAGCTGTAGTTTGTCAATAGCTGAGGGCTCAAAGTGGAATATTCCAGTTCTTCTAAATGCAGATTTCAAGTTGGCTGGCGATAATGCGTTATCATACGTCTTAGATGCCAATGCTGCCACATTGTATCTGGTAATGTTGGACGATGGACTATTTCAGATGAACTGTCTCCAACACGAAAAATCGACCGTCACATATAGCCTAAAATGTTCTGAAAATGATGTAAAACACCATCCAACCAATATCCGAATTACAACTATCCGAATACTTTCATTAAGTCAACTTTTCAACCTCTGTTTAAAATGTTATAAATCGAGTCATATTATCGTCCTATATGCACACAGTCTGTGCCAACTAAAAGTGTATCATGTTACTAAAAATAAAACAGAAGAGCTTGTTGAGAAAAAATTCTATGGAAGTCAATTTGGGTCATATAAATTACCTAAAATTAGTTGAAAAACCAAATAAAAGCGAATACTTATTCAGACTGACTTATTGTTTAAAAACATTATTGAATGTAAAAAATAAACTATGGAATCTAGGTTAGGTCTTCATTTTTTCGTATACCATCGTATTATTGATGGTTTATGGGCGAAACAAATAATTTCTTGGTAAGTATTGCCTGGATTTTTCTTATTTACTATACCTATATATTTGTTTGTGTGAGATACTTTTACAGAATGAGATATCTTGACATATCAAACATTTCAATCACCCTGTACAGACAGAAAACACCCTGTACAGACAGAAAACAGTTTCGTTTTGACACACACAAAAATAGCGACGAGACAGTATGATTATATATGTGTCCCGTATTAGACACCATTTTAACCATACTAATACTGAGAAATAATTTTGTTTACAAATCCAGTTTCCGTCATGTTTTTTATCGAGTGATAGATTTAACTAGGTCATGATACAGTAACATATTGTGAGTTAAAAACATGTTTGCAAGTCTATTCAGCAATTTCGTTATAAAAACTTATGTTTGCATTGTTCTATCATTCACCTCGATCGCCTCGATCGCTATAACAATGCACCTGGTAACATCAATGTAATCATGTTCAACAATGACAATTTACACTATAATGACGGGTAACTCTGTGTAAATCAAACAGATACAGGTTGTACGAGTTGCTTCTCTTTGGTTAAAATATATTATCACGGTATATTTTAACTGCGCCTGATGAAGCGTGATAAAAATATGACGTCATAACAGTTATTTTTTTAAATAATTTATTATGCGGCAGTATGAGCATGCATCCCCAAAACCATATAGTAAACACAATTTAAATCCTTTTCGTTTTGTAACGTTTATTTACTTTTTGGTCTTATTTTCGGTATCGTCTTTCTATCTGTTTTCGACCATCATGTGATTTCGATCGACGGCGGAAATTACGTCTGCGCATGTTTATTATGCAAATTTTATCATATTTCATGATCGTCTGCTAAATGAATGGTTCTAAACAACAACAGACAACAATTGCAAATAATAAGGTTTTTTAAGTCTATTCATAATTTTGATAGAGCATCATCAATTAAACTGACCAATCAGTGACCAGAAATAAGACCTACCTAATTCATTCTGGTAGGTGATAAACTCGGTCTTTATCCTTGATGTTCAACCAAGTTTACTGTTAAAATTAAGGTATCTACAATGTGGTTCTTTTAAAACCCTGCACATTTCATGCACATTCATGCAAACTGATTCAACATACATATCTTTCAAAATCAAAATCTTGAAAATTATCAACTTTTTACTTGGTCAAAGATTTTTATTTTACTATAGAACCTAAGGATAAAAACCGAGTAACACAAATTTTATCACCTACTGAAAATAAGATAAAATCTCAACATCTCTGCAATGAAAAATTATGAATGGATAATTTTCCTATGGATAGTTGATCTCTTTACCAGTGTTTTCGTCATTAAATGTATCCCATTTTAAAGCAAACTTACACAAAATAAAATATTTTATGATGCAGTGATGATTTAATCCAGGGCCTTCCCCAGCCATTTATGGCGTAGCGGCGCCGCGATCCCTTAACTTTTGAAACAGACATGCCGCGATCCTTAATCTGACCGCGACCCTTTAAAACCGTGCCGCGATCCCTAAGGGGGTCAAAACATTCATTTCCCAGTGTTAATTAATGACATATCTGATCAAATAACGCCTTGAGGCATAAACTCCTGACAAGCATACGTCCTTAGCTCCTGATTGGAATGTTTTCATAAGGATTAGAGAGGCAGAGGTGTTTATTACCTCCGCGATAAGGGTCTAATTCAAGAATTCAACCATGCGTACATGACCTGTAAACGTATTACGTCATCAAATGTGAAAACTATTTACTTATGTTATATTTTATTGTAGCGTTGAATTAACGTGCCTCCATCCATTTTATCGCGTTTTAAATAGATAATGATGAGAAAATAATCTCACAATCGCAAATTATTCGATAATCACATAACATTATAAGAATCTCGGGTTGCAGATTATAAACTTATGTTACTTCCGGTTTTGAATTTGCTTCTGTGTATCAACTAAAACGATTAATTATGATTAATTATGAATAAAGACAGCAATTTTATAACTTTTAAATAAACTTATAACCATTTCCTACCTTTTTTTTTCCGAAAACGCTAATGGCTTAATGCCGTTAACATGACTTAGACATTAAGTTATTGTAAGACAATGTCAGCGTAAAAAGTTGATGTAAATCCGGATAGTCCTTATATCGGATGCTTAAAAAACACACGACAACCCGTTTTCAAGTGTGTTTTATTAAATGTTATTCACTTAAAAATAATATAATTACTCCTGCTTAACTTCACCACATCTATAATGAAGTGTTTACAAGATAAAAAAAAATCTAGAACAGCAAAGGAAACGATGTATATATTTGAGTGTTTTCATCTTTTCCAAAAAAACAAACAAAAAAAAAAAAGTAAAAAAATCTACATTTACTATCTATAGCAGACTGGTAGATATATTTAAAACATGTTTTAATTGTGTCAGGTGTATGCCAAAACCCGTATTTTACTTCAAAACATGAAAAAAAATTGACATGCAGGAGGGCAACCCCTCCCACACCCACCCCACACCCTCGCACGTTAAATGCCACTATCCCTTAAAAAGTTCCTGGGGAAGGCCCTGTAATCCTTCGCCTTTCATTAGAAATCAACAAGTTTTATTTACTCGTAAAATGAGAAGTAGTAAATGGGTAATATCAAGGGTGGGGTACCTGAATAAACCATGAAGCAATATCGGTGTTTGTGTTAAAAACATCTGGTAATTGTTATGTTAGTACATTTCCTATGTAAATTCCTGACAAGCAGACGGACATGTTTTGAAAACTGCAGAAGAAATAATTTTAATGCTCCACAATATTGAAAAAAATCGATTTAAGGGTGATGAGGGTAGACATTTAGTCATTTTTTTTTCATAGAAAATAAGTACGGGTTTGTTTCTTCTTGTTAAATTAAAAAATGGTTGATATTTTTTCATTTTTTTCTAGGCTAGTGTGAATTTAGGTCAACAAATTTGCATAAAATTGCCCGTATGAAAATACTGCATCTCGGGATAAAAGCTATAATAAATAAGGTGATCGGAAACACATGTCGTTTCAAACAAGTTGAGGTCATCCATTTACAAAATAATGTTATCGGATGGAAATAAACAAAATGTAATCAAAGTCGCAGTAGTTTTTGTTTCAGTTTGATTATTTTATTTTAGCTAACATCATATTATGTCAAATATATAATGTATTACTGAGATATGTAGCCAAATGCCGTTAAGTGGTCGTAAACTAAGAGGTCGAGGATACTAAACATCTGTCAATAAGTAACATCGCATTATTAGTATCCTCCAGTAACCTGATTCCGATAGACACATGATTCCGATAGGTTTTGTTATATCGCGAGCGTAACATCATTATGTGACGTCAAAAATAAACACGGATGTAAACAGATCATAAAACTTTCGGTCGCTTTGTTTCTACAACAATTTCAAGAAAATGCTTCGAATAAAGGTAAGAAAACGTCACTTACATTGTTGATGAATAATTTCTATGTATTTCCACTAAGTCATTTTATTATAGCACTTAAAACGATAAAATAACGCATTTAACATTTGTGTATCCACAGACGCTATCTCTGCCTGTAAAAACTATGTCAAGTCTAAAAATAGTAACGGTGTACGGTGGAAAAAATGCCAACCAATTTTTTTTCTACGGAAGCCAATTAGAGCCATTATGTTATTTTGTAGTCACTAATTGAAATTGTGTTTTTGTCTAGGTTGAATGGTATTTCTTGTATTTACAGCTGATAGGTCCTACTTCATATGGTAACAGAAGAGCTTATTCACCATCTGCTCTCACTAGAGCACACCAAGCTGTAAAGGAGGACCATCCAGTGTGAAATATGTGATCACTGGACTCATCTCTATTGTACCAGTGTCAGGAAGGACACCTCATTTAGATGTCCATGCTGTGATCAGCATTAAATTATTGAAGGGTTTAGTGTCTTTTTTAAGAACTGTTAGTTGTCTAAACACAAAGCGCATAATGCGCATTATGTACTGCGACAATTAACAGTTCATACCCCAATGAACGCACAAAAAATGACACTAAACCTTTATAATTGCAATCCACGGTTTTATCCAATTATTTTAATATCCCTCTCCTAAATACGCCCCCTGTAAATCCGAACTATATTGTAACGCAGCACGCGTATTCTATCAATGGCGGATGAAAGTAGTTCTTCGTACAGTTCATTGGAAAATGAACGGAAAATGAACGTAGCTTAAATTGATCATGTGATCGTCCTTTAACCAATCACATTGTTTGTATTATCTAAATATTTGAATGACTGCAATTATAGTTAAATAAACGTTAATTTAGAGGTATCTGTCTTCATATGATTTGTGTATAACATTCTTCAGTGTGCGTAATGACTGAAATTGGCCACCGTAACTTATTTTATGATTTTGGCGAGCGTTGTGATGACGCAATAGTGTGATGACGTTACCTATCGGAATCATGTGACGCGCTTGCTATTGGATAGGATTTCACCGCCATATTTGTTTTGATTGTTGATGAATATTTGACAGTTAAATGAATGAAACTTTTTCTACGCTGTGATGTCTATTGTATTGAAGTTTATGTTTACCGAGGGTTCGGAGGAATAGGACAACTTAATAAATTTGGAAATTAAGTTTGTTTGTTAAACTATCGGAATCTGGTAACTCCTTGATACTTTGCAGAGTAAGAAAAAAAAAAAGTTTTTAAATGAGAATAACGGAAACTGGCCCCTAACCAGTATTGGAAGCTTTGCTGTTTTGTTGCAACTGAATTGGATTATAAAACTGGTAACGCCAGGATGTTACTCGTCGCACTTTTACACATTGGCATTGCCATTCCCTGATTGGTATTCAATTTATTGAGCATATTGCCAGTACTGGCACTATTTCCGTTACAATTTTCTTGACATATATAATTTCGAATGGAAAAATTCAGATCTGACATACGGAATTAACTATTCATACAAACATAAACACAACGTTTGTGAAAATCCACTGGAACTTGTCCGTTTTTGTCGTCTGCATTTCCCGAACCAATAGTGCGGTGTTTTCGTATTTTTAGCTTTTCCGTGAAGTTTGCACTATAGCAATCCACCCAGAGTTGTCGTTCTTTAATGACCATATTATGAGTGGTTCAGCTCAGTGGTAGAGCGCCGAACTTCAGATCGAAAGGTCGTGGGTTCGATCCTCGACATGGCCATGTTAATTTACCTTGAGCAAGATAATTAATCCACATTGCTTAGTACTGGTTCTACCCAGGAAACCTGCACATAATCTTCGAAAGGGGGTGTTGCAGTATCAATAGATAGATAGATATATGGAATAGTTATAAATATGAATGTTTATTGATTTATAGGGGGGAAAATTACAGCAACTGTATCAAAAATGTGTATACATAAAGTGCAATAATGCTTCCTTTGACCAGTAAAGAATTTTGCGTTCATTTGCAGCGATTTTCTTGGTTTTAGATGATATTTATCGATATTCCATATACCGTAATTTGGAACTAAGAACGTTTGGCTGTGTCGCCACATTCTCCTTAAACGTTCCTGATAGCATACATACCTTTAGGGTTATTTTAACCACAGACCTAATAACAAAGATCTGTGTTCGGCATAGGTGTGTTAATATATATTTTTATTGTTTATACAATGTGTCTGCAATTTGAAAATAACAATTTTAATACTACAAATTGTAATATACAAAAACAATTTTCTAAGAACCAATGTATAAAATATAACAACAATGATAACAATAAGATTAGTATTCTGTACACAATCAAGGTCAGCAAAGTCAGCAAAATTCATAAAAAGTCAGCATTTTCTACCTATTTTCAACTTCCAGATAAACCATTAAAAACCTAATAAAAACGCTGATTTTGCTTAATATATTCAAATATATGTTGTTTTACGGAGATATACTCAAAAAAAGTGTTTAATTATCTTAATTAAGTAAATAATTAACAAGGTCAGCGTTTTTTCCAATGTCAGCGTTTTCCTCACCCATTTTGGGTCAGCGCGTAGCTGACGTCAGCTATGAAAAATGATATATAGGGTCCTATAGAAACCACAGCGTCCGAACGCAATGGCATCGTAGGTCCGCACTGTACTGCAAACAAGGACTTGAAACTACAATGAAAGAGACAAAAAACAACAGAAAGGGTAGTGAAGACAGGGTTACCGACTTGGAAAGGTCAGTAGGCAATAAGGCCTACTGGTTAGCTTGAATCAATTTTGTATGAAAGTCAGCGAATAGACTGACCCGAATATTTTGCAAACAGCACGGAATAGTAAAAATTACAGAACAACCGCTATACAAATTCCGGGAAAAGCAGACGAAAACGAAGTTTTAAGGAAGTTTGTTGTAAGTGCCAAATGCCACATATACAGTGATTTTCACTTGGGATGCGTAATGCATACAATTCAAGTGTAATTCATCTTGTATTATCAACTCATGATTTGAAAGAAATGTGGTGAATACTATTGCGCAAAATAGGCGATACCACTCAGTAATAGAATAGTATTCGGATAGTTGTAATTCGGATATTTTGACTTTTAGGTCTGCTGGCCAATAACCTTACTGTCTAAGGTCATGGTAGATAGTTTGACGTCTGGTAAACTAATTTTTTATCTGATCTTCATCAAACTTGAACTTTCAAAAACCGCTAGTTATGGCCCATGTTTGAATTAAAAATGCTATACACCCAAACCTACCAATTTCCACCAAATGGCAAATCCACCCAAATCTACCCCTAAACATCACAAATCCACACAAATCTACACCAAATCTACCCCTAAACATCACAAATCCACACAAATCTACACCAAATCTACCCCTAAACATCACAAATCCACACAAAATCTACTTTATACAGTAGTGCAATGATCTTATTGTATCAAATGTCAAAAAACAATAATCATTTTAGGCCAAACAAAAAAAATATGTGTGGTTCAGGCAACCCGACCAACCCTATTTTAAGGGGCTGATCCTAAAACCTTTTATGCAAAATTGCAAAAATGCAAAAAAAAAAAGAATTAAAAAAAAATGTTGATAATGCAAAAAAATCGAAGGTATAGTAATTAACATACACTGAACAAAATTTAGGCCAAACAAACAAAATATGTGTGGTTCAGGTAACCCGACCGACCCTATTTTAAATGCAAAAATGCAAGAAAAAAAAGAATTAAAAAAAAAATGTTGATAATGCAAAAAAATCGAAGGTATAGTAATTAACATACACTGAACAAAATTGCTAAGTATCAACTTTTGTATCTTAACTCATTTTCTTATTTTAAATATATTTTAAAATAGATATATGATAAGTATTTTGTTTTGACCCATAGTTTTGTAAAACAATTACTTTTTGTTTAAATTGTTACATCTTTTGAGAGTTACCCTCCCTTTATATGAAAACATGAAATGTACTGTTAAAATAAATAACATGAGTCAAAGGTCGCTTAAAGATATAAAATTCTTAAAATTGGTATGAAATAATAGAAAAAACATAAAAATTTGACCCATTTATCGCAGATTTTCCGTCTGTAAAAAAATGAAATATGGATAATCTTAAATTACCTCCCTTTACATTGATTATTGTTTGAAATTCAAGTAACTGTAATTCAGAGTTAACATTAAATATTTCGAAAATTTCTTTTGCAAACGCATTTGTAGTGTTGTTATTTTGACCCATAGTTTTGTAAAACAATTCTTTTTTGTTTAAATTGTTACATCTTTTGAGAGTTACCCTCCCTTTATATGAAAACATGAAATGTACTGATAAAACACATAACATGAGTCAAAGATCGCTTAAAGATATAAAATTTTGCAGTTTAACCGTATCTCTAATCAAGCTCAAAACACACAAAACAATGAGAATATTATTGACATATTCTTAGTTTGATACTTAGCAATATTGAATTGAATTTAAAAAAAAAAAGCCTACCTACCTACCCTGTTTTTTTTGCCAGTGTTACCTGAACCACACATATTTTTTTGTTTGGCCTTAGCAAAATGAAGATGTTGTTGTTAATTTGTTACCGGATTAACGATAATTGCGTTATTTTTACACATCGTGATAACAACATCTGTTATTTTTACACACATTGTGATAACAACATACACACATGCATAAATATATATTGAAGGCTTCACGGAATATATTCAATATACATTATATGGAATATATTTTATTGACTATAACGTCTCCGTGGCCGAATGGTTAACAACGTTGCGTTGTAAACCTTCGCCTCTCACCGCTGCGGGTTCGAATCCCACTGGGAGCTCGACTTGTAAGTGAGGAAATGTTGATTCTTACGGATGGCGGGAGGTGTACAGTACTGGTTCTACCCAGGAAAAGTGTGTGGTCTGCCTCCTTAACAAAAAAAAATCGACTGTCATATATAACCTTACATGTGTTGAAAATGATGTAAAAACATCAAACAAACAAACAAACTTTATTAGAACATATTAGAACAAATGTAAGCTTGACTAAACAAACACTTCATAGACGGGATTTATGTTTATGTTTACTTCCTAAAATGTGTTGAAATAATGGATACATAATAGGTTAAAGGGACACTGTCCGTAACTTTTAGCTTATAAAACACACACTAATTATGTTCGCAAACATTACACACCAAACATTACTGAATATTTACTAATTAAAGCAGGATTGTTTGACGGAATACAATCAAGGTACAAAAAAAATAGAAACCATTTCGGGCGTTTGAACTCGCAGCCCAAACTAGAATTACACTCGCGGTAATAATAGTGAGCGTAAAGTGGTCGACCTAGCTCCCGACTGAGCTAAGCGGGCTATACATCATACGCACTAAATACTATGGTGAAAACCTAATGCGCTAATGGAAGTCACGTGATCGCAGAAAAGGTAAATACGGTGGGTCCCACTTTATTTACAAATAATAATTTAAGCTTCTTTTTTTTAGTGTCTATGCTCATGTTTTCATGTATATATTTCACTGAATAAAAGTCAGACAGTTATTTGGTTATGCTCAATATCTGCTTACTTACGGACAGTGTCCCTTTAAGTGAGTTTGAGTATTTATACTTCACGTAAAAAATACGAAGACATATTTTTAGGTAAAAATGTTTTCTGGCGGGGAAACAATATAAACATCAATCACAATGTAAATATAATTACGAGTTATCATGTCATGAATGAAGATGTTTTGCAAAGTAAAAAAGAAACAACCAAAACAATATACACACTTGTGTACACAAACACATAATTTGACAAGTTGGTTGAAACTGTACATTTTATTCTTATCATTTTTTTTAAAAAATAGCAAATATAAACAAATGAAGAGTAAAAAATACTGATAAGAAAAAGTGATTAGCAGAAAAAAACTCAAATATAAAAAAAAGAAAGGTAAAAAACTCAAATCATGAGTAAAATCCTTATCTAGAGCTCTGCTAACAAAGTTTGAATCAATTCTTAAATATCACATATTTTAAAACTGATATTTATATATGAATAAATGTGAAATACGTGTATACATGGGTCTTTAAAAAAATAAATTTTAGAGTTAGGTTGGTCAGTCCAGTATTCCAAAAGGCTAAAAAGCCAGTTAGGATACAGAATGTGTATGCAAATATTAGCAACAGTGTAGTGTATGACTCTATATAAACATTAAAAGGAATGTAGCGACATAGCCAAACAATTTTTATTATTGAGAGTTCTGAAAAACCTGGAAAAGGGTGAAAGAATTATGCAAATAGGATGATAAACAAAGAAGATTTGATCGTTTGAATGTTCTGTTGGAACGGATATGGAAGCCACCATTTTTAGAGCTATGACATCACAGTTCTAAATGACCATATATGGAATATTGATAAATATGAAAATTTACTCATTTATAGAGGAAAAAAATTAAAAAGTAACTGTATGAAGACTATGTATAACTAATGGCAATAATGCTTTATATAACCAGTTAAGGAGTTTGCACTCATTTACAGTGTTTTGCTTTGCTTTAAATGATATTAATCAATATTCCATATATGGTCATATGGAACTATGACATCATAGTTTTCAAAATGGCAGCTCCCATATCCATTTTAGAACAACCTGCAAATGGTCATATCTTTTTTGTTCATCCGATTTTGATAATTCTTTCACCTTTTTGCAAGTTTTTCAGAACTCTCAATAAAAGAGCTTGTTTGGCTATGTCACTACATTCCCTTTAACTCGTGCAAAAACAAATAACAATATATATGAGTATCATTATCAGAGTTTGTGACAGCTCTTGAAGTTCCAGGCATCATGAAACCAAGGTCCAGGAAAAGAAGAAATCCAGGTAGTTTTTTAATTTATTAATCTAGAATTACATGACATTAATTAAAAAAGAAATTGGGTTTACGTCCTGTTTATCCCTTAACCTGCTAAGCAAGACTATAATAGCCTTTGCGTCCATTGTAAAGCCAGATCAGCCTGCAAGTGACTGTTCCATCAAAACTTAAAAAAAAATATTTTTTAGAATTTCTATCAAAATGGGTTTAATGTGTTGGATAAATCTAAATTAACCCTTAACCCCCTACATATATATAATGGACTGTTCTTTCTTTGAATTAAGACCATTCCATTTATGCGACAGGGGTGTTTTGGGGGAAATGACTGATCATCAGACAGACATTGTAAACCCTGATCAGCCTGCGAGTTACTCTGGGTTTACAATGTATGCAAAGGCTATTATAGTCGTGCTTAGCGGGTTAAGGGTTAATATTCCTTGGAAGCTACTGAATTTCAAAAATTGACAAAGCCATGATAGAAGCTTTAAACGGATACATAGCAATCTTGAAAATTTCATCAAGCATTCAAAAAATTAGAATCTCGATTTATTTATCCAGTATCATTTTTACTTTAAACCTGCTTGCACATAATTAAATACAATTTAAAAGATATCCCGAAAGTATTAAAGCTTTCTTAAGTTATTTGAAATTTCCTAATAATTTTTGCTGCTCAGCAACAATTGGATTTACATTGAAAAAACGATACCAAAAAGTATTTTGCTGTAAAACATTTAAATTTCTCAACTTATTTCCAAAACTAATGTTTTTTTATTTACCACAAAAAATTCCAGTGCCAGTGACATGCAATTTACATAAGTATTGTAAGTTTTTCATAGTTGAATTTCGGATAGTACAGCTTAATAGCACAGAAAATGTTATGGTCATTTCATATTATTTTAAGGCGGGTTGGGTTTTGCGTCTAGCTGTTTTTCCAGAAATTGAATGCAATCAATCAACCAAACTGGGATTATAGTTGATTATTTGAAAGTATACGGTAGATCAGTTAGATGGAGCCGTTCCACAGGTTTATGACCTTGACCTTGGATCTTATGGGTAGTCAATTGTGTCGGTTTAGAGTTGGGTTTCTGCAATTAGCTGTTCCTCAGGAACTCTTCATGGGCTAGATTCACCAAACTTTGATCAAAGTTTAATTTATGGCATTACAGGTAAACCCAATAGAACATTTCCACATTTGACCTTGACCTTAAATTTTAGGTGTCACTAACCTTTGCTAATTTTACATTTAGTTTTACATGTAGGTGTCTCTTGGAAAACTAATTGAACTTGACATGAGTTGCACCCCATTAGACATCGACCATAGCAGTTGACCTTGTCAGTAGGGTTGACGTCAAAAATCAATCATTCTTTGTCAAAAAAAGGTTTAGGCAAGAATAATTTCAGTTTAAACTTATTTATTTAACATCGATTGTAATAAAAGCTATCTGAACTTATTTTATTCACTATCTATGTCTGCCTGGGTAGAACCAGTACTAAGCAAGTGCAGATAAAGTGTCTTGCTCAGGGACACAACAATTGAAAATCTCAAGAACTATATGTCAGGGGGCCGTAACTCCTTCAAAAACCAACAATATGTCACGCTGGGGGTCAAACACACAACCTTTTGATCCTGGGTCCAACATTCCACACGTAGCGAAGGCAAGAATATATAATGAGTGCTATTTCTGTTGTTTTTCAGATGCAGACAATCCTGTTGCAGAACTCAAGCCAGAGAGGTAAGTCAAAATTAATTTCTTTGCCCTTGTACAACATTATGACCTTTTATCATAATGTTGATAGTTTTTCTACATACCAATGCCCATGTTGTTACCCATATTGTAACACACAGTATTTGCAGATCAATAATCATAAAATTTTAATAGTTCAAAGAAAATTGTTTTTACATATAGCTATGATTATTAGATTGTGGGTATGTCATTTGGCGGGCGTGTGGGTTGGCCAGTGGGCGTACGGGTTGGCGGGCATGCCTGCGTGAGACATCAAACTACTAGCTTCCGCTCAATGACGTTTGTCAGGAATAAGGTATTGTAATGAAATTTGCAGGGTAGGTAGCTTATATGGAAAGGAAGCTTGGGATTGCATTTGGGGTCACTGGGGTCAAGGTCATTGTTATTAAAATAGAAAAAGAGTTTCAGCTCAATAACTTTAGTTGAAAATGAGATATTGGAACGAAACTTGCTGTGTGGGTACCTTATATGGAAAGGAAGATTGCATTTGGGGTCACTGAGGTCAAGGTCACTGTTAATAAAAATAGAAAAACTACTCTCAATTACTTAAGTTAGGAATGAGATGTTTCAATAGAACTGGCTGTGTCGGTACCTTATATTTGCTTACTAACAAATCATTTCTTTCTTTACAGTCCTCATCATTTATGTTTGTGATTCACATGATATGTCATTCTATTTATTCTATATTGTACACTGTTTATATCACTTTAATATAAAAGCTTCAACTACTTCATTTATGTAATTTGCTGGTTTTTATTGTAGAAACATTTTTTTTGTTACTTCATTTTCATCTTACCAGTGCCTGTTTTTTGTGGAATTTCCACGTTTCTTGTTGATTGCATGGCAGCATTAAACTGTCTTGTAACCTGTATGGCTACTGTACGGCTAGCCGATTTTGTTATTTTCAAGATGGCGGACATGTCAACATCCGAAAAGTAAGTGCCTTACATTTTTGCTTGTTACTTTCTTAATTCGGCGTGAAATGCATAGCTATATATGCCGTCAGTTAGATAAATGATTCCTTTACAGTCGGCTGCATAGTATGTAACAAAAGATTTACTACTTCTTGAAAAATCATCGTTGAAGCATGTCAATTTGCGCCGATCTGAAATCGAAGCGAGGAGTCGCACCTGTTTTGAACCATTACTGGCTCGTTTCTTCACTGATCGAAAACAAATAACTTACTTTGTGATAATATCTAAATGACCAGATAACTGATTTCTTGTAAACTATGCAATAAATAAGCAAAATTCTGATTTAAAAAAATATTAGGCTGTACGGTGCATTACCATTTAAAATTTGCTACTGTACGGTGCGTTACACATATTTGACAAAATTACTGTACGGTGTGTTATGTATAATTGAGTATTATTATTCAAAAGAACAAAAGTATATAGAAATGGTCTATATCTAAAACACACCAAAACTCCTCCGGTGCGTTACTCATATTTGACAAAATTACTGTACGGTGCGTTATGTATAACAGGGTTAGACACTAACGCTAGCCCGCGGCTAGTCACTTTCGAGAAGGACTAGTAAAAACTCACAGTTGACAAGCCCAACGGGCTAGTTGTTTTTATTATTTAAATGTCGATTTTAAATGATCTTATATGTTCCTGATATCGAAAATTGCCAAATCAATTAAATTTTTCGCTATTCAAACTCTTCAGTAATGTAATGTAATGTAAAGTAGGGTATGATATAGACCAAGACAAGTACCTGCGAATGTGTAGGTGTGTCAAGTAATCATTGATTCGCCATTTTTAGCTCTACTGGTGCTTATGGGATGCCGAGTTGTCCGTCGTCCGTCGTTAACTTTTGTCTCATTAAGACAATAGGGCCTTCAATTTTCATCCGATCTTTAACAGTCTTTACCAGATTGTTAAAGTCAATGAAAGCTCGGACAAATACAAAAACCAGCCAGATCTGATCAGTAGCAGTGGAGTTATGGCCCTTGAATTAGTTAAAAGTGCTATATTTTGCCTCGTTAAGACGATAGGGCCTTAATGTTTCATCCGATCTTTACCAACCTTTTCCAGTTTGTTAATATCTTTTTATTTTGCCGCAAAAGAGTAAAAGGAGGACTAGTTGGTTTTAAGAAGGGCTAGTAAAAATAAGAAGGCACTAGCCCTGTAGGCCAGTAGAAATAAAAAGTTAGTGTCTAACCCTGTATAATTGAGGAGTTTTGGTGTGTTTTAGATATAGACCATTTCTATATATTTTTGTTCTTTTAAATAAGAATACTCAATTATACATAACACACCGTACAGTAATTTTGTCAAATATGTGTAACGCACCGTACAGATTTGGGTTCTGAATGCACCGTAAAGTAGCAAATTTTAAATGGTAGCGCACCGAACAGCCTAATATTCTTTGAATCAGAATTTTGCTTATTTATTGCATAGTTTACAAGAAATTAGTTATCTGGTCATTTAGATATCATCACAAAGTAAGTAATACAAGTTATTTTGCTTCGATCCATGAAGAAACAAGCCAGTAATGGTTTAAAACAGGTGCGACTCCTCGCTTCGATTTCAGATCGACAAAAATTGTCATGTTTCAGCGATGATTTTTCAAACAGTTTAAAGGAATCATTTATCTAACTGTCAGCATACATATCTATGCATCAGGGTTCGACACTAACGGTAGTCCGGTAGTCCGAGACCACCAGAATTTGTCTCGGACTACCTAGACCTCCAAGCTGAGTAGTCCCGTGGACTACCTACTTTTGACAAAAACAAATAGACATAATTGTCAACTTAGTAATAAAACATAACAAATAAAACAACTTCATTATAATTTTTCACGAAGTTTTTTAAATCTCCTATCCAAAAACGCAATGTTTTTGTGGCAAAACGCTTTTCACAGACATGACTGGTTTCCGGTATGAATGTAAATCTACAAAGCCGAGTCCCAGCGCTTGCTCACGACTGCTACCCATTTTTTACAACAACCGTAAATCATAATGTTCAATACGCGACCCTGGATTGTTTTGCGAGAAAAATGCGAACATTTTTAATACACTCGAAGCACTCATTTATTAACGCGACATTTAATGAGGTATTTAGTGTATTTCATTGATAAAGTATGAAATTAACGTATATGGATGTGCATCTTTCCGAAAGGGCATTGCAAAACTTAGCGATATGCTTCTTTTTTCATATGTCAGGGGTTTTCACGAAAAAATAAGACCAAGTGGACTTAATTTTAGGGCAAGTGAGGATTTAGGCAGGGCAATTGCCATTTGAAAAAACACTTGCCCTGAGGTTGGGAAAATGGATTTTAAAAATATTTCCAAAAACCCTGTTTTGAAACAGTCTATATCCCTGAGAGAGTTTTCTAATTTAAATTAGGCATTCATTTTGCAATTAAAAATCATCTCAGAGCAGATGGTGAATCTCAGAATTTTATAAAAATAATAAAGACGGGACGAATCGTTCGACTGGAATGGTCATATACTACTACTGAATTTCCCAAAGGCCTACATTATAGCCTTTTGGCCTTCAATCCGTTTCTTAATAAGACTGACTGAAAAAAAAAACTTTTCTTAAAGAACTATGTCATATACACTCAGAAATGATCAGCAAATTGGAAATAATGTAATGCTTTCAGCCTCTAATACTTCACTGAAGGTGTCATCCTAGAATGGCAGTAAATAAATTGTGCTTTATTTACTTTTTTTTACTTTTTGTAAATATACCCTCAGTACAATTTTATCAATAAAATTGCAAATTTCAATCAAAATATCCTAAATGAACCTATTCTATATGCTGAAAATTTAATATTCTGATGTTTTATGGGGATTTGTTATGATTTTGGTAATTTATTCCAATCAGAATCTATCTTTACAACCTGACTATATGCCCTAATAGACCTTATACTTTTTTCAACCAATCAGATGCCCCAAAACAATAGTGGTTACTGTATATGACCTAAGAGAAAATGGTGTTTCAATTAAATGGCTCATCCATGTATAATGATGAAAAACATAAAATGACATGTAAGGACTATGGTGTGTCTGAGAGCATTTTAAGTTGTTACAGGCTGTTTGGAATGATAGGAAGATGTAGATCCTGGTTTTATCTGACTTTAAAAGACTTCGAGACCGTGCAAAGTAAGGCCAACAGGCAGATGTGCGACTTATGAAATTAATCCATCTTTTTGGAGTGTTTTTCGTTTATGTCTACTGTTTCCTTCGTTACTTATATTTTGTTTAGTTTAAATCCATTTATTCTGAGGATTATATTTTGAAAACTAGCCGGACTACCAAAATCTGTGCAGGACTACTTGATTTTGAAAGTTGGTAGTCCTGCGGACTACTTGGGGAAAAAAGTTAGTGTCAAACCCTGTGCATGTCACGCCAAATTAAGTAAGTAACGAGCAAAAATGTACGGCACTTACTTTTCGGATGTTGACATGTCCGCCATCTTGAAAATAACAAAATCGGCTAGCCGTACAGTAGCCGTACAGCTTACACAACAGTGATTAATTCATGATATATACATGTATCTCAAGTTCTCAACGCCTTTGATTGGACACTGCAGTTACTGTATATAAATGTTTTAAGGACATTTTTTTTATTGGAAACTTTTGTTGATTTTAGACTCAATAAAGAATTGAAAGATGACACCATGGTGCCAGAATCCAGTAAAAGAAAAAAGGAAGTTCAAATGACCAGGTAAGAAAGCCAGAGTAAATAGTTAATTAGTTGTACTTTCCATTTGATACTGCAATCGCAGTGTCGTCCAGGTGTGCGAGCACACATTCCCTACCTTGGGTGGTAGGAGTGTGGCTTAACACTAAGGAGTTCAATACAATTTATTCTCCTATTGTTGTATAAGTGGTCATTCTTTTGATCTTAGACGAAGGGAAAAACACTTAAGATACCATCCGTGTGGGGATGTCCGTGCGTTTGCATTCGTAAGTCTGTCTGTGCACCCAACTTCCATTTATTTTTGTCTTCTTCATTACCTGCAGAATTTTCACTAACCAAAATGTTCTTATGTGTAAAATTTCAGGTCGCTGTGACCTACTTTAGACGAAACATATGTTATGTCCGGTCTGCTGTACAACATGAGGATCTTGCTCCTTTCTTGCAGGATTTCCACCGAACTCCACCAGAATGTTCCTTATATGCATCTAACATAATGTCAAAATTACCAAAAAGCTGTATGGCTTGTCTGTCCTTGGTAGATGGGGTGTTGTTCACTTTCTAACATGAGTGACATAATTTAGGTTCCATAAAGTGCAGGAGCCCTATAGTAATCACTTTGTTAGTCTGTTCTTCCTTCTGTGTCTGGTCTTAAACTTGTCAGTGCATGTTTTTTAAGCATTGTTTTGATTCATTATAACAATTAAGCTAAGTATAGAATTTAGATATCAATATTTATTGCTTTAAACTTATTATAGTTCCAGTAATAATACATACATTAGGCCATAACAAATTAATGACCTGGTTCTCAGGCCCGCCCGCATGTCTTTTTTTGGTGCCACATTGCCGATTTTATCTCAAAAGTAATAAAATAAAAATTGGAAATGCGCTATCGAAATTTCGACAAAAAAGTTCCGCATCCAAGTTTGTTCCAGTTTTTACATGCAACTACCTCAGGGGAATCCCCTTGTGGGTAGACTGGTGCGCGACCGACTATCTGCCGCTCTGCTCACTAGCTTGTGAGTGTTGCAGTCGTACGGGTACCAATCTAGGAGAGTCAGACGCTTGAGACGCTTGGAACTAGTAGGTGCTACAGAACAGGCGATTGGAACTATTAGGTGCTACAGAACAGGCGATTTATTCAAGCATCTAATCGACAAAGTCTCACAACAACGTGCAATAATGGCGGTGTCATCGAGTCGATTGAAGTTCATGCGTGATCTAATACAAATATACGGACTTATTGTGATTGAAAGAAGCATAAGTCGGGAAGAAATGATAAGGTAATGATCGACAATAGAGATGAGCTGATTCAAATGGTTATTGCACATGTATTTCGAGATATTTTGCATCAATACATGTATTGGAATTAAAGTTTGGATAAAAAAAAAAATCGCCCGCGTGTCTGTTGACCGCTGTAAAATTGTAAAAAAAAATGCGCCCGCCCACATCTCTTCTCAGAAAAAGTGGCCTGAGAACCAGGTAATTAATTTGTTGTGGCCTTACAAAATGTACATAGTCAAATGTGAAAAAGGATTGGAATAAAAGCAATTGCTTATAGAGTTCCTTTCCTAATACTATATAAGCACTAGATCAAGACTTTATTAGCCAGATCGCTTAGCAAATACAGACGATTTAGCGATTTCCGATTGTCCATCCGTCTGGCTGTCTTTTTCCCTTATTTCTCAAAAACGAATTGTTGGAAAGCTTTGAAATTTGGCACACATTTTCATTATCATTACACAATGTTATATGACAAGAACCAAAACTCTGTCATGTATTTAACATAAATTATCCCCCATTTTTACTTAGATTTTTCAGTTAAAATGTTAAATTTGCAATCGGGTATTCGCACCACTGTTAGTGCTTCACTTGTTATTGTTACTAAATGTTTGATTTAGCCTACTGTAATGATTAACCGTATTTTACCTTGTATAGTACGCAGTTTTTTAACTTCTTTTAAGGTTTCCAAAAGCGGGGTGCATACAATACAAGGAAACAATACAATAAGCTTTTTTTCTTGCATTTTATATGCAGAAAATCGATGTCAGACTGAAGAAAATCGCCGATAAAAACATCGGGGACAAAAGACAGACATTTGTGAACGCCGATAATACTTTATTTTTCGAATTTACTCGCTTTATACATGTTATACAGCTACACATTTTACTGCGTATTTGTCGGTTAAATCAAAAGACTAACCCATCCTCAAAAATATCAATAGAGGGTGTCGCTACTTGCGTCAACTTCAAAGGATTATAGAAATAAACCCACTGTACCCGTGTTTAAACTGTGTCTGTACTGTAGCTATTTCTGAAGTTCGCAAAACCTGTGAAATTATAAACAATTTAGCAGATAACAGCAAAACAAAGGGAAAACATGATCCTTCTTTATTGAAATTCTACAACAAATATGCAAGTATTTTTTATAATAGATGTACTCTTTATTATAAAAAATACTTGCAAGTAGCGACACCCTCTATTGATATTTTTGAGGATGGGTTAGTCTTTTGATTTAACCGACAAATACGCAGTAAAATGTGTAGGTCTCTGACAGATAATGGAATAGACCACTCTCATTCAATAGCGACGACCTGTAACACCTAAATTAAAAATGGTTTCACCAGGTTAAAACATTGCCTCAGCTGGCGTGTATTCATGACCGATGATTACACAGTTTTGTCAGTTCTTTGTGTAATTCCTAGGTTTTCAGCAGGATTTGGAATTAATGAGAGATTGATAGACAATTGTTTTCAGATAGTTGTTGTACCATATTATTCTGCTTTAATTGTCGTGATGCAATTAGAGATTTTTTTATTTTTTTTTTAACCTTTAATTTTTGTCGAATGATTCATCTAGGAAAACTAATATTTTGATGCGTATTATACTCGGAAACAACTTTTTTACCCCAGTTTTGACCTCTGAGAAGAGGGTGCGTACTATACACGGGTGCGTAATATACAAGGTAAAATACGGTAAATAAATAAGCAATACCAAACAGGCTATTTTTGAGATTAAATGATGTATCATCATTTTAAAGATATAATCTCACATTAAATCTGATACAGCACTTTACTTGGCAAGCTTCTAGATGACAGTAATACTGAATCTGTAGACACACCAGCCAACATGGAAATGTCGGATCCAACAACCCACACAGTTCCAGCAACTGTAGACACACCATCCACCATGTCTGGTCCAACAACTGACACTGCAGCAACAGATGGTGATAGTAAGGATGTAAGCTGTTCCAAGATGGAATGTCAAAAGACTGATAAACATGACATAAATATGGCTGGTAGCAGAAAAGATGATGGAATTGAAGGGGAAAGTGAATTGGTTACTGATCAATCAGACATAGCAATTGAAAGCAATTTAAAAATGATGTCAAAAGAGGGTTACATGACTGGTAATGGAGAAGAAAATGTTAAAATAGAGGAAGTGAAAAAGATTGCTGACGAGAGAATAGGTAACAGACAAAGTAAACATATGGTGAAAGAGAAAGGTATGGAAGGAGATGATCCGAAAAAAGTGCCTTATGCTGAAATAGATTTTAAAACATCAGAAACTATTACAACAAAAGAAAGCATGATGGATAAAACAGCTGGAGTAAAACAAAATGTGGATGGTATCAAGAAACTCCCACAGAATTCTGACAAAAATGATTATTCTGTCTCGGGTCATACTGAACAAACAAATGATGAACTTAATCCAGATATTGGAAATACGGAAAATAATGTAAATATTGGAAAGAAATGTGAATCTAATCTAGCCAATACAGCTATAAACAATACTGGCAAAGATGCCGTAGAACAGGGCAAGGATATCGTTGCAGAAAGTAACGAAATGGATAACACTCGCATTGATAGAAATGGTATGAATAGAGATTTGTCTGAAGTTGACAAAAGTGGAAATAATAGTCTCCTAGAGCTTAATGCTAGTATGTTTAATGAGACCTTTGATGAGAGAAGTTGTGATGAACATGTGGCTGATGATGGAGGTGCTGCTGTTATGAATGATGTTCCTTCAGACAAATTAAAGAAGACAAGCATCAGTACTGAAATGAACAAAATCGGTGAAATAGATTTAGATAAAATGTGTCAAGAATTAACTGCTAGCCCTTCTAAGGTAGAGGAGGTGGCAACAGAAGATGCAAGTGATGGACAGAATACTACTGCAGATAAAAAAGATATTATTGAAGATGCAGATGCAGATGTTGGAGAGGTAGGAAAATTAACAGTAGTAAATGAGGTAGATAACATTAAGTAATACTCCGCTTTTCGGATACATGTAAAATTGTATGATAGAATACCAAACTCCCCGCATGGTTACTTCCCCTTTCTGTTACAGTAACCACTGCCATCCACACACATTTATAGCTGAAATCCAGCTAAGTTTAATTTTTTGTTAAATGTTTTTTAGGTCAATATTTCAACTTGCTTTGTTCATAATATAGGAAAATGGTACCTGGTCACAAAAATAATTCATTTATTCAAAAAAATTCAATTTTAGAGAATATGAACACCGGTTTCTTGGTTAATTGTAAACAAACATGAATTGTAAACAAACATGTATTCCGTTGAGAACATTACAGAAGATGTGCATAAATTTAATAAAGAGATTACACCCAAGCATAGACCTACATACGTATTTAAATCTGCGACCCAAGCCAAATTAAATCTGCGACCCAAGCCAAAACAGGTTGAATGTTTTCAACATCTTCTCGAAGGTGATGATGGTATTGCCAATTGCCTGTTGGTTATGGCAAGAGTTTGCTGTACCAAGCATTACCTGGTGTATCGCTATTTTTTGTAATCACATGGCCTCAGCTATCATCATGTGATTTGTGTGGTGGCAGGGATTATTGGCTACAATATGACTGCGCGGAGGTTGATAGAATACATGTACATTTCATTAAATAACTATATCTTATGTAACACAGAAATTAGTTTGCTTGGCGGATAGCACCATGGGCTTTACAGCCGGAGATCACGTTTGGTATCACCAGCTATACTGGATTTCTTTGATGGGTCCTTGGGTTGTTACACATCATATTAGGTTATATTGGGACAGCAACCTCAGAGGGAGATGAGATGAAGGATGAAGTTTCCAATCAGACATGCCTCCGCCGGGGAGCTAACCCATGTGGGGCGGAGTTCTGTTGCTCTAATGCTCAAGGCTGAGGCCAGAAAAAAAAATACCTGTGTTTCTGGTTACTCTGCTGATTTTCTTTTCTTTTTTTTTCTTTTTTTTTTTTCTTTTTTTTTTTGCCCATGTGGTTTGGACGATGTTAAAGGTATCTTTAACTTTGTCAAGTAGTTAATTTGTCGTGATTTTGCAAGGAGAGAAGGTAAACAACCTCATGATATCTTCTTAACTTGTTTGTTTTGAATAAAATAAATTGAAAACACATATTTTCTGCCATAACGAGTTTACATACGATTGAATTTTATAATTTTCCTGAGGCTGGCTGGTATTGGAAGAACAAATCTGCTGGCAGCATGTCATGATTAATGTTTTTCATAACTTCTGCTCTGTCCCATGGCTGCATTTTCCAATACGAATAGCCAAAACGGGTTTTAGCGCATGTTTCGTACTCAATCTTTTCGTACATTACCGTTTCGTAGTCAGCTTTTTCGTACTATTTTTTTATTTTTTTTATTTTTGATAAAAAACTGTAGGGTCGGCGCCAAAAAATAGGGACGGTCGGGTAACCAGAAACACAGGTGTTTTTTTTTCTGGCCTGAGCTATCGAGGCTGCTTATTCCAGAGACAGTGTTAAACTTGTGCAAGGTCATCCTTAAAATATATTGTTTCCTGTTTCCACCTAGTAGGGTTTATAAGTGGGTATTTTGTTTTCTGAAGCCAGTCAAAACATTATAAAATTAAAGTAAAATAGCAAAAAAATAAAAATAATGTAGAATTGCTATAAATAGTTTTGAGTTTGTCATAATATAGGATAACAGCTAACCTACTAAATGGTCAGCAGACTAAGGTTACTAATTGTAATGCCAGTACATTAAAGGTTTGACAATATCATATATCCAGGAAACTAACTTAGGTGACTATAACTTCTGCCAGAGCTTTTGTAGTATTGTTAAAAAAAATGTACATGTATCTAATATTTATTAATAGATATTGCATGCATACAGTTTATTGTGATTCAGGGTAAATGTGAAGATGAGGAGATAGATACAGATATCATGCATATGAACACACAGGAGTATTGCCCAGCAAATAATAAAGGTATAATTAAACCCTTTTTCTCACCCCTTCTCTTTTTTGCTCTCGGCATTCTCCACCGGCCCTCTTTTCATCTCTCACTTTGCCCCTCTTTTTCTCACCCCTTCTCGTTTTGCTCTCGGCATTCTCCACCGGCCCTCTTTTCATCTCTCACTTTGCCCCTCTTTTTCTCACCCCTTCTCTTTTTGCTCTCGGCATTCTCCACCGGCCCTCTTTCCATCTCTCACTTTGCCCCTCTTTTTGCTCTCAGCATTCTCCACCGACCCTCTTTTCATCTCTCACTTTGCCCCTCTTTTTCTCACCCCTTCTCTTTTTGCTATCGGCATTCTCCACCGGCCCTCATTTCATCTCTCACTTTGCCCCTCTTTCTCTCACTCCTTCCATATTTGTGAAGACATTTATAAAAGTTACTTAAAACAATCAGAACTATTTAGTAAGTGACCACTTCATACTTCATTGACATGGGGATTGTCTAAACAGGTAAACAAGTACCATATAGTTTTTGAGATTTTCAATTGTAACCAGTACTGTTATTCATTCGATCTTTGGAGATCGCTGAGCCCAATACTTATATTTAGTGATCGGTGGTACATTTTCAATTTCTTTTGTTTTCTTACTTAATTTTCGATTCGGTGGTTTCACTACTCCGGCCGATGAAAGGCTCTGGGTATTGTTTAACCACTCATAGGATATGTTGTCTGCATTTTAATTTAGTATTTTGGCTGTTACTTGTGATACGCAGGCTTCATAACCGCTGGTCCCAACTAAATTCCTTTTTGTTTATTTCGCTCTTCGGGGCATACAATTTTATTAGATCCTGGGACCATACGCCGCTGGATATAGGGGATGAAATAACGATACAAATATTGCTATATCCACCGCCATATGCTTGCCATCTTCGGGATGGTTTAAATTCTGTACTGTTGATTTTTATGAATATTGAGTTCTGCCCAACCCGGGGCTAGAGGGCGTTCATGAACAGTCTCAATCAAACCGAGACTGCAATATTTTGTATGTGTCGTGCTCGGCCGTTTCCAAAGGTCCATTATCATACTCTTTTTTTGTCAGTAAAAGTAAAAATGTCCATTTAATAATGTTATAATATCATTGTGAGTTTGGCATCTAATATCAGGTAGCTTAGAATTCAATTTAGGTGATTAAAGTTGCATCAATATGAGTAAGTTTGTTTAAAATTAAAGTATAAAAATAATCAAAACTTTTAGTGAAATTTATTCAACATCATTTACATGTGTCATAGAGATACTAACCTCTGTGACTTTATGAATTTACAGGTGTCAGTATGAATTGGCTTCTGCAGTGTGATTGTGCATTTACAAGTGTCAGTATGATGTCTCCTGCAGTGAGTGACACTGCCCCCATACATATACTAACGTCTGTGGTTGTGAATTTACAGGTGTCAGTATGATGTCTCTTGCAGTGGGTGACACTGCCCTCATGCAGATACTGACTTCTGTGATTGTGAATTTACAGGTGTCAGTATGATGTCTCCTGCAGTGGGTGACACTGCCCTCATACAGATACTGACTTCTGTGACTGTGAATTTACAGGTGTCAGTATGATGTCACCTGCAGTGGGTGACACTGCCCTCATACAGATACTTACGTCTGTGGTTGTGCATTTACAGGTGTCAATATGATGTCTCCTACAGTGGGTGACACTGCCCTCATACAGATACTAACGTCTGTGGTTGTGAATTTACAGGTGTCAGTATGTTGTCTCCTGCAGTGGGTGACATTGCCCTCATACAGATACTGACTTCTGTGACTGAATTTACAGGTGTCAGTAGGATGTCTCCTGCAGTGGGCAACACTACCCCCAATGGCCCCCCATACATATACTAACCTCTGTGACTGTCTATGAATTTACAGGTGTCAGTATGATGTCTTCTGCAGTGGGTGACACTGCCCTCATACAGATACTGACTTCTGTGACTGTGAATTTGCAGGTGTCAGTATGATGTCTCCTACAGTGGGTGACACTGCCCCGGCCATGAAGAGAGATGAGAGTATGATTTCTCCTGCAGTGGGTGACACTGCCCCGGCCATGAAGAGAGATGAGAGTATGATTTCTCCTGCAGTGGGTGACACTGCCCCGGCCATGAAGAGAGATGAGAGTATGATTTCTCCTGCAGTGGGTGACACTGCCCCAGCCATGCGGAGAAGATGAGCTAGATGACATCACAGATTCTCAGCTGTGTGCCATGGATTGGTCATCACAGTTTCCCACAGATCACAGGTAATAGTTCCTTCTTGCAGCTGTTCTGGACACAGGAATGAATGGTATGGATGAGACAGATTGGTGCCCGAGAATATGGATGAAGTAACTTCAGTGTGATTAACCCTTTCGCAGCCAAGTTTTAAATGTCGTCTGCAAAAATTCAAGCCTTCCGGATATATTTTATATTTAACGTGCTAAGGAAATCATTCTTACTGAGTGGCGAACAGTGTAAACCCTGATCACCCTGCACATAGTGTGCATGTTGGTCTGGGTCTACACGGATTATAAAATCAGTGTTTTTGACTGTGGCAGCGAAAGGGTTAGCATACAAATTGTTGGTAGAATTCGTAAAAATTATTAATAAATACTGATCAAGGTGATCCTTTGGGAGCAACAAACACAGTTAAGAGAATAAAGCAGCAAACTTGGTTTTATTGAGTCTGT
Organism: Cyrtodaria siliqua; assembly: GCA_037043455.1. Lineage (NCBI taxonomy): Eukaryota > Metazoa > Mollusca > Bivalvia > Adapedonta > Hiatellidae > Cyrtodaria > Cyrtodaria siliqua. The sequence continues at coordinate 366,154 of JAWPHD010000976.1, forward strand.
TCATGAGAAGTAATGAAAGAAGCAACACCTCTCACGCCCCCTAGCACTCGCTTAAGCGGTATTCTACTTCAAAGCCACCTATATAAGGCTTGTTGGTCCCAAAGGACCAGTAAAAATAACACTACTGATTCGTAGCACGGGGAGACTTTTTACAGCTGCCACACTGCACAAAACGAACGCTAGTGTGAATGACAACAAACACAATTAAGAGAATAAAGCAACAGACTCGGTCTTATTGAGTCTGTTCATGAGAAGTAATGAAAGAAGCAACACCTCTCACGCCCCCTAGCACCGGCTTAAGCGATATTCTACTTCAAAGCCACCTATATTGGGCTCGTTGGTCCCAAAGGACCAGTAAAATAACACTACTGATTCGTGGAGACTTTTTACAGCCGCCACACTGCACTAAACGAACGCTAGTATGAATGTTAATAAATACTGATAAAGGTGATCCTTTGGAAGCTGTTCATTCTCTGGCACAGTGAGACTCGAAACTTTTAGATACAAAAAATAAAACAATACTAGCCTTCATAATTATAGGTAAATTGGTAATAGGTCTGTATATTTTAAACTATTATAAGGTTTCATATAAATGAAATAACAACATGAGGGCAATTTGAACCAAGGACCTTTTGCTCTGAGGCAGGTGTTATGGGAATGAGATAATTATTGTATAATAGTAAATTGATTTTTTATGAAGCTTCTGCATATTGCACTTAAATGGATATTCAGATATGCAGCTTTTTTGTTTGCCCGCACAATGTGGGATAATTAATAAATGATGAGTTGTTCAAATTGTCACTGTATTGTATTTTAATGTTCTTTAAGTATATGTACATGTGTTTAAAACGATAAAATTGTATTGTCCACTTATTCAATGTATGTTCAGTTATTCAATGTAAAAACTAAATGGAAAACCAAATATCACTTAAGCATATAACCACAAATGTTGGAATCGCCAAAATTTATATTAAAAATGACCACTTTAATAAATTGTCACAATGTTGGAATCACCAAACATAAACTTATTCAATAATCTTCAAATGGATATCCAAATGCACGAGGTATTCCTCTGTCTTAAAGATGAATGTCCACCCTTTTTATAGTATTACCAATTAACACATTTAACTCTTAAACAACATCTGAACATTTCTTGATAGTCCCGGAGAGAAACATATTTTTATTTAAAACCGATACTAAGTTGTATGTAAAAATCAGTATTATTTGCATAACGTAGATATTACTTTTACCACTGCTGACTGCACAGAGAAGTCTGAATTGTATAGCTCCACAACTATTTCCGGATATTTACCTGTGGATTAATTTACCTGTTCAAAGGTTTCTAGTCATGGAGTAAAACCATATTCTCGCTTTTCACAGATATTTCAGTATGTGAATTGTAAATATCTATTGTTGTGTATTGATTTCGATTTAAATAAACATGTTCATGAAACAAAACATGGCCAGGGAACTTTAAAAACAAATTCTAGTTCTCTAATCCTAAAACCTAAAGTGCTTAAAACTTCAAACTACTGGGAAAATAGATCTTTAAAAGACTTATGTGGACAAAATGTTGACCAGTAAAAACACATGTTACACAACTTGTCATGTAGGCGGGGCTGTGAAAATGTGGCCCCTGGAGATAACTGATGGTGTGAAAAGCTTTATTGTTTATGCAGGATATCAACTTTGACAAGTGTTTACAGCTAACAAGTAAATAATCAACTTGACTTTCATGTGAACTTCTCTTGATTGCACTGATTAGAAACCAGTTATCATCACAGGCAGCCAGCTGTTAAAATTACATTAAGTCTAAGAGAAAATTATGTCGCCTCAAAGAAATCAAAAGAATAAACATTAATATTAATTAAAATATACTAAAACAGTTTCTTTTGCTAAATAAATTAAATGGGCCGCACCTTATATAACATGCATGAAAACGAGTAGAATGAAAACGAGTAGAATAGATAGATGGTAAGTCAGGAGAATTTCCAGTGCAAGCCCCCTTCCTTTGTTACTGTATTTTATTTGGTTAAGATACCCTTCTTTCGAAGAGCTGAAAAAATAAGTCTATAGACTCATTGATTGCTCCACTGCACGGAAATCTTTAGTAAAAGGCGAAAGATTTATGCGTGACTGTAGTGAAGCCAGAGTTAACATATAATTGGTAAAAGCCAGTATTCATATTGCAACTTGTACACAATATAAAGGTGTTTATAATGGACTATATTTTAGAAGTATTTATATCTATAATTAAAATAGCATAGAAATAAACATGCTTAAAAAATGAAATCTTGATAATAAAATATTTATAACTTGTAGATAACAATTGTAAGTACCAATTGGAATCTATAAAGGGAGTTAATAACAGCCTGTATGTATATTGTAGTGTCAAGGGAGATTATAAAACCGAATTATTTTTTTTTTGCTTTGCCGGGTTATTATACTGGTACAGTAGTTATATATACTGAACCAAACAGCTAATGCACCAGCAGACAATACCTTTAATTATGAACTTATTATATGCCGACTGGTACCGTTGGTGATTTGAATGATTTTTTTAAATTTACAGTCATTATTGACAAGACAGAAAGAAATTTGTTTTGACTTATTGGTTTATTAAAGCAATGCATGTAAAGGTGCATTAGCTGTTTCGTTCAGTATATATCTCATATGGTTTTATCATAGCTGTCAAGGCTCAGTGGAGTATCACTGTGCGAGATTATCTTTGATTGAATATAATGAGTTGGTAACTCTTATTCGAGTTTTTGGTTTTGGCCTGACTGGTTAAGGTTGCAGTCAAAAATTATCTAAGCTGGACACAATATAGACTGCAACTTTAACCAGTCAGGCCACAACCCAAAACTGGAATCTCGAATAATGAGTATTTACTCATCAGATTCAAAATGAATAACAAGAAACTCGTTAAGAGTAAACAATTTCTTGAAATAGTTCATCATGCTTTTAAAATAAATGTGAATTAATTAATACATTTTAAAAGAAACAACTATTGTGAAGGTAATTGAAAACAAAAAACACTAGCTGTATGACCTTCATGTTATGGCCCTGTCACACTACGGCGTATAGCATCAGCGTACGCCGACGTACGAGAAATTTGGGAAACATATAAGTTAGGGATAAGTTTTACACAAGTTACGAGCACGCCGAAATACGCTGGCATAGGTTGTCGTACGCCGATGCCGGTCAAAAAAATTTATGCATGCACAAATTTGTAGCGTATGCCGACGTGTTGTTTATAAGTTAAGCATAAGTTAGAGGTACGTGACAGGCTAGTTATGCACACGTTTACATACGCTACAAGTAAGTTACACATAAGATGGCATCCGTCGAAATACGTCGGCAACCAGCTTGGCGATTGTGTAGCGTTTGTGAAACTTTTTTCTAACCTATGAGCAACGTACTGTTAACTTATCATTAACTTATATCTGACCTTTCCATAACGTATATTGACGTATTGAACGTATGCCTGACGATCCTAGAATTACTCAACGTGTTAAATACGTGTTTAAAACTTAATGAACGTGTTTAGAACTTACAGGTAGCGTATTTGCCAGCGTTTTGGGTTCAGCTATATATATGGTGTACCGATGAGCAACTCAATACGCACCAACACGCTATGCATAAGATAGTCATAAGTTAGACTAACGTTGCGCATAAGTTCCGCATAAGTCATGAACGCTAGAGGTACGCTGGGCACACGCTTGTAAAAGTTGTATAAGTTATGTAAACGCTAGGGACAAGTTATGAATAAGTTACTCATACTGTAAACATAGGTTATATATTAGTTCAACTCGTTAGCAATACGCTATGTATACGTCAAAAGGAGGCTTCCAATTGATTTTTTAATTCATTTTCAACGTATGCCAGCATGTTTGATAACATTTTCATACGTCGGCATACGTTGTCTAAAATGTTATAGTGTGACAGGGCCATTAGACATGACATACTTGGAATAATTGTCATCATGTAAATATGGAATAAACTGTTCCACAGGACATCACAACTATTCATGATTGTTAAAACTTTATGAGTATTTGTAGTAAGTTGATCTTAGATGATCAGTATGGGGGTTTTTTGTAAAGAGAGTATGAGTAAAATACTCAAAAACTCTGCTTATCTACAGCTCTCAAATGTGTCTATAGAGTTCAGATTCTCAAAATATGTAATATATACGGTATATATAGAGAATATTATGTCAGTGCCTTTTACTATCAAGTTTATTAGGCGAGGCTTAGAAAACGAAGAATGGCGAGGCTCTCAATTTTTTGTATGAATTACTATTATTAACTATTTCTCAGAATGTTACTCTTATCGAGGGACACACTGCAACCTTGATTTTTAAAAAAAAAAACATTTATAGTTTCTGACATATCCTGCAATTGTTCAATTGTTACTATTAATTATAAGAATGGTATAAAAAAATAAAGCGAATTAGGAGCGTACCCATCTATCTATATATCGATCGATACTCCAACACCCACTTTCGAAGATTATGTGGAGGTTTCCTGGGTAGAACCAGTACTAACCAATGTGGATTAATTATCTTGCTCAAGGATAAATAACATGGCCATGGCGAGGATCGAACCCACAACCTTTCGATCTGAAGACCGGCGCTCTACCACTGAACCATGCACTCCACCTCGGCATACTCCATACGCCAACATCTTTTTTGCCAACAAGAAAACCCGCAGGCTAGCATTGTTGGTTAGAGTTTGATGTGTTGATGGCATAATTGTTTTCACTGTGTAAATGTTCATTAAACTGAGCGCAAAGATTGATTAATTGTTAGTCTTTTGATGATGTCTGTACTATATTGGAAGTAGAAGAAAAAAAAACACAGTAAAATGTAGACCAACCCGTC